>SSNS01000120.1:278260-339578 GCA_006937985.1 Aphyosemion australe
CCGTTTTCATGTCTGAATTTGGTGCAAACATTTACTTGCCATGTGGCGGATGGCGCTCCAAATTTTACTCACCAAATGCGAGCAAATTTCTCCATTTGGCGAGTGTAAATTTCGGACCCGGCCAAGTTGGCAGGTGAGTCAAAAATTTAGTTTCGGACCCTGCCTGCAGGCACGACACTGGGTTTATGTTTACATCTACCAGCCACTAGAGGGCACCGTTTCGGTAAAAAGTCCGCTTGGCAATGCGAGGCTGGGACTGTGTAAAATGGTGGACTTGACAAGTCAATCAGCTGAGCCCAGAAGATGTTCTAACGGTAAATACTGTTGTAAAATAAACCAATTAGTAGAATTTAGTCCTTAACCTGTACGATTCATCACTGGACATGTTGCTGGCTGGTCACTTCACGTATCAGCAGTGAACCAACACTCCGAAGACTGGAAAATGTGTTCTGTTGTTGCAATACCACCTCTTAACACTAGCTATAGTGTTCTTGTTCCATATTCAACCATTAAACATTTTCCTCTTATGGTAACTTATCTGATTCTTCTGTTTTTTCAAGAAAAAACAGGTTTGCAGTAGAGTTTCAAAATCTTTCTGAATACTTCTGCTAATTAAAGAAAGAGACAAATTGCTAAAATCTCCAGAGAAGAAGCTACAGTCAGCAATTCAGCTGAAATGCAAATCCTGTCACTCTGTCTCTGATCTGCTGTGTATATTATACAATTTTATTCATAGTCTGCACTCAGTGAGACGTGTGTTTTTGTTTTCCTGTGACCAGAAAGATGCAACATTAGATGTGTGTGGTTGGGTGGCATTCTAGTTGAAACTTCAGCATTTCCCAGAAGATAAATAGCATCATTTTGGTGAAACTTCACTTTGAGAAGTAAACACAATAGTGTGTGTGTGCTTTTTAATGAACTCATAGTTAGTTGAAGGTTCCACCTTGTTGCTCATGGGCGTGATGGTTTTTGTATTAGCATCCAAAGCCACTTGTGTGGTCGCTATTCTCTGAAACTTAACGTCCTCTCTGCAGACTAAACTACCAAAGCCACATTGAAGCATTTGCATATTTTAAACAATAGAATTAATTAATTAGAACTTACTGCAAACATATTTTTCACCTTTCTTCTTAATTCTTGACAGACTTAAATGTCTGAACTAATTACAATCAAGTTATCCCTTCTGTCAGGCAGTTCTCAGTAACGACGTGTCTAATCTGCAGCAACCTACTGTTTCCTTCTGACTGTGTCTTCCTGTGCTCCTCTTTACTCTGTGAAATAATATGCTAATCCTTTTAAAAACAAAGTGCGTGCGTGTGCACACGCACCTTCTGACACCACCACATGCATGTCTGTCATTAGGGAAACTGAGAAAATTCCTGTGTCATTTATATGCATTATTTGCTGCTGAACCCTCTGTGTGATAAATGGAGGAAACTAATTGCCTGATAATAGTGAAGAAAAATGAAACAGTCTTTGCAATAACTTTGTGACAGTTTTTTTTCTTCTTTCATTTTCATGAATATATTTTTGGGAGTAAATCCAATTATTAATTCTATTCAGATGAAAAGAGTTTGATGGTTTTGTGCTGAAGTGATTAAACGTATAAAGATCTGACTTGGAGTGAACTGCTTGGTGGGTTCTTCCATTTGTTTTGTTTTTTGTTAGCCAAACATGGTTTTAGATTAATAATATCTGTCATGATGATGGTCACATGTAATACCATCGAAGTAATTCCTGTTTATATTGTTACCTAAATCTATTGCAGTTATTATTTCCTGAGCTGTCAAGAAAACTCATTGTAAGTACTAGAAGCTGTTTGGCAGCCTTTTGAGAGCTAAAATTCGTCTCAGTGATAATAATTATTGTACAAGAGCAGCAAAAAAAAACTTTCAACAACATTTTTAATATTTTATTGTTGTTTCAGAACGCATTTTCTTTATTTTCACTAAAAGATGCAATAGAGTATGCCTAACCAGAAACATGAAAGAACTACTGTTGGTTAACCATGTTACCTCACAGCATTAAAGTAACACTAAATAGATTTTTAAACTTTAAGCTAGAGCTTTAACGTTTATCTCAGTGATTGTTGAGTTAGAAACTTGACCAGTTTCATATTTGACACCATGGGATGCTAGTGATTGGATGCTGGATTAGTAGGGATGTAACAATTCACTGAAGCCACGATTTGATTCGATTGCCGATTTTAAGTTCACGATTCAGATTTTTTACGATTTTTCCCAACAAAATGAGTTTCAGTTATTTTATGGCAAAATAAATTCTTTGTTACAATTGCCCTTTAGTCCTTGTTTCAAATTGAAACTTTCTATTGTTTTACTAACAAAACTTAACACTGAACTAATAGCGGTAATTAAAAATGATATGGAAATTATCACAAATCTTTCTATGCTCCAAAAAGGTTTTGTTTATTTTGAATGTCATCTGCATTTATGTCTCTGGCAGGCCATTGTGAATCAATTTTCTTTTTTTCTACAATGATGGATATTTAAACTAGTTTGCACCGATTTTAAATCGATTCTCTAAGCATCGTTATAACCCTATGGATTCGCATGCCAGACCAGCAAGAGATGCAATGCTGGTCCACCAGCTAAACCAGCACCAAGACACAACTTATACAGGAAATCAACTATTCTGGTCTATGCTGTTTTTCCAGCAGGAAACTCACTTATTTACAAGTTTTTAATCCTACAATATTTGTGCAGCAGCACGGCAAAATCTACACAGTACACAGAAACTGATTCCCCACTCTAACATTTCCAGATGGGAAATCTTGTATTTAAAATAACTTTAAACAAACATGGCGGAGGTGGAGCATGAAGCAGGCTTTCGTTAAGTCGGGCGTACACTGTGCGACTTTTTCACTCGTCTCGTAGTGTTCAGCTTCAGCTCAAACTACAAATTCCTCGCAGAGCAAACCTCACGAGTCATGTGCTCACACTGTACGACCCAGTTCTCGGATGTGACCTGACTGCTCGCACTGTATGTCTGGCATGAACTCCGACGTCACTGCGAAAAAAAAAATAGATATGATGCAACGCGTTGGTCTGAGTATGGGAGGACGAGGACGGCATTTGGAATAGAAGCGTACTCTTTTGCTTCATGGCAAGCGCTGCTTGTTGCTACAGTTAAAAAAATCAATCTGACATAAAAATAAACGTCTGGTTTGTTCCTTAAATAACAAAATAACAACAAAAACATATTTGTATTATATTTGGTTCACTTTTGATCAAAATCGATAAATTACCAGCATTTCCCGCTGTTAAATGAAAAAAAAATGTTTATTTTTCATCAAAACAAAGCAACGCTGGTTTTATTTTGATAGTCGGTTAGCTATTTGGTTTGTTTTCGCTTCCACTTCCTTCAATTACGCTACTGCTTCTGTGTTTGCGCTTGTGCCGTGTGCGGTTCTGGTACTTTTTGGGTCGCAGCCGCTCGCAGCGCCGCTTCAACAGCGCGGCACCCTCACGAGGGACGAGCAAAATATCAAACACGCCATAAATTCTTGCGAGCTTACGATTGCTGATTGGTAGCTGTTCACGTGGTGTTAATCGCCTCTCGTAACCTCCTGTATATTACATGACACTCAGCGCAAAACTCGCCCCGAGCTCGTAGATTCTTGCACGAGGGGAAAATCGGCTCAAAAAAGTGAAAATGTTGTAGTGTACGCCCGCCTTTACTTCGCTTTCTGATTGACGTATTCAACAGGCAGCATACTTGTTGGTTCTATAAAATCAAACCAAAACTACCCAACACCTTTGAAAGCCTCAATTTATGAATCAAGTGGTCCTGGCATGTATCCAAGCAGTCCAGAGCTCTCTTAACAAGCCACACATGGCAGGTATATGAAAATATTATCCTTAGAGCCGTTACGGTAATTGGGCTTGTCCTTAAGATTGTCGGAAGTGGAGGATTGGGTCAAAAATCGACACAATTATCTTGCCATGTGAACTGAGCCAAAGTTGTAAGTGTAAGTATTTGTTTGTGTCTGTGAGGCCCTATGATACCTCTCTTCTCACCCAGTGACAACTGGAGATATAGGCACCATTTCTCTTTGACTCTGAATAAGGTCTGAGTATAGGAGATGAATGGATGAAAGGAAAACCTAACCTAAAAGAACTCAAACACAAACTCAGCAAACCAAAACTGGCATAAAAAGTGTTGCTCACAAGTTTTATTTCATTCAATAATAAACTTTAGATTTTTCTACATTTTTGATTTTCTATTTTTTATAATCTAATATACAAGAAAAACTAAAGGAAATACATCAACAGCACAGTAAATTAGGAAATATTTTCTTTTATTCACCAATAAGTAGAATTATTATTGTCATAATTTTTTTCTTAACTGTATCTAAAACAGCTTAGTCCATGCATCTTGACTCCCAAAGTCCCCTATAATGGCTCCAAGCTGCTTTTATTGCTTCTAAATCACAGCGTCACTGCTCAGGTTTTATTGAGAGATACTGGGTATTTCTGAGTTCATTATTGCCCGCCGCTTCTGGCATAACTAAAGAGAAAATAACTATTCTATTTTCATTACTTGCATCTTTTCATTTTCTGGCCTTGCAGTTTTTCTTTCTAATCTGTAAATAAATATGTTTTTTTTCTGTTTAACTGGTTTGCCTCTAATTGCTCTCTGCCACTTTGCTTCATTCATTATTGCTTATCTGGTACATTACATGGGAAGTTTTTATAATCTGCAGTCCCTGTCATTTTTTATGCTCAATTTTAGAGACACACAGTCTATTTTAATCATAAACTTCATTTACCAAACGTTGTTTAGAGCTCTTTGATTCCATCTTTTCTCATGGCTCTGACTCCCCCTCTGTCCTCCAGCTGTTTCAGCAACGATTTACATAAAGTCTGCATTATTCATAGACACCTATTCCAACTAGCTGGAAGTGTGGCCGCGGGTTCACCTTACGCCAATTGGAATATGACCAAATGAATAATGCAAATTCAGTTATTTACTGTGAATAATAGCTGCACGGGTAGATGTAAGTGTACCAAATAGATGGCTGATTACGAATGAAGGGGGATAACCTGCTGCTTATTGCTTGAAACTTTAGTATGATAGTGGAAGTTTATGTCTAAATGAAAGATATATATATATATATATATATATATATATATATATATATAGACCATTTACACCTACGTCACCTAATCACGTGGGTCCGCCACATTGGATGGCAAAATCATGTAAACAGTGAACGAAACGCGTACTAAACAAAGGGAAAAGTAGCGCCTGAAATTGTTTTTTGTTGTCTTTGTTGTTTTTTGCGATGTTCAGCCTGGCTTCAACTATTTCATGCCCAGTCCACTCGTGTGAAGATTTAGCGCACCTAGGTGGGACTCATAGAGAGCAGTACTTAGAAAAGTTATTTGTTAACTAGCTTATGAACGTTAGCTTACGTTCTCTGCTGCTGTTCATAGATGTAATCAAGTTGCTGACTTTGCCAGAATTTACCTGGCTGGATTTATAACATGTGATAAACAGCGTTTAACTTTACACTGGAGCTGATTAAGAAAAAACAAAAAGTCCGGATCGCTACTAGGGATGCGACGGTACGTGGTAAAATCCCGGACCGTTCGGTCCTCCCTGCACGGGACAATCTACCCTCATGTACCGTGGGACTTCGGTTTTGCCATTATTTTCGCACTGGTCCTTTTACACTGCTCACAAAAATTAAAGGAACACTTTAAAGAAACACATTAGATACATCAGATCTCAATATGAAGTTGGAAATCTATACAAATAACGACAGGGCAATGTCTTAGGAACAAAAGGATGCCAAGTCTTTTAATGGAAATAAAAGTTTTCAGCCTATAGAGGGCTCAATTGTGTAGACACCCTAAAATCAGAGTGAAATGAAGATGTGGCAGGCTAGTCCATTATTTCAAAAACTTAATTTCTGCAACTCAAAATGCTTTTCAGTATCTTGTGTGGCCCCCACGAGCTTGTGTGCATGCTTGACAACGTCGGGGCATGCTCCTAATGAGACAACGGATGGTGTCTTGTGGCATTTCCTCCCAGATCTGTGTGAGGGCATCCCTGAGCTCAGTCTGAGGAGCAACCTGGTGCCGCCTAATGGACCGAAACATAATGTCCCACAGATGTTCAGCCAGGTAAATTCTGCCAACCACACAGCCAACTATTACCATTATACTGTAAAATCAACTAAATAAAAGCGATAAAAGGCTACAAACTGGCTTGTTTTGACTAGCTTCATAGGAGTTTCAATGTGTGTAAACGGTCTTTTTACCAACCATCATGTCAAAGGGGGCGGTCCCAAGAGTGTCGTGACATCACGTGCAAATGGTCAATAAATATGACATTCTGTAGCTGTGGGTTTGTGGCTGCAACACATATTTTAACTGTAGAAACTGGCCTCTAGGCTATAGCTTCCAGTAGGACATTACATATTTATCCCAATGAAAAAATTACAGTTTTAAATAAATTAACTGGTAGATACAGCATGTGGTCTAGTGCAACGAGAAGTTCACAGATAATCTTACTATAGACCTTTATATAGGAGAAACTGAAAAACCACATCACGGAAATCTGCACATAACAACCATCTGTCCTCCAACAATGCAGTCCACCTACATCTGAAGGAAAAGCTAACATCTTTAGTGAAAAACAACTTAGGCAATCATGGACAGAGAAGGCAGATTTGTGTTAGAGAGCAAACAGTAAAGGAAAATAAGTTAAATGATACATAAAGAAAAACCAACTCTTACAATGCAGCCTTTTTGCTTCACCCTAGGCAACTTTAAAACCATTAATACTTTGATACCGTGACCGAAACACTTTACATGATTAAACTGAGGTCAACAACTCAATTTGCTATGACCTGTAGGAGAGATGGGTGTGTTAAAGACTTTTAAGTGGCTTTAAGAGCTCTCATGAACCCCCTTTAGTCAGTTACTGCTGAAGAAGCCTTTTAGAAAATAGGAGAAAGCCTTGAAGAACCAGGAGAAGTAGTTTAATTGCATTCAAGTACCTGGAATGATCAAGACCTTGATTTCCAAGAATTTACTTCAAAATGTTTTTTTTCTTGAATATTCAGCAGTTCATTCCCAAAATAAAGTATTCATGTTGGACACACGTCACCTCTTATTTCATTTTTCAATGTGTCTATGTGTTTACCTGCACAAAATATAGCTTCTTGTTTTGTGTTCATTTCCGTTTGAAGTGTGACTGAGTACAGAACATTCTCCAAGCTTGAATAGAAGGAACGTTTTGGTGTCATCGATTAAAGAATAAAAAATAAAATTCTGTTTCTCTACTGAAGAATTTCTCATTTGAATGAGAATAAACTAAAGTGTGTCTAGTGATTATCTTCACAGGTGTCTTTAGTTTTGTAGTCAGTCGGTCTATTTAAAGCCATACTATGCAACTTTTTCATATTTTTAAATAATTTTCTTGAGCCAGTATGTGCTAAAATGACCCTTTACAAGGTTAATGAAATGTCACTCAGACTCCTACCGCCCTCTGTGGCCAGAATACCGCACTTGCAACTTCATCGTGGCGGGCTGCTCCCTGCTGGACTTCCCTGCTGCAGTCTGCTTCCAGCATGTTTCCTGCATGCTTTAGATCGTGAACACAGCTGATTTGTTTGATTTAGTGATGAACCGCTCCTGTAGACACTAATGAAGGCTGAGGAGACATTTCAGCAGTTAGATTAAGGTGTTAAAAAGATGAACGAACAGCGAGGAGATAAGTTTTCCTTTCACTTTCACTAACGAACACTAGTGGGTGCTAAAAACAAGCCAAAACTGCATAGTCTCCCTTTAATGGATAAAAGGTAGTCACGGTGCTGTTTGGTATCAGGGTGTGTACTACACTGGACATGGACCACAGAAAGTTATGGACAGAGTTGTCTCAGGATATTAGAAAGACAATTACTGACAGGATTGTTGAAGGTAGAGGCTAGAAGACCATCTCCAAACAGTTTGATGTTTCTGTGACAGGAGATTATTCAGAAGTTTATGGTCCACAGGACCTCTCTGGATGTGACCTCAAAAAGAAATATACCCTTAGGTTGATCAGACAAAAAGTGCAGGTGGTAAAAATCATAGCAAAAGCACTCAAACTAAACTTCAAGGTCACTTTCTGATCACACCATCCGTCACATTATGAGCTATAATGAACTTCACAAAAGAAGACCCAGAAGGGCTCCGTTAATGACAGAAAAATACAAAAACATACATTAATGCATGTTGACAAGCCACAAGTAGGAAATCATTTGAAGTGATGACATAAAGGTGGAGCTTTTAGGCAAGTCACATCAGGACTGTGTTCACCAAAAAAACCCACAAAAAAACAATCATTCTTTCAAAGAAAAGAACAATGCACCTACTGTGAACCATGGAGGGGGTTTGGTTTTGTTTCGAGGCTGCTTTGCTGCATCTGGCACAGGGTGTCTTTATTCAGTGCAGGCTTCAATGTAGTCTTAAAACTGTCACGGCATTCTGGAGTGAAACCCACTGTCAGAAAGCTTCGTTGCAGTCACAGATCATGAGTCTTCCAACACCATAACAAGCCAGAATACAATGAAACCTCCCAAGAATGGCTAAGAACAAAATGTGACTATTCAGACGTGGCCCTCTCTGATCTGGATCCTAATGAACATCTGTGGAATCTGTGGTTTGCTCTGCAAACAGAGGCAGTAGAGGCGACGTTTTATCTCCACAAATAACACAAGCCTGAGGAGTTTTGCCATGTTATAGAGTTGCTAATGCTAACGGTTAGCTTTTACTAGCCGAGATGCGCTCTGCTCTCTTCTGGACGCTAAATCAACACAGTCTTACACAGTCGTGAGCCAAAATGTCAACAAGTGCTAATTTACTGTGTAACATAGAGCTGTGTAGCTTTTTCTGACCCGAGCATTTTCCCGTTTATTTTCTGACCTAGGGGTAGATGACTATTTTCAAGTTTAGCCTGCATGTTAAATTCAGAGTGAGTGATCATATTTTTAAAATAACAAGTAAAAACGTTTTTTTCAGTAAACTTGCTCTCACATGGATTTTCTGTTCTCTTTATTTTATTTTATCCATGTCTATAGAGAATAACAACAGCTCATATATGAGGCAGAGGAGTTAAAAAAATCTTCATGTCAGAATAAAGAAGCTCCTCTTTCTGACACCGGATACTGGGGAGGTGATACAGAATATTTTTATCTGTTGGAGTCTTTATGCTGGCAGTATCTTGGCACCAAATCCACCTCAGTTTGCCGGGCTTTTGATGAGATTGAAAGCTATTTGTTTTTGTCATCTGCATGCCGACGCACTTGTTTACCATCGCTGGCGCTAGGAGGGGGTATTTGAAATCTCAAAGCAAGCAAAGCTGCAATAACAGCTGTTGTTTGGACATCTTTTCACTGCTCAGAAAACTGGAAAAGATATGTGCATCTTCAGTCATCTCTAGCACCACAGTGAGAGCAAAAATGACAAATGATTTTAATGCTTTCCTGTATATAAATGATCAACAGTCTGCAGCAGCAGAAACTGAAACGTCAATTCTTGTGACTTTGAGATGAATGAGAACCGGAACAATAATGTTGAACATTTTCATCACTTCCAATTAAATATTACCAATGAGAAACCTATCACAGCCACTTTGTTTGACCTATTTTGTTTGTACAGTTAGTAAATTTAGTGCAGGTGTTCTGTTTTTCAGGCTAAGAGCCTTCTGACAACAGACTGCAGCTCCCTGTATGAGGGCACTGCTAAACAAGTTACTGCACTGAAAGACAAAGTGCTGTAATCTCCTCTGGGATAACTGAGAGGCTTTAATTATTCATAGATTAATAGACTGTAAAAATGTGTGTGTCCCTAGATGGCCACTTTTTGTTTTATAACTCCAACCAGCTATTTTTCTTCAGCTGCACACTGGAAAATATTCTTTTTACAAGGAGATTTATTCACTGCCACATTAAAGTCTGTGGGACTTTTGCATTAATATTCATTTCATGTCATTTTTAACTACAAAAGAGGTGGACCTGACTGAAGACAGAGATCTGAAACAGAAGAAAAGGAGCTTCATTGAGGGCTCCAATAACAGCATTTTAATTCTTTTACTGTGAAGGTGAAACAAAGAATGTGTAACTCGTGTGTGTCAGCTTCATCTTAAGATGGTTATCAAAGAGTTTTAATCACCTACAGAGCAGCAGATGACATTTTGTATTTGATTGCTAAATTAAGGGTCTTTGAAGCATGTAAGGTGGTCAAATCTAACCTTCACTTGCTACAGAAACTAAAATATGAATCAAAAGATGTTTTAAATTGAGCATAAATGAAAATGTGGATTACCACATTCCTTGCCTGAGACAAATAAAAAAAAAAGGTTTTTTTTAGGAAATCACAAATTCTGTTGACAAGGTAGAGCTGATGAGGAACTTCCTCCTGCCCTCCAAAATAAAATGAATGAAAAAATTAATTAAATAAGTAAAGACAATTTCAAAGGCTCAGTGTGACAAGAACATGTTGTGATTGTGGTCACATAAGTAAGTAAACCAGACACAAGTGGTCTTCAATATTACTGACCACTAAAACGAAATTGAACCATCAACTTTCAGATCAGCAGCAAATTAACCTCCTGGAACACTGATGTCTCAATTGGAATAACAATAAAAGATTTATTACAATAAAAACCAAGATCTATTTTTTTTTCCAGTTTTTGTCATTTTAATATTCTAAGAAAACCAAGTAAATCACTGCTTGGCCAAAACAAATTTGCTGTGGCATTGTTTCGATAAGCTTCTGCAATGTCACAAGATTTATTTCCATCCAGTGTTGCATTAGTTAGTCACCGAGATCTTGCATTGATGATGGTAGAGTCTGACCGCTGCACAAAGCCTTCTCCAGCACATCCCAAAGATTCTCAATGGGGTTAAGGTCTGGACTCTGTGGTGGCCAATCCATGTCCATCTTGGAATATGGCCGTGCCATCAGGGAAGAACAAATCCATTGATGGAATAACCTGGTCATGCAGTATATTCAGGTAGTCAGCTGACCTCATTCTTGGAGAACATCCTGTTGCTGAACCTAGACCTGACCAACTGCAGCAACCCCAGATCATAGCACTGCCCCCACAGGCTTGTACAGTAGGCACTAGGCATGATGGGTGCATCACTTCATCTGCCTCTCTTCTTACCCTGATGCACCCATCACTCTGGAACAGGGTCCATCTGGACTCATCAGACCAGTTTTTAATAATACGTTGGACAGTTCTTAACCCACTTTTACTCGTTTCTGTAATCTTCTTAGATGTTTTCTCTGCTTGATGCATGCCAATGATGTGACCCTTCTCAAACACACTAACATCTTTTCCACGACCACCAGATGTGTCTTACCACATGCATACCTGCAAACTTGTCGCTTTTCGGCGAAAATCGCCGTTTTTGAAGCCAAATATAGCGTNCTACATGCAGATCATCAGTGGGCCACAGAGCAGGTTCGTTAACAAAATAAATTTTCTTTGATCAATATACTTTTTAGTTCAGAATGATGATGGTGGAATGTTTGACTCTAAACTATTTTTTATTTTTTAATCTTTGAGTATTTTGAATCCTTTAAAATATTTCTGCATTATGTTTTCTTGCTCTTCATTTTTTACTCTCCTTTTTACTCCTTTGTGAATGTAATTGCCCCCACTGAGGAACAGTAAAGGGATTTAGTATTATATTTTAATTTTATCTTTACATATTACCTACCTTTCCTGTTTAGCTGTTTAGGAAAGTTTTGTCCTACTAGATTTTAAAGGGAGACTTTGCAACTTTTTTATATTTTTAAATCATTTTCTTGAGCCAGTATGTGCTAAAATGACCCTTTACAAGGTTAATGACAGGCCACCCAGCCCCTGTCGCCCTCTGTGGCCAGAATATTCCACTTGCAACTTCAGTTTCTGGTCCGGTCTGTTGGGACTTAGAAAAATTCAACTTGACCTACCTGGTGCTGCAGTCTGCTTCCAGCATGTTTCAGATCATGAACACAGCTGATTTGTTTGATTTAGTGATGAACCGCTCCTGTAGCCACTAATGAAGGCTGAGGAGACATTTCAGCAGTTAGATTAAGGTGTTCAAAAGACCAACGTGCAGCGAGGAGATAAGTTTTACTTTCGCTTTCACCAATGAACACTAGGGGTTGCTAAAAACAAGCCAAAACTGACTAGTGTCCCTTTAAAGTTGTTACTGAACTGTCATGTTTAAATGAAAGAAATTCAAAGGGCCTAATTAGTTTTTCCAGCTCTTTTTTGAAGGTGGAAGAAAATTTCTTTCTGCTCTCTCTGTTTTAGTTGGCATACCTCAGAGAGACATGCGAGTTCATGAGCATTTCTTGGTCAGCTCCCAAAAGGTTTGTTCAGCATCGCTGGTTATCAGCTTATGACGTTGCCATTAGCACCCAGAGGCTACTTCCAGCCTACAAGGTCCTGTACTACGGCTTTATGGACAAGGAAGACAAGGCACTGTACAAAGACCCTCTGAAGGAGCTTTTTGTCAAATACAACGTGAGCGAAAAGGCACAAGCACAGATACTGTCCTTTCACAAGGACCTTGGAACAAAAGGTATCTCATTTAATATAGTTGTATCCTTTATTCTACCTTCAGTATTATTTTTTTTAATATGAAGATTTGTTCTTGATCTTTTGATTCTGATTTTTTAAGGAATGACTGAGCTGGGAAAGGATAGGAAGAAAAGAGTGATTAAAAAGGTGTGGCATGAAGCCATCACAACTGAGCTACATCTCAGTGTGTATACAGGAGTGCTACCAATCCTCAAAGAGTATGTCATGGTGTTCCAGGTTAGTTAAAACAATTATTTCTCAGCATTTTTTTAAATAAGAAAAAGAAAATAAACAGATTATTGATTAAAGCAAACAGAATTCCTAGTATTTAACTTTCTGGAGTCTGGAGTTTCGATTGTTAGGCATTATTTGTGTTATGTACTAAATACTGCAATGTATTTTTTTTCTTTATAGGGGAGTGAGACACTTGTCCATAAACTGCATGACAAGCAACTGCAAGTCTTCACCAACTTTCTTGCCTGTTTTGTCAAGTCTGAACACCTCAACCAGGTGCCCAAAACTCTAGCCACTCTGGAATTTGACAACCACCTGCTGCCTTTGAGTCAGATGTACGTGGGGCGGGATGCTGATCAATACAGAGCGAAACATCCTCAACACCCAGTAAGAACCGAAGTTGCACATTGTATTGTGATTAATTATGGACCCCTGGATGATTTGTTTAATTACAAGTACATGCTTTGTTCTATTTCAGTTGCTGAAGGCATTCCTCCAGAAAGTCTCCCAGGCATACATTATGTGTGCAAAATACCTGCAGAAGAAACTGCCTTTGCAGAGCCTAACCCTGCAGTCTTTGTCGGCTGTAGACCCAGTTGTAAGAGGGCACTCGCACACTGTGTTCAGTCTGCGGAAACTGACTGAAATGATGGGTCACCTCCTGCCACCAGATGCTGACATACACCAAGAAATTCTGCAGTATAATGTGGATCAGACCCTGCCCAGTTTCCAGGAAGGAGATGATGTTGTGAAATGGTGGGCTTCTGTCTTCGAAACTGGGAAATATCCAACACTGGGTCATGCAGTTAAAGCTGCCATGTCAATTTTCCATGGTCCCCTGGTTGAATCTTCATTCAATGTCATGGACTGCATTATTGATCAGAGATCCACCAGTATGAACATCTCCACTTTCAGTGCAGTACAGACGGTCAAATATGCTTTACTCTGCAGAAAGCAGACTGCTGTGGAAATGTTCCAAAGGGATGATGTGAAGTTTGGGACTGTAGATAGGAGGCTGTGTAGCAACATTTGTTCAGCTGGAACAAGAGACAAAGCTCAGCGACATCAAAACATCCTTAAAATGAAAGAGAGGAAGGTGGAATTTGGCTGCCAACCATCCACCAGTGCTGCTGAGAGTAGGGCAGAAGTGGCTAAACAAGAAAGTGTGGCCAGAAAGAGGCACATGGCAAAGCAGAGAAAACTGGCCATTCAACGGTTGGTCCAGGCCAAAAGACTTAAAAAATAAGTGGAGGTCTTGCTCATTGGCTGTAGTTCACCTGTAGACCAGTTTTCAGTTTCGTTTCACATTCTAGTCGATCTTGCACTTACAATGATTGAGTTTTCCTTCTGTACATTTAGCTTTTTGCTCCTGGCATGATATTAATAAATGTGCTTCTTCATTTGAAGCAGATGTTGTCTTTATTCTATTATTTTTCTCAGACCACAGCACAACACTAAGCAAAATCAGTTAAATTGTATTAATTTCCCCTTTTTTTTTGGGGGGGGGGGGGTTGTGATTACACTGTCACCTTTTTCAAACCTACCGAGTTTGCAGGTATGCACATGGTTGTTTAAGAAACTCATTGCACCAGTTGAGGTTAAATAACTTGTTGCCAGCTGAAAGCCCATGCAGTAATTATCCAATAGGAGTCTTGTACCCATTGTCACGGTTACCGCCTTCCAACCTTCCTCCTCCGGCCTGCCGGCTCCCTCCTAGGACTTCAACTCCCATCATTCCTCAGCCACGTCACCAACCGCGACTATATCAGGAAGTCGCTCGTTCATCACATCACTCAGTCATCGTCTTCATCGACCCATGATCAGAGTACCAACCGAACCGAACTATCAATCTACTAGCTACCAACCAGTATGTCTCTTTTGCCTTACCTCTGGGATATCTTCGCGGCTCCGCTTCCCATTGGAGATCGTTTGGATATTCCTAAATTAAACCGTGTGCCGGCTCCTTCCCGACACGAGCACTTCCGTGTTCGGGTGGTAACGCACGCTACAGCTCAACTCCCTCTAGTCGCCTCGGCAACCCGACACCCATTTGCTTAGTTAAGTCCAGGTGGTGAATTTTTTTGGGCCAGGCAGTGTAATTTGCAGAAGCACATCAAATGATTTGGATTTAATGGTTTTCCTAATCTAAAAAGTTTCAGAACTTAATTTGTTCTGGCTGAACCAGATCCTCAAAGGTGCTTCTCAAGCACTAAAGTCTTTGATTCCCCAAAAAATGAGAAGGATTTGAGGATGTAATGCAATTAGGAATTTTAAATACGTGTTTATAAAGATCTGTTTGAAGCTTTAAAGAACCCAACATTTTTAGAGAGAGCATCTTGCAGGATTCTCAGAGAAATAAATTACCTTTCTGTTCGACTTCATGAGAACAGCAGACTGCAGAGCTGATGCTCTCTTTTATTGTTCAGCAATTATGACCTACAAGGCAGAGTCAGCAGAAGAAAAGCTTTTCTACACCGTCACCACAGATAGAAGCTTCAGATGCATCTAAATGTGCATCCCAAATGGTACACATAGAAACAGATTCTGTGGGCTGGTGGAGCGGGAATATGACTTTATGCTTGTAATATTAAGATAGTAAATTTGTTGAAATTTTCATAAATCCCTGTGGGATAGCTGTGAAGTTAATAGACACCCAGATCAAGCAACAGTGAAGCTTTAACTGCTCTCCATTTTAATGCAAAGAAAAAACAGGAGAACTTGACATGAAAAAGACATAAAAACAACACATCTTTGATAATCCCACTTGTTTTCCATTTTATTACAAATCAAGGCTCATTTTGCAAAAATAAATTCAAACCATTTGGGGCTGGCTTGAATGAAAGGGTTGATTTTCTAAATGCAGATGTTGCACTGGCTGACAAGCCTCATCACAGGCATCATCATGGCAGCAAGTGCAGAAATTCTCTGTGCATACTAATGACATCACCACATAGACCGCTTTCAAAGTAAAACAAAGCAAGGTGCTGATGAAACTAACACCTCACTGTAATGAATCACTAATCACATTTAAGGAATACAGATTTGACTTAAATAAAAACTGATTAGAATCAGTTGAGTTTGCAGCAAACTACATTTGCACCTGTTTCTTGTAGAAATTACTTAAGCATTTGTTTTTCAGCTATGGATGCATTTTTAATAAATATATTTATTTTGTCTGAAAAGTAGAAAAAAAAAGGTTGAGTGAATTTCTTAAAAGGTTTAGAACCTTTTATGTACTTCTGATACTTTGCAGAATAAATTCTAAAAACACATCATTCATATTTCTATTAAGTTAAAATTTATTTTATCATATTTTCTGCAGCTCAAAATTAAATCTAATTATTTCCTTGGATTTGTTGCTTTTGGTTCATCACTCCATGACGATTCCATTTGAACATGTTTTCCTTTATTTTGCTTCCTTTTAAAATCACTCTTTCACTAAATTAGGTTGTTTTAAGTAAAACCTGCCTGACCTACTCATTTTCCATGACCAGAAGTAAAATAAAAGGAGAAAAACATCTTAAAATAACATATTGGTAAGCTATGTTTGTAGGCTGTATCTTGTACATGAACAAATACAATGTAAGATTGTGAATATACTGATTGTCGATATTAAAAAAAATAAGACTTTTCCATCTAACATCTTCAAATTCATACAGTTGAGAAATTTGAGTCTCCATATTCATTCTAATACAAACTATGACAATAAAAAGGTTTTTAGTTTCAGATTAAATCCAAGTCATCAGAGTGATCGCTGCTAAATATGTGTGTACACTCTCTCTATGTGCGGTCCTCTGAGACAGTTCCTTTGTTGTAACGAGCACAGCATGCTTTTGTCTCGCCAAAAAAAAAATCAGCTGCTTTTAAAAGCTGTCAGTGGTTTCACGTGGAAGATTTTCATCCATTAAAGAGCTGCAGATTGCATTTATTCTCCAACTCTTCTCTTTCTACTGAGGGATAAAACAAACCAGGAGAAATGATCAGTCTGTTCTCTCTGTTTGCATAAAACACTAAATTATCCAACATAACTGCATTAAAGCTCAGTGCATCAGTTTGTTCAGTGTAGTTATTTTGTCAACAGAAACTGTTTTGTAGCATTTGTCATATACTTCCACCTATAGACACTCTCAGGCCCATATAAAGCCAAGAACTCCTCCGTTTTGCAGCCTCGGCCCGGTTTGAACAGCTAATTGTGAGTAAGTTTAGACATTCACACTGCACAGCTGCCTCGTATTGATCTGCAGAGAGTCTTAAGGGATAAAAATGGTTTAGAGTCCCATGATGCTCTTCACATTTTCTTTTTCACAGTTACCACCAGGTGATCAGTGTTTTTGTAAATGATAGTTTGAGGTTAGAGCTGGAATGGGCAATCAGAGTTCACAAGCTTTCATGGGGATACGAGTTTGGATCTGACTGTGTCTAAGTCCCCCTGTACTGAATGTTTATGCAGACATGATTCACAGAGGTTAAAGGGGACATCTAAACAGATGTAAGAGCTTCACCAGCAATGTAACAAAATAATTGTGTTGTGTGGCTATTCTGATATTTAGTCACGACCCTGAAAAGACTGGGCAAATGTGGGGAGATCACAGATAGATCCCCTAAAAACAACATTTTCCTTAGTTTGACCCACCCTACTGGATCAAAAATCCATTTGAATAAATATTGGTCAAATTGGACAAGTGACAGTGTCCAGGACTTCTTGCATCTATGCAGGATTATTATATTTGAAAGTATTTTCACTGTATTTTTGGTCATCTCAGGAGAAGTCATCAAATTTCCAGCTAAACGATCGTTTGCAGTTCTGTCAAGAGTCATAATTGGTCAATCTTGACCTAAATGGTTCACAAGACTTAAATGCCGCAAATATTGTATTTCGCATTATCTATAGAAATGGTGTTTTACTGCTGCATGTTAGAGATTTTGTTTCATTTATTTATTTAGCTAAAGCGATAATCATGAAAACACTTCATATTGTATTTTATTTCAAACTTGAAACGAATCTGGAAGGCAAACAAAGGTGAGTTTCTGCCTGTAGGACTTGCATTCTTACATTTGTTTATCCCAAAAAAACAGAGATTTAACAAGCTTGTGCTTCTGCCCCGAGGCATGCCGGAAGGCAGATATCACATTAACACAAACTTCACAAAGAAGGAACGACGATACCTGGGAAAGATGAAACAAACGGGTGACTCGTCATTGTTTGGAAATAGTGGCAGGTGGGGAATTGGTTCAAATCGAGCTGTGGTCTAATTTGTCTAAAGTAGCTTAATTAGTTGAAATTAACAGGTAAAAAATAATAAACCAAAAATCTGCTATGTTGATTACATGACTGTGTAAATGAGTGAATTGGAGTAATTTTGTTATTTTAGGAAACAAGTAAAAGATTCAGCACCAAAAATGAAAAACAAAAGTGTTCCAACAACACAATTAATCGAGTCTCAGCTTCTACTCATTCCTACTTATGTTCATGCATTTGGCAGACGCTTTTATCCAAAGAGACTTACACAGAGGCGAGGCAGCACGGCGGTTGAAGGACACAACACCCAACCGTCACAACTCCAGTTAAATTTACACAGCAGGTCTCGTGTTCCAAGCGCAGTGATTTTCAGCCTTAGATCAAAGTTCAGTGACGTTCAATGATTTCATCTTTTGCCTCTGAGCCACCTGCTTATTGTTTGCCATCAGTAGTCCAGTCATGCTCAACGCGGTTCGCTGCTCTTCTCATAGATGTGTTGAGCGGCTCATCCCTGTGTGACCTGATGATTTTCACCCTCCACCCTCATGGTCAGTCAGGTTTATCTAACTCTTAATTGGTTTCTCTATTTGTGTCCATTACCTTCTTATCCTCACTTCACTGAATACGAAATGGAGAAAAGTGTGTGTGTGAGTGAGTGCGTGAGCTAGCGTTTGTGTGAGTGCAGGTCTGGTCACCCATTTGACTAAAAGGAAACTTCAAAAGCATCTCAGAACAATCTGTGAAAGCCTTCATGGTGGATTTTTACGGTTTCTTTTTTCAGCTGCTGCTGTCAACGTTGTGGACTCTGAGGGTGAAACAGCAGGAGCGCGTAGAGGAGGCACTTTAATTAGGCAGGCTGAGATTTTTAATTTGAATAGACGTGTGGGCAAGAATGCACAAATACACACTCTTTTTCATAAACTCATCATCAATGTCACTTCCGTGGAACCGATAAATCCCTGTTTGTGATTATAGCAGAGCTACAGATCTAAACACTCATTTAGTTTTGGTTTCTATTGTCTCGAATTTAAAACTTTTGATTTGTCAGTCACAAAAGAAAAAACAATTTTAGCGTTAACGAGGCAGTGCACTTGCAATTTCTTGAAGTGTCAAAATAAGCATTACACGAAGAATTGCAAAAAATTAAATATAGGAAGAAAAAAACTGAGATTTCAACCCACATAGGATACTTTGGGAACTGGGAAGGTTGTAGTTTCTGAGTCGTACAGGGAATTAAATCAGTAGGCCACAAAAAGACGTGATACACCTCTGGATATAACACTCTGTCACAAGCAGGCAGATAAAACGTTCAGGAGTGGGCTCTGCTGGTTTAGCTGCAGCCATTTTAGCAGACTGGTGTCCTTCGCTGGAATAAAATCTGATTGCAGGTCATTCCAGTTTCATTCCCACTGCTCCTACACAAAGTAATTTGTTTTTTTATTTGGCAGGCGCATTTCAAGGGATAGTAACATTCTGTTTTTCTTCTAACTCACAGTCAGAAGTTTCTGGTCAGGTTCCTGCTAATTGAAGAATGCTGTAATCCACCCGCTTCTTTAAAAACCCAATTCTGATCCATCTCTCCATAGCAGCTTCAGACCCATCTCTAAACTTCCGTTCATCTCCAAGATCTTGGAAATGGTTGTGGCTAAACAACTCACAGCTGCTTTTGATGAGCATAACATCTATGATAGTTTTCAGTCAGGTTTTCATAGAGCTCATTCTACTGAACCAACTCTTCCCATGGTCTCTAATGACCTGGCTCACAGTGATGCAGGGGACTGTTCTGTTCTTGTTCTGCTGGACCTGACTGCAGCCTTTGACACTGTTGACCATCAACTGCTACTGGATAGGCTGAGAGACTGGCTAGGTCTATCAGGAACTGCTCTGGAGGGGTTCTCCTCTTTTCTGTCAACGTTCCTTCTCTGTGGCCGTCTCCAAGTTTCGGTCCTCCTCCACCTCCCTCGCGCATGGTGTCCCACAAGGTTCTGTGCTGGGGCCTCTACTTTTCCTCCTCTGTCTGCTCCCTCTCCAGTACATCCTGAAGTCTTTTAAAGGAATTTCCTGCCATCGTTATGCAGATGACATCCAACTGTACATCTCCTTTAAGCTCCATGAGATGTCCAAGCTGCAGCTGTTGCACACCTGCTTAGACTCTATTAAAACTGAATGGCTGGGAACGTTCTAGAGGCTGAATGATGACAAGACTGAGATCCTCATCTGTTCCCCAGACAAGCTGGTTCCCAAAGTCAGAGACTCTCTTGGTCAGCTTGCTTCTCACACCAAGTTCTCTGTGAGGAATCTTGGTGTAACCTTTGACCCAGCTCTCACTCTGGATTCTCATGTCAGTTCTCTTGTTCACTCTTCCTTCTTCCATCTCAGGAACATTGCTAAGCTGAGTCCCATTCTGTCCCACTCTGAACTTGAGATTGTTATCCACACCTTCATCTCCTCATGCTTAGACTACTGCAACTCGCTTTTCACTTGTCTGAGCAAAACCTCCCTGAACCGTTTACAGGTAGTTCAAAATGCCTGTGCTCGGCTTCTGACCAAATCAAAGCACACCCACGTCACCCTGTCTCTTATCCAGCTTCACGGGCTGCTGGTTAACTTCAGGGTTCATTTCAAGATCCTGGTCCTGGTTTTTAGGGCCTTACATGGACACGCACCATCATACATTGGTGGTCTTCTCAGTCCCTACAAACCCCCAGCAGGTCCCTGAGGTCCAGTGAGCAAAGCCTATTGGTTGTGCAGCACCAGGCTAAAGACCAAAGGTGACAGATGATTTGCTGCTGTGGCCCCCAGACTCTGGAACTCTCTCCCCCTGAGCCTGAGATCAGTGGACTCAGTGGTCTCCTTTAAAAATCAGCTGAAAACTCACCTGTTCAGGCTGGATTTTTTGTGACCATCAGATTCTTCATCACCACCTTCTCTTCAGTCTGCTCTTTCTACCAATTCTGTCTTTCTCGGGATCCTGTGATTACCTTTTTCTTATTAATTTCTTATCTTCCTTCATATTTTTCATCTAAATTTTTCCTTTTCCTCATTATTTCTTATGATATATGTATATTTTAAATAATATATTTTTTGTTTTATTCTTGTGAAGCACCTCGTGATTTTTATCTTGAGGGCGCTATATAAAAAATGTTTCTTCTTCTTTTTCATTTTTCATCAATCACTGAAAAGCAGAAACTACTCTTTATCTGTGCATAAACATGATTAATAAATACTGTGCTGATCTGGATGAATATTTATTGTTAATTAGGAAAGCTTTCTACATTTTCTACAGAAACTTCCCTAGATGTCCGTACCATTTTATTTATATATTACTTTTTCAGAAAATATTTTCATAGATTTTCAGGTGAGTGTCTTGTGGGATCTTTACAAATAAAATGTCACCCATCTGCCCCAAAACAGTAATCTTATGACAGGAGCAGCTCTTTCTGTCAATCCTGCATTTACTTACCATTTTTGTTCTTCCAGATCTAAACACACTGTACAACGTCCTCTAGAGCATTTCCTATTTTTATTTTATAATGATTGTCTGCCTGGAGCTCCTGGCTGTGGACCAGTGGGGAAATTTGAGATGTGTTGACAGAGAAACAAAGGTTTGAACGCAAAACAATTTAGCACATTTACAGAAAACAAATAAGAAAAAATGGACATTTATAAAAAATGTGCAAAATATCAGTTTTTTTAACATGAAATTATTCCCAATTTGTATTCAACACACCCTAGACTGTTAAGACA
Organism: Aphyosemion australe; assembly: GCA_006937985.1. Lineage (NCBI taxonomy): Eukaryota > Metazoa > Chordata > Actinopteri > Cyprinodontiformes > Nothobranchiidae > Aphyosemion > Aphyosemion australe. The sequence goes on from SSNS01000120.1 coordinate 300,072, forward strand.
AGCAGATTACTGTCTTACAGTTTGAGAGAACAGCACTGTTTAGTTCTCTGTTAAAAATAGATGTGCAGAATTGCTGTGAAGGTCGCTTTTCGAGGGAGGTGATGTGGAGTCAGTTGCCTCTGCCGTTCTGGCTGCCAGCTTTCACTCATCTGGCAGAGCGTGAACTCTCTCTGTGTCGGATAGATTTCTGTGTTTTCTCCTGAAGTCATGCAACTCCAAAGGAGAAACACCTCCTTACATTTGTGGTGAAAATCAAAACTGCTGTCAGTAAACTCCAAAACAAACAGCTTACATCTGTTCAAATGATAGTCTGCTATTTTGTGTCAGTTGCTTCCACCTGCTACAAGAACAATCCTCTTAAATGTGCAGAGGTCCCTCAGAAATACAGATTTTCTGGTTTATTTTACAGACTTCATCTTTTGAGATGAGGTTATGGAACAAAAATGAATCAGGATTTGTTCTTTTGTTGCATTCCTGTTCCTGAGGTTGCATTACCTGCATTCATTTTACAGGGAAATTAGCTTTTCCATTGTGACACTGCATAGAACTTAAATAACATTAGTGACATTACAATAATGTTCCATATTTATCTCCCATAATCTCCTGTAATGTTGTTATTCTTCGGCTGCTACTTTTGCTGATTCAGCGTGACTCTATACGCCAGCAGAAAATAGCAACTTGACCTTCAGTTTTTAAATTCATTTTTAAAAACAACCAGACTGAACCTGTATACAACCCTCTAAAAAAAAAAATCCCTGCACATTCTCAGACCGGAGCAGAAATTGATGTTTCATGAAAGTTTTATGTGCACTAACAAATAACTGTGATCAGTGCCTAATAAAAACACCCCATATTTCAACATGTGGGCATGCCATTACAATTATTTATGGCGTGCAGTTCTTTCAGGGACATAAAATGCATTGAGAGCTAAATTTACTCCTAATTTCTATCCCGATTTATGTTTCTTTTTAAGTAGCTTATCCTACAAAGATTAAAAGCCTGATGTTACAGTTGCATGCAGAGTAACCAGAACATGCAGAACATTTAAGGAGATTAGGAAGTGGCTATGTGGAAAAACAATTGCTGGAACTCCTTTGTTCTGCACATTAGGCCAGGAATTTACTTGCTTTTTAACCTCGCATTGATGCAGCAAGCTGCATCTATATTCACTAGGGGTGTTCCAAAAGGGGTACTTCACGATTCGATTCGATTTCGATTATGGGAGCTTCGATGCTTCGATTCTTCGATTATAATGGTTGTTGGTTCGATTCGATTACTGGTGCCACGATTCTTCGATTATTGACATTTTTAATGCTTTTTTTCATACGAGATTGATTGTCTTCTTCTTTGTTTACATTTGTAAATAAATAACCTATCAATTAACTCAGTTCCTCTAAAACTACTCTCAGTAAGTAAATACATTTTTTTTACATTTAACTATTTTTCAAAGACAAAATCTTATTTTATGACTGTATGACTTGTGTAAATATTTGCACTTTGACCAACTTAACTTCGATCAGGGAAAGCTTTAAACATTTAAAACCTGCTAGGGAATCATTTTTTCTCTCCTTCCTTTACTTTATTTAACAACAGAACATTATTAGAAAACAGTTCAATAACATGCAAAACAACATGCTATCACCTCAACTGTCTTACAGCTTTTGAGATATTGAATAACATTTCATTTCTACTGGTAACAATGTAATGGTGGCATGTCTATAATGTACGGGTTGGCAATAATCCAGTATAAATTACGTTCACAGATAGAAGTGTTTGTGAATTAAATACTACAACGGCTTGCCATAGCCCTGGAGCGGTGTGTTGCGCAATCTCGTAGCAACAACAACGTCGTGAGTCCCGGTAGCTGCTGCGGTTCTGCTCCATAGCGCTGCAGACAGCTACGAATAAACAGGAAGGATGGTGGGACTTTTCTTCCGCTTGTAGAGTTTAGCCATTCTTAGTTCCAAGATCATCGTGTTCTTTTGAACCCATGGCGTGAGTCTGCTATCCGCTAGCTTAGTTAGCATTAGTCAATCTGCCCGTAGCNCTTTGTTTGACCTATTTTGTTTGTACAGTTAGTAAATTTAGTGCAGGTGTTCTGTTTTTCAGGCTAAGAGCCTTCTGACAACAGACTGCAGCTCCCTGTATGAGGGCACTGCTAAACAAGTTACTGCACTGAAAGACAAAGTGCTGTAATCTCCTCTGGGATAACTGAGAGGCTTTAATTATTCATAGATTAATAGACTGTAAAAATGTGTGTGTCCCTAGATGGCCACTTTTTGTTTTATAACTCCAACCAGCTATTTTTCTTCAGCTGCACACTGGAAAATATTCTTTTTACAAGGAGATTTATTCACTGCCACATTAAAGTCTGTGGGACTTTTGCATTAATATTAATTTCATGTCATTTTTAACTACAAAAGAGGTGGACCTGACTGAAGACAGAGATCTGAAACAGAAGAAAAGGAGCTTCATTGAGGGCTCCAATAACAGCATTTTAATTCTTTTACTGTGAAGGTGAAACAAAGAATGTGTAACTCGTGTGTGTCAGCTTCATCTTAAGATGGTTATCAAAGAGTTTTAATCATCTACAGAGCAGCAGATGACATTTTGTATTTGATTGCTAAATTAAGGGTCTTTGAAGCATGTAAGGTGGTCAAATCTAACCTTCACTTGCTACAGAAACTAAAATATGAATCAAAAGATGTTTTAAATTGAGCATAAATGAAAATGTGGATTACCACATTCCTTGCCTGAGACAAATAATAAAAAAAGTTTTTTTTCTAGGAAAGCACAAATTCTGTTGACAAGGTAGAGCTGACAAGGAACTTCCTCCTGCCCTCCAAAATAAAATGAATGAAAAAATTAATTAAATAAGTAAAGACAATTTCAAAGGCTCAGTGTGACAAGAACATGTTGTGATTGTGGTCACATAAGTAAGTAAACCAGACACAAGTGGTCTTCAATATTACTGACCACTAAAACGAAATTGAACCATCAACTTTCAGATCAGCAGCAAATTAACCTCCTGGAACACTGATGTCTCAATTGGAATAACAATAAAAGATTTATTACAATAAAAACCAAGATCTATTTTTTTTTCCCAGTTTTTGTCATTTTAATATTCTAAGAAAACCAAGTAAATCACTGCTTGGCCAAAACAAATTTGCTGTGGCATTGTTTCGATAAGCTTCTGCAATGTCACAAGATTTATTTCCATCCAGTGTTGCATTAGTTAGTCACAAAGATCTTGCATTGATGATGGTAGAGTCTGACCACTGCACAAAGCCTTCTCCAGCATATCCCAAAGATTCTCAATGGGGTTAAGGTCTGGACTCTGTGGTGGCCAATCCATGTCCATCTTGGAATATGGCCGTGCCATCAGGGAAGAACAAATCAATGGATGGAATAACCTGGTCATTCAGGATATTCAGGTAGTCAGCTGACCTCATTCTTGGAGCACATCCTGTTGCTGAACCTAGACCTGACCAACTGCAGCAACCCCAGATCATAGCACTGCCCCCACAGGCTTGTACAGTAGGCACTAGGCATGATGGGTGCATCACTTCATCTGCCTCTCTTCTTACCCTGATGCACCCATCACTCTGGAACAGGGTCCATCTGGACTCATCAGACCAGTTTTTAATAATACGTTGGACAGTTCTTAACCCACTTTTAGTCGTTTCTGTAATCTTCTTAGATGTTTTCTCTGCTTGATGCATGCCAATGATGTGACTCTTCTCAAACACACTAACATCTTTTCCACGACCACCAGATGTGTCTTTCCACATGGTTGTTTAAGAAACTCATTGCACCAGTTGAGGTTAAATAACTTGTTGCCAGCTGAAAGCCCATGCAGTAATTATCCAATAGGAGGCTTGTACCCATTTGCTTAGTTAAGTCCAGGTGGCGACATTTTTTTGGGCCAGGCAGTGTAATTTGCAGAAGCACATCAAATGATTTGGATTTAATGGTTTTCCTAATCTAAAAAGTTTCAGAACTTAATTTGTTCTGGCTCAACCAGATCCTCAAAGGTGCTTCTCAAGCACTAAAGTCTTTGATTCCCCAAAAAATGAGAAGGATTTGAGGATGTAATGCAATTAGGAATTTTAAATACGTGTTTATAAAGATCTGTTTGAAGCTTTAAAGAACCCAACATTTTTAGAGAGAGCATCTTGCAGGATTCTCAGAGAAATAAATTACCTTTCTGTTCGACTTCATGAGAACAGCAGACTGCAGAGCTGATGCTCTCTTTTATTGTTCAGCAATTATGACCTACAAGGCAGAGTCAGCAGAAGAAAAGCTTTTCTACACCGTCACCACAGATAGAAGCTTCAGATGCATCTAAATGTGCATCCCAAATGGTACACATAGAAACAGATTCTGTGGGCTGATGGAGCGGGAATATGACTTTATGCTTGTAATATTCAGATAGTAAATTTGTTGAAATTTTCATAAATCCCTGTGGGATAGCTGTGAAGTTAATAGACACCCAGATCACGCAACAGTGAAGCTTTAACTGCTCTCCATTTTAATGCAAAGAAAAAAAAGGAGAACTTGACATGAAAAAGACATAAAAACAACACATCTTTGATAATCCCACTTGTTTTCCATTTTATTACAAATCAAGGCTCATTTTGCAAAAATAAATTCAAACCATTTGGGGCTGGCTTGAATGAAAGGGTTGATTTTCTAAATGCAGATGTTGCACTGGCTGACAAGCCTCATCACAGGCATCATCATGGCAGCAAGTGCAGAAATTCTCTGTGCATACTAATGACATCACCACATAGACCGCTTTCAAAGTAAAACAAAGCAAGGTGCTGATGAAACTAACACCTCACTGTAATGAATCACTAATCACATTTAAGGAATACAGATTTGACTTAAATAAAAACTGATTAGAATCAGTTGAGTTTGCAGCAAACTACATTTGCACCTGTTTCTTGTAGAAATTACTTAAGCATTTGTTTTTCAGCTATGGATGCATTTTTAATAAATATATTTATTTTGTCTGAAAAGTAGAAAAAAAAGGTTGAGTGAATTTCTTAAAAGGTTTAGAACCTTTTATGTGCTTCTGATACTTTGCAGAATAAATCCTAAAAACACATCATTCATATTTCTATTAAGTTAAAATTTATTTTATCATATTTTCTGCAGCTCAAAACTAATTCTAATTATTTCCTTGGATTTGTTGCTTTTGGTTCATCACTCCATGACGATTCCATTTGAGCATGTTTTCCTTTATTTTGCTTCCTTTTAAAATCACTCTTTCGCTAAATTAGGTTGTTTTAAGTAAAACCTGCCTGACCTAGTCATTTTCCATGACCAGAAGTAAAATAAAAGGAGAAAAAAAAACATCTTAAAATAACACATTGGTAAGCTATGTTTGTAGGCTGTATCTTGTACATGAACAAATACAATGTAAGATTGTGAATAGACTGATTGTCGATATTAAAAAAAATAAGACTTTTCCATCTAACATCTTCAAATTCATACAGTTGAGAAATTTGAGTCTCCATATTCATTCTAATACAAACTATGACAATAAAAAGGTTTTTAGTTTCAGATTAAATCCAAGTCATCAGAGTGATCGCTGCTAAATATGTGTGTACACTCTCTCTATGTGCGGTCCTCTGAGACAGTTCCTTTGTTGTAACGAGCACAGCATGCTTTTGTCTCGCCAAAAAAAAAATCAGCTGCTTTTAAAAGCTGTCAGTGGTTTCACGTGGAAGATTTTCATCCATTAAAGAGCTGCAGATTGCATTTATTCTCCAACTCTTCTCTTTCTACTGAGGGATAAAACAAACCAGGAGAAATGATCAGTCTGTTCTCTCTGTTTGCATAAAACACTAAATTATCCAACATAACTGCATTAAAGCTCAGTGCATCAGTTTGTTCAGTGTAGTTATTTTGTCAACAGAAACTGTTTTGTAGCATTTGTCATATACTTCCACCTATAGACACTCTCAGGCCCATATAAAGCCAAGAACTCCTCCGTTTTGCAGCCTCGGCCCGGTTTGAACAGCTAATTGTGAGTAAGTTTAGACATTCACACTGCACAGCTGCCTCGTATTGATCTGCAGAGAGTCTTAAGGGATAAAAATGGTTTAGAGTCCCATGATGCTCTTCACATTTTCTTTTTCACAGTTACCACCAGGTGATCAGTGTTTTTGTAAATGATAGTTTGAGGTTAGAGCTGGAATGGGCAATCAGAGTTCACAAGCTTTCATGGGGATACGAGTTTGGATCTGACTGTGTCTAAGTCCCCCTGTACTGAATGTTTATGCAGACATGATTCACAGAGGTTAAAGGGGACATCTAAACAGATGTAAGAGCTTCACCAGCAATGTAACAAAATAATTGTGTTGTGTGGCTATTCTGATATTTAGTCACGACCCTGAAAAGACTGGGCAAATGTGGGGAGATCACAGATAGATCCCCTAAAAACAACATTTTCCTTAGTTTGACCCACCCTACTGGATCAAAAATCCATTTGAATAAATATTGGTCAAATTGGACAAGTGACAGTGTCCAGGACTTCTTGCATCTATGCAGGATTATTATATTTGAAAGTATTTTCACTGTATTTTTGGTCATCTCAGGAGAAGTCATCAAATTTCCAGCTAAACGATCGTTTGCAGTTCTGTCAAGAGTCATAATTGGTCAATCTTGACCTAAATGGTTCACAAGACTTAAATGCCGCAAATATTGTATTTCGCATTATCTATAGAAATGGTGTTTTACTGCTGCATGTTAGAGATTTTGTTTCATNTACTGTGCTGATCTGGATGAATATTTATTGTTAATTAGGAAAGCTTTCTACATTTTCTACAGAAACTTCCCTAGATGTCCGTACCATTTTATTTATATATTACTTTTTCAGAAAATATTTTCATAGATTTTCAGGTGAGTGTCTTGTGGGATCTTTACAAATAAAATGTCACCCATCTGCCCCAAAACAGTAATCTTATGACAGGAGCAGCTCTTTCTGTCAATCCTGCATTTACTTACCATTTTTGTTCTTCCAGATCTAAACACACTGTACAACGTCCTCTAGAGCATTTCCTATTTTTATTTTATAATGATTGTCTGCCTGGAGCTCCTGGCTGTGGACCAGTGGGGAAATTTGAGATGTGTTGACAGAGAAACAAAGGTTTGAACGCAAAACAATTTAGCACATTTACAGAAAACAAATAAGAAAAAATGGACATTTATAAAAAATGTGCAAAATATCAGTTTTTTTAACATGAAATTATTCCCAATTTGTATTCAACACACCCTAGACTGTTAAGACAAGCAGATTACTGTCTTACAGTTTGAGAGAACAGCACTGTTTAGTTCTCTGTTAAAAATAGATGTGCAGAATTGCTGTGAAGGTCGCTTTTCGAGGGAGGTGATGTGGAGTCAGTTGCCTCTGCCGTTCTGGCTGCCAGCTTTCACTCATCTGGCAGAGCGTGAACTCTCTCTGTGTCGGATAGATTTCTGTGTTTTCTCCTGAAGTCATGCAACTCCAAAGGAGAAACACCTCCTTACATTTGTGGTGAAAATCAAAACTGCTGTCAGTAAACTCCAAAACAAACAGCTTACATCTGTTCAAATGATAGTCTGCTATTTTGTGTCAGTTGCTTCCACCTGCTACAAGAACAATCCTCTTAAATGTGCAGAGGTCCCTCAGAAATACAGATTTTCTGGTTTATTTTACAGACTTCATCTTTTGAGATGAGGTTATGGAACAAAAATGAATCAGGATTTGTTCTTTTGTTGCATTCCTGTTCCTGAGGTTGCATTACCTGCATTCATTTTACAGGGAAATTAGCTTTTCCATTGTGACACTGCATAGAACTTAAATAACATTAGTGACATTACAATAATGTTCCATATTTATCTCCCATAATCTCCTGTAATGTTGTTATTCTTCGGCTGCTACTTTTGCTGATTCAGCGTGACTCTATACGCCAGCAGAAAATAGCAACTTGACCTTCAGTTTTTAAATTCATTTTTAAAAACAACCAGACTGAACCTGTATACAACCCTCTAAAAAAAAAAATCCCTGCACATTCTCAGACCGGAGCAGAAATTGATGTTTCATGAAAGTTTTATGTGCACTAACAAATAACTGTGATCAGTGCCTAATAAAAACACCCCATATTTCAACATGTGGGCATGCCATTACAATTATTTATGGCGTGCAGTTCTTTCAGGGACATAAAATGCATTGAGAGCTAAATTTACTCCTAATTTCTATCCCGATTTATGTTTCTTTTTAAGTAGCTTATCCTACAAAGATTAAAAGCCTGATGTTACAGTTGCATGCAGAGTAACCAGAACATGCAGAACATTTAAGGAGATTAGGAAGTGGCTATGTGGAAAAACAATTGCTGGAACTCCTTTGTTCTGCACATTAGGCCAGGAATTTACTTGCTTTTTAACCTCGCATTGATGCAGCAAGCTGCATCTATATTCACTAGGGGTGTTCCAAAAGGGGTACTTCACGATTCGATTCGATTTCGATTATGGGAGCTTCGATGCTTCGATTCTTCGATTATAATGGTTGTTGGTTCGATTCGATTACTGGTGCCACGATTCTTCGATTATTGACATTTTTAATGCTTTTTTTCATACGAGATTGATTGTCTTCTTCTTTGTTTACATTTGTAAATAAATAACCTATCAATTAACTCAGTTCCTCTAAAACTACTCTCAGTAAGTAAATACATTTTTTTTACATTTAACTATTTTTCAAAGACAAAATCTTATTTTATGACTGTATGACTTGTGTAAATATTTGCACTTTGACCAACTTAACTTCGATCAGGGAAAGCTTTAAACATTTAAAACCTGCTAGGGAATCATTTTTTCTCTCCTTCCTTTACTTTATTTAACAACAGAACATTATTAGAAAACAGTTCAATAACATGCAAAACAACATGCTATCACCTCAACTGTCTTACAGCTTTTGAGATATTGAATAACATTTCATTTCTACTGGTAACAATGTAATGGTGGCATGTCTATAATGTACGGGTTGGCAATAATCCAGTATAAATTACGTTCACAGATAGAAGTGTTTGTGAATTAAATACTACAACGGCTTGCCATAGCCCTGGAGCGGTGTGTTGCGCAATCTCGTAGCAACAACAACGTCGTGAGTCCCGGTAGCTGCTGCGGTTCTGCTCCATAGCGCTGCAGACAGCTACGAATAAACAGGAAGGATGGTGGGACTTTTCTTCCGCTTGTAGAGTTTAGCCATTCTTAGTTCCAAGATCATCGTGTTCTTTTGAACCCATGGCGTGAGTCTGCTATCCGCTAGCTTAGTTAGCATTAGTCAATCTGCCCGTAGCTGCGCGTTTGATCCCAAACTTTGGACCGTTTCTGCTGTTTCCTCTATTTTCCTCCACAGCACCTAGATTACCACATTGTGTGCCAGTAAAAAGCATCTTCCTTACACAAAAACAAATACCTTACATTTGTTACGGCTCTTTTAGTACCGGCTTTGCAACACAGCTTTCACGTTATTTATTTTTTTAAGCATCAGCGTTCATTAATCGATTCTGAATCCTCACGTGAAGCTTTGCGATGCATCGCCACATCGATGAAATGCACCCACCCCTAATATTCACATACTTGCTGCTGCACTGTACGTAGTACTGGAGTGTTCCACTAGGGGGCACAGTAGAGAACTCAAACCAGATTGAGTCCTGGGTTTGTAGGGTACAACCAAAACAAACATGGCGTCAATAGGAGGTTAATTTTTGAGGTCACAGCAGAACAAAAGACAGCAGCGGTATCGTAGATGGTATGAATGACCTCTAAACCAGAGACGGCATGACCATGGCAAATGTGTGTCTGGCACGTTTTCTCAACTCCGCCTAATGGTTACTTGTATATTGCAGCTTGCGAACGTGTCACGTTAATTTCGGGGGATGCACACAAACAACGCTTCAAATCAACGCTGAAAGTTACGTGAGGCAGCCATTTTAAACACGCGTCATTAAAAAGCAAGTATATTTCCGGATTAAGTCAGACTTATAATAATAACATATAATAATGAGCCAAGGAAATTAACCAAAGGCATTCAAGTTGAACTCCTCGGTGAATGTGGTGCCTTTAATCTGCAGGTTCCAATAAAAGCCATTTTAAAATTTTTTTTATTTATTCTTTATTTAACCAGGAAGGTCCCACTGAGATTAAAAACCTCATTTTCAATGGAGTCCTGGCCAAGAGGCAGCAAAAGTTACAGTTACAACATTTTTTCCAGTTACACAGACATGTTACGTACATAATTACAGAAGGCAATTACAACACATGGAATCTGTCTCAAGGGCTCTCAGTCTGGTTTTAAATGTATTCAAGGAGATAAACTCGGTTAGTTTCCAGTTTTCCTGCAGCCTGTTCCACGCATTTTGGAACAAAACACACTGCCCAGCCCTCCATCAGCATAATGACTCACACCACACAGCTGAAAACATCCAAGAATAACTAAGAACAAAATATTTTACTATTCATAAGGGGCTGAGCCCTGAGCTGGATCCTTATGAACACTTTTGACTGGCCAGTTTGGTAAATGGTAAATGGCCTATATTGGTATTGTGCCTTTTTAGGGTTCTACAACCCCCCAAGGCGCTTCACAACACAGTCATCCACCCATTCATACACATTCACATGCTGGTGATGATGAGCTACAATTTAGCCACAGCTACCCCACCACCAGCAGGCAAGGCAGGTTAATGGTCTTGCCCAAGGACACAACAGCAGCGTTCTCTGGTGGGAGCCAGGATTGAACCTACAACCTTCCAATTACTGGACAACGCACTCTACCACCTGAGCTACTGCTGCCCCAGTTTTATTATTTTAATTTGAAAATTATCTTATACAACCAGCAGTTAATCAAGATTAATTCATTATAAAGCCTCCAGTTAATTTGATTACATTTTTAATCAAGTCCCACTCCTAATATATATATATATATGTATATATATATATATATATATATATATATATATGTATATATATGTCTTTTAAATTCTCAAATATACCATTTACAAATGCACAGACTGTCAGCAGAAATAGTTCATGTCATCACTTTAATGCTTAAAGTGCAACATGTGCATGAATAAAATGTTTGTTTTTTTTTATCCACAATGGTAAATTATAAAAGTGACCTTTGTTCTACCATTTATTAATCTGACATTATGCTAAAGTCAGATTTAATATTTCTTTATTCCACCTTAGTTATTGGAACTTGGCCTTGCTTGAGCCTGGTTTGTAGCAGTTAATCTCTGCAAATTATTTATTACTATACCAACTAATCCTGGCTTAAATAAATATAACAGCAAATGTCAGAGTAGTTTAGTGAAAATGTTCCTCCCCAAAGTTTCATGCTGATAAATACTCCCTGACAGATAAAAAACTAGAGGTGTAATGAAGAGTGGAGAGACGTTTAGACTCCTGAGATTACTTCTCTTGGCCAGCTCGCTAGATCTTTAATTAGAAGACACAAAGAATGTTTTCATGTATAATTAATTGAAGAAGTAAAGGCTTCCTCGTTCATTCAGAGAAAAGACTGGATGTTTTCCCCTGGAAAATACATTCTCTGTGACAGATGTTCGCAATATTTCTGGGCCTCCGCTGCAGCTTTGGAAATATCATTAGAACAGATGGATATCCAGGCAATGACTGACTGTTTTATGTGTCATTTGGATGCATCTTAAATTGAAACAGCTAATTATATTTTAAAGTTGCTTATTATGACCAATATAGCTTTGTTTCAAATATTGCAAATGCTTTATTATGTGATTCTCATTTGAAACATATTTTACTAGCTGGAGATGTTTCATATTCAGTGGAAAGGTTGGAAATGAGTCATTTATGGGGTGGCTCCTTCCAGATGAGGAGAGCAAAAGCTAAGTTGCAGGGAGAGAGTGTAGCTTTATGAGGCAGAGGATGGTGTAAAGAGGGTGACTGAGTTCAAAAAGGGCTGCTGCAGAGAGGTAAAATATCAAGTAAGAAACAGTTGTAGCTCAAGTGTTTAATCATTCATTCATTCATTCATTTTCCTGCTTTATGTTGTTCAGGGTCATGGGGGCAGCTGGGACCAGTCCCAGCAGCCAAAGGGTGAGAGGAGGGGTAATCCCTGGACAGATCACCTGTCCATCACAGAAAGAGCCAAAAACAAATCAAAAACACATGAGACAAACAAACACGCACGCACACACACATGCACGCACGCACACTCTTCCCTGAGGTCAAAATGAGAAAGTGTTATTGATTAAAACGGGGGCTTTAGCAGAAGTCAGTGATTCTCCAGATGAGTAAGTGCATGCACACACATATTTGAACTCGGAGGATCAGAGCTTAAAGCTGTTTTCTTTTGTGTTTGTCTCGTCTGTGCTTTGAGATAAAACTGGGTTTCTGAATGGTGCGGGATTACAGACTTTGCTGCAGGAATATTGTGTCCTGAACCCTGCGGTCGTTAAGAAAAAAGACTTATCAGACTACATGAGATGAAAAAAGAAAATACAAATTATGAGCTTCCTGATAAGTGAAAACAAACTCTCTAATGGTGTTTGTTCATGTTTGGCATTGTACAATCCCCTCAGATTTCTGCTTTAGAGAAACATTTTAAACTATTTTAATTATTACAGGTGGAATCACATGTGTATATAACAAAATATAAAACTTTAAATTAGTGCTGTCATGACATTAAATTTGTTTTTTAGATTAATTAATTTTGACCTGTAATTAATTAATCTAATTAATGTCTTTTTTAATCTCACCTACTAATGGCTAATAAAAGCCCTCATTTTGATGTATTTTTATTTAAATTCATTACATTATTGTGGTAGACTAAAAGATTAATGTATAACAAAACAATTGGCTTCATAAAGTCATTTATTGTTTAACAAACTTCTAAACTTTCCAAGGCGGAATAATAATGTGCTTTTGTTAGTCTTGAATAATTAGAAATTAAAAATAAAACATCGGGTCCATATAGAATGCTCTAAGTTAACACATTAAGGAACACTTTTTTTGATCACAGAACCTGTTACAAAAACATTTATCTAAAGCTAAAATAGACCTGTAAATTACAGTGCTGTAAGTTAGCATATCAAAACTGACAGTTAATCACAAAATATTACGCTTTTTCATAAAATCTGACATGTGATATGGCATGATAGTGAAATATAAATATAATTACATAAAATAAATATAAAAAAATTAAATAAAAAGTCCCAACAGGTAGGCTAGAAAAGTCCCAGTAAAGTTAACGCGATTAAAAAAATAGTGCACTAAATGTGGCTGTGATTAATTAATCTCAATTAATGCAATAATTTGACACCCCTACTTTTAATAATGTTTTGCAAAATTAAACATATTCAGTAGGCATATGGAGGTATTTATTTGATTTCTGCAACTTGTCACACAAGAATAGGTTGTTGATTTAAAGTAAAATAGATTACGACCAGTTCTGTTCTGTCCAGTATAAAGTAAATTTACTGTGTTGTTTGAGGTTTTGCTTTACAAGATGTACAGCAACATAAATAAAGAAAAAACCCAGTTTGAACAAATAGAAAGGAGAAGAATATTGGGAGCAGCTGAGTGCACAGCGAAAATAGACTGAGGTCATGGGAGTGATTGAAATCATTTCTTACCATCAAATTTTCTGAAATAGTCCTCTTTCTGAGGCCCATAAATGACAATGATGCAATGAATGGCGGAGCAGAATGAGATATGTGACCAGCATTGCTTCCAAGAACGGCTCGTGCAGAAGGTAAATAAATCGAGGAACTTGCCGGAGATGCAGTGAATGCTTGAATTCTGCACAGTACAGCATGTTTTTAAAGAGTTTTGCATAGAAATAGCTGTTTAGAATAATCAGCGCTGTTTGGAAATTGCGGCATTTGTTTATTGCAGAAAAAGAGAACAATAAGCTGCAGAGTTGATTTATTTTATAGCGGTAGAGCAAGTCTTACTCCCTGATCAGATTCCATAAACTGGATGTGTTTGAGCTCACGAGTGTCTGGGCTCATTCTCCTAAGAAAGCTAATGCTTTTATTCTCAGGATTTACTGTAAATACTCTGTGCTACATTATAAATATTAAAATCATGGTCTAATAAAATCACAATGAAGGGCTTGAATTGAAATGAGGTTCTTACATGCTGAATATCAAGCACCATGAGTCAAAGACAGCACGGCTCGCAGTGTGTTTCACGCTTTAATATTTATGAGACAAAAACATACAAACAGAGATACAGAAAGTCATTTAGAGATCAAACAGCATCAGAAATGTGTTTGATACCAAACAATGAATCCATTCTGAAAGGAAGTTTGTGGAAAAATAAAATCTTTTTTCTCTAGGAAACAGGATTTTGACACTTCCTTTTTTTCAATTGAGGGTTTTGTAGAACTAATAATAATAAGTACTTAAAAAAAAAAGAACAAAAAACTGAATATCTTAACTTTGCAGAGCAATACCAGTTTCATCTCTAGTTAAAATTCAGAAGTTTTGTCAGAATATGAAAACATCAACCAGATATTGTGGAGAATTTAAAATTTTGATTTCTTTTTACCATAAAATATAACTTTGGCTGTAAAAATATATATGATCAAAGCAGGGCCATAAAGTTATAGTGTCTTTGGCTTTTAACCACACATCTAAAAACTTTAGCGAAACATTGATTTAGTGATGAACCGCTCCTGTAGAAACGAATGAAGGCTGAGGAGACATTTCAGCAGTTAGATTAAGATGTTAAAAAGACAAACGCACAGTGAGGAGATGTTTTTGCTTTCACTAACGGACACTAGGGGGTGCTAAAAACAAGCAAAAGTGCATAGTACCCCTCCATAGTACACTCCTCCAGTTTACAGAACAGAAACAGATGCTGCACTAATTTTGGTTTTCAGAATTCACACTAATTTCTGACATTTGTGCAGCTCTGAGTTTCTGATAGCATTTTATCTCAAAGGGCTATAATTAAAAAAAAAAATATATATATATATATATATAATGATTCTAATCTATTTATCTTTTGTCTGGGTGAGTGTGAACTTGATGTGACCCTAAAACACTTTAAAAACATAAAAAATAGCATGATTACAAACAAAAATTAAAAAAGAAAATTTGTGAATAAAACTTTTTCACAAAGCCTGAGCATTAAATAATTAATTTTTTTTTAATGTCAGTTTAGAACCAATAGTCCAGAGAGTTTGCATTTTTATTTTCTCTGAATTAATTAAATTAGCAGAAGATTCACCTCGTCTTTCAGATGATAAACAGAACATCTTTGTAAGCAGTGAAGCTGTGAATATGAAAAATACCTGACGGTTGCTTTGACAGGCGAACCACACTCGTCACATTTAGAGTGTCTGAAGGTGTGAGTTTATAAATGTGCTTATCTTTTCCCAGTGTTTTGCGGCTGAGCGTTCCTAATTAGCTCACTGTGATGATTCCTTCATAAGCCAGTGAATGATCTCCCACAAAGTCAGTTCATCAGTTGTGACGGCTACAGCGTCAGGTGCTCCTGCTATACCTGGATAATGGCACCCTGTGGATCTCTTTCTAGGTCAGCTTTTCCCTCCATTCTTCCCATATTTTCCATCGAACACAAGTTCTCAGTTAATTTCTATCCTGTTTGTCAAAAAATATGTAATATTTTGGGATGATTTCCTCTTCAACTCCTGTGCTGTTTTTATGATTGTTGAAAAAAACAGAAGGTGAATGCACACATAAGACCATGACCTAATAAGAATCAAAACAATCCTCAGCATGCCTGCAGGGTCTTTATTTTATCCTAACCAATCACAGCTGTACAAAAACATTTTGTTGCACTTCTGCTGCTCTGCCTAAGATCATATCTACAGCTATGTTCCACTGCATAAACCTTCTTTCAAATACATCCTAACCTCCATGTTTTTGAAACAAAAAACATCTTTACTGTGCAGTTTAACGGCTGATCCAATTGTAGAATTGCACAATAATTACTAGTGTACATCAAGTTTGACTTTTTGGTTTTTGATGTGAAATTCACACAGAAACAGACTTCACTAGTTTATGAAATGTATAAAAAACAGCATATATGAACATTTTACAAAAAACAATGTACTTCAACGAGGCTTCAAACAAACAAATAAAGTCATCCTTAAGCATGCATTCTTCGGTGATATCATTCCCTTCATGCATTGATTTCAAACATATGTAATGTTTGCCTTCCCATTTCAAGAAAAATTAAATTCTTTCACTGCAAATAAACTCCATCCACACGTAACCACATAAGCACATTCATAGGCATGCCAGACCTGTAGGTGGCAGTAGTTCCCCTGAATCCTATCCATTTCGTCTTCCTGCTCAACTTCAACAATACATGAAACATGGTGCCTAGCTCGCTTGTGTGGACCGATGAGGTAGAATTGCTCTTAAATGTAGTTTTGGAGTATAAAGTCAATAAGTGTCAAAAAGCACTTGGACGGTTGATAACGTGAGCACAGCTCTGAGGGCATCCATGTTGTAGTGTAAACACAGGTCGCACATGGGCCGTCAGCATTTTTGTCGCAGCCAGTGACGTGAAACCTAAAACTCCGGTTATTTCTGTCCACACAGAAACGCTTAAAATGGAGAAAACGCAAAAACTTTGGCCGGAGTTCTTAAAAAATTTGTTTTCGTTGCAGATATCTGTTTTCGTGTGAATGACAGGCTAAATTGTAGAAAAATATCTTCGTTTTCGGAGATACCGGGCTATGTGTGGACAGAGCCAAAGTGTCTAAAAATGACTTATTTTTTAAAAAACTTTCTTAGAAATCAGTTTTTGCAGTGTGCAGGTACACACCAGACACCAGATATATTCATCTTTTATTTGCAAATGAGGCTTTTCAGGTTGTTTTTGCAGATGAAAGTAAATTTGTACAATGCTTTTTATTGAAAAATATTCTAAAATTGGCCAAATTTTTACAAAAGCTGCAGGTGCCGTTTTGATTTTGTTCAAATCATTTGTAAGCATGATTTTCACTTCCTGATCATCTTCTATCACACTTTGTATTGAAAATGGCTTACCGAGTCAGAAGCTCATAGCTAACTGTGTTAACACTAGAACTCTCAGAATTCTAACTTCCCTAGAATTCACACGAACAGTCAATTTGACGGCTGTCATTTTGGCCATTATATGTAGGCTGATGATGACGTAGAGTAAAATGGTTCAAGTGCGCTATTTAGGGTTTCCCCCAGAAAACTCGCAAAGCCCGGTGGTAGACAAGCCCACGGGTGACCCACAGTGTTTTTGTAAAAAACAAAAAGTTGTCAGGAAGTTTAAAAGTATGACTAGTATCTGGTGTTATAAACCATTTATTAACAATATTTATTTGTCTTACAAAAAGGCACAATCTTGAAATATGGTTTTACCAGACACAAAAAAATACAATTCAGATAATGGAAAATACACCTGACCCCTCACCCTGTTCACTTATCCATCGTAAGATGTTGCTATTGTGCTTTTGTATCACCAGATGCTGTTAAAGTCAGACTTGCAGGTTAAAGACCCCTATTCATTTTAAAGGTGTGCTTCACTGAAAAAACATTTTTTTATGATTATTTCTGATTATAATCGATCACTCTGAGTTTTTCATGCAGGCTGAACATGAAAACAGTCTCCTACACCTATCTCCTGCATTAACAAGGGCTACATCTATTTAATATTTTAGTATTCTAATATTCTATCTAATCCTCTGTCAATCAAATATTCTAGTTGACGACCTTTCAAAACGGAGGAAAAAATTCTGAGTTTGTGTTTCAAAATCAAACTTCAAGTAGAAATGTTACTAATTTCTACTAGTAACAATGTAATTGCGTCATATTTTTCTAAATATACACAGATTGGCAATAATTCAACCTAAAATTATATTCAAAGATAGATTTGTTAGTAAATTACATGCTATAACGGCCTGCCATATTTGCAGCGTCACACTGAGCCGCAGTAATGACTCCAGGTATTAGCTGCGTCCCTGCTCCACACAGCTGCAGCTGCTGCAGCCATCTACATAAACAGGATGATGGTGATTTTTCTTTCAGTTGTAGAGTTTATTCAGTCTTAGTTTAACGTGAACACGATTAAAGTGTTTTTTTCTGGTCCCTACGTGACGCGAAAGTTAGCGTGCGTGCTACGTATTAGCTTTCTCTATGGTATTAGCATTAGCCTACCTGGTCGTGGATTCGGCTGGCTGAAGCGGTTTCCTGTTCAAGCATAAAGTTGTGCTGTTATGGTAAGACAACTCCGTTTAACAGTGGAGACACTCGACCGTGTTTTCACTTCTTCTGAGTTTAAAATGGTCCCAAACTTTGGACCACCTTTGCCTTTTGCCTTTATTGTTTTCTCCATTGTCCTCCATGCTGTCGCGATCACCGGTGATATCCAACGTTGTGCTCCAGTAAAATGTGTCCGTGTAAATTAGAGTCCAGCTGCGTTACGCATTTAATAACGCCTCGAATCAGTAAATAATAATGATTTGAGGAATTTTTTAATCGAAATATTCAAGTATTTGTTTCAGCGCTAAAGTTAACATTTTAAATGTTAGTTTGGTGCATTAAAAAAAACTTTAAAATAAATAAGTGACGCTTAGCCTGGCGGGGGGGCACGCCAGGCTAAAATAGCGCTGGGGGAAACCCTGCTATTAATTAACTCTTTATGGATGTGTGAACCTAATAATAAGGTAAGAAAATATAATTTTAATCCAAACCTTGAAAAGAAGTCTCTCTATTGTTCGCTGGGTGACGGACGCAGCTCCTTTCTGCACGGGGGCGGGGGGAGATCGTCCTCCGCGGTGCTGTCAGAGTCTCAGCTGCTTCTACTGACCAGTTTTCGTCAGCTTTCCCCTCTCCGCCTGAAGCAGCATCATTTCTAATGCTTGTTTCACTGCAATGTTCGTCTAAAAGCCATTTTAGCAGCTATTTTACACGGAGTATAAATGGAGAGTGAGCGCGCGAGCTGAAAAGTTGGTTGCTTAGCAACGGTGACGCTGTCTGTCATCCACGGGAAATATGTATCATGTAAACAATAGAGCCATCAGGCGGACGGCTTCTGGGAGACAAAGTAAGAAACAACCAAATTTTATGGAAATTATAACGCAAAATTAAAGGGCACACATAGATAGGAAAAGTCAGGAAGGCAGGACAACATGAGAGCCATCAAAGTAAAGTTATTGAATATCAAAATATGAAAACCGTCAAAATGACTGCCTTGGGAGTTCTAGTGTATGTCACAGTTACTGCTGCGTTTTAGCATCTCCGACCCTGACATAAAAACACCACATTCATTACAAGATACTAAGGTCTAGAAGCATTTAAAGTTCCTTTAATCAATAGTAATATGAGTGGTGTGAAGCTTTGAGAATGGAATAGACTATTAATCCCACAGTGGGGAAATTCACTTGTTAAGGCAGCACATACACTTAAAGAATAGGAAAACATAATACCGGTAAATGCACAAAGGCAGTAGGCTATTATTGTAACCTTTAGCAATTAAAATATGAATAAAAGTAGAAAATTGAGTTTCCAAAAAAGAAACAGCATAAAGGACACAGACATACATGTGCATCCGGGTATTGCAAACGTACTGAATATAGAACTGATGTTAGTGTGAAAAAGAGAAGAATATATGACTGTCTGATCTAACTTTGGTGTGGAAACCTGCTTGCATACTCCTGGAGTATACAGTGTGTGGGGTGTTGCAGTGGGGAAAAAAGGATCCATCACATCTGAAAATGAAAAATATTTGCATATTTATAGTCTCAGATTCTTTTTTTTATTTCATTTGGAGTGAAAGCATATTGGAAATATTATTTCAGGCTGTTCTGGTCTTGTCAGTAATATTTTAAAGGGAAACTACATCACTTTTTAATATTTTTAAATCAATTTCTTGAGCCGGTATATGTTAAACTGACCCTTTACAGGGTTAATAAAATGTCACTCAGCCCCCACAGCCCCCTGTGGTCAGAATATTGCACTTGCAAATTCAGAGTATCCGGACCGCTCCCCAAAGTCACGTATCTTGCGTGAAGCGGTAACGCTTTACGGCAATCCATGTTTACACCTCAGAACAGAAAAGCTATACCTGGTTAACATTTTTTGTAATGTGTTTGTCATGGTGGAGCCTCTGAAGAGACAAAGAAAACATTCTTTTTATGGAGCTAAAGAAAGAAAAAGAACATTCAACCACAATAGGAGTCAAACAAGAGTCAACATCAGGACTTTTCTGAATCACGAGTGCTCAGAGACAAATAAGGATTCAAATTGGATGCAGACCTAATGATCATCCTTTTGCCCTTGTAAGTATTACTTTAATATGTTTTGTTTGTGCATGTTTTTGACTTCCCCTGGGTTTCTGATTATTTCTAAATATGTTTGTCAGTCTGGAGTGATCATGTCCCGTTCCGTCACTGATCATACACTCATCCTAAGACCCACATAAGCTCTCTTCTTACCGGGCTTACTTGTATCGTCATACACTATAGAATTCTCAGCACATTGCGCGGACCTCGGTTACTGCTGAGCAGTGCTGCCAGCCAGCTGGCGTGTCCTGTGGGCTAGCCGATCATAGCTTGTAGAGTAATGTGCCTGACTGTGATCACCCAGCACTCTGAATCTACGTTTGGGTTTGCTGACACGCTGCAGCCTTTTCCTGTGGTCACATGATTCCTCCTCTCAGGAGTCATCTTATTTACCAGGAACTCTGTTAGTCAATATTAAAGTGGCTAGCCGACATGCTAGCACTGGAGTCTGCTTCCAGCATGTTTCCTGCATGTTTTAGATCATGAACACAGCTGATTTGTTTGATTTAGTGATGAACCGCTCCTGTAGAAACTAATGAAGGCTGAGGAGATATTTCAGCAATTAGATTAAAGTATTAAAAAGACATGCACAGTGAGGAGGAGAGTTTCAGTTTTGGTTTTCACAACAGCAAGTTCAAACGAACTTTCTGTGACTAAATGAGTCTAATGCTGGGCTTACACCTACAGACTTTAAAAAGATTTTGAAAAGACTCCAAAAGATTATCAGCTCACATCTAAAGACAGTTTTTAGTCCTAGACTAGTCTCAGACTAATCACTGAATCTTGTAGGAACACTATTTACACGACTACAACTAGATTATTTTAGCATTTTATTCCTGCTAATGCTCTACAGAAGTTTGAAATGGAGGAGAAGCAGAAGCTTATAGTTACTAGCTTTTTCCACTGCAGTCGTTTGTAGCGAAAAGAAACAGAAGAGAAAGCGTCAGAGAATATGGGCACTTCTTTCCGTCCACCCCCCGTTCCCCGTCATGGTTTGAATGGCAGTTTACAAGACACGGCTGCTCTACCCACAGCTTGACCAAGCGCTCCTCTCTCTCCACGGTCCACTTTCACCTGCTTGGAGCTCTTATTTCAACGTCTGTAGACACGTTTGTGTTGTTATGACTGACGGAGCTTCCTGGTTCCACTGTGAGAACGTATTTTATTGGTTGTTGATTGTTGTACGTCACTACGACTACACTCCGACTAGAGACAATATCTAGCATGCTGGAAGTGAAAGACTGGCATAAACTGGGTCGCCGACAACAGATTATCACATTACATTTAACGATCGAGACGACGGGAGCGCGCAGAGACTCCAATACGATTTCTGAAGACTGCCAGTCTTTAGTCTGAGACCGTGAAAATCCTTAGGTGTAAGCCCAGCATAAGACTGAGGCAGTGCTTTTCGATCTGAGGAAGTCCTCCATGGTCATCCTTCCCATAACCTCCCTGATCTAAACTTCAAGCAATGTGTGACTAGCCTTGGGGTGAAATTGGATGCTGGTCTCTCAGTGGTTCCCCGAATAAACTCTGTGGTCAAATCATGCTTTTTCCAAATGCGGCGACTAGCGTGCCTTAAGCCAATCCTTAAATAGAGGTACCTGGAGTCTGTTATTCATGCGTTCATAACATCTTGCTAGGCTATGCTAATGCACTTTTGATTGGTACTCCTGTCTCAGCCTTAAATAGGCTACAGGTTGTTCAGAACGCTACTGCCAGGTTTCTGACCAGCACTAACCATCATAGCCATTACTCCAGTTCTGGCACAGATTCACTAGCTTCCGGTGACCTTTAGGGTGCATTTCAAGGTCCTGATCTTCATGTTAAAGGCGCTCAATGGTCTGGCACCTCCAAACTTGTCTGAGTTGCTTGCCCCTTACGTCTCGGTACATATGCTGTGGTCTGCTGATCTGCTACTGCTTTCCACACCTCAGATGAGATATAAGTCGCGGGGGGAACGAGCTTTTATATATGCTGGCCCTTCACTCTAGAACTCACCTCCTCTTTTGGTCAGACAGGCTCCGTCCCTCCCCTGTTTTAAATCCTGTCTAAAGACCCACTTTTGTGCCTTGGCCTTTGGTCAGTGAATTTTATGTTTTGTACTGTGGTTTTATTGCTCAACTCTTATCTGATGTTGTGATCTGATTTGTTGTACCTTGTTGTCTGTATGTTTGTGCTGTATGGCGCTTTGGTCAGCTCCCATGCTGTGTTTAAACGTGCTGTATAAATAAAATGGTATGGTAAAACAAACTCTAGGGGGTGCTAAAAGCAAGCCAAAACCAGAGTGTTCCTTTAACGGTGTTGGAAATTTTAAATTATTTTGTTTTACATTTTGACAAATGTTTACATATTGATTTGAAAAGACATAGGCTGTTTAGGTGTCATAATATTGGACTTAACTAATTATTTTTCTGTAAATGTAAAAAGCAATCAATTCATAATTGATTGATTTCTTTAAAATAATCTTTATAATGAGAAGTGATGAGGAATAAAAGTATTAGTTTAACTCTCCTATAGATAATTTCTAAGGCATCAACCTATCATTTAGAATAGAATGGAATCACTTTATGGTCATTATTTAACATATAATGAATTTACATGAATTAAATATTCAGTAACTTTCTGCTTCAGATTATTAAAGACTCATTACTTACTTAAATTCATCCAGTTATTTTACACTTTTATTATTTATGACTCTAAAAAGACAACATGGTGATGACTGAATGAAGGTGTCACGTTACGTCATCAATACTTTCTCTAAAGCAAACAGATTTATCCCGTGCCTTTTCTTCATGTAGCTGATATCAGCTACAGCCAGTGATTTGCCTCAGGCTATCATTGTTATGAAATTTAAATCTGCAGTTAATTGCAAAAGAAATAATTAGGATTTATATTGTCACTCTTAAATGTATAGTTATAAACATTTGTGGTTGCACGAAATAAATAATAAAACATTAAAGAGGCACAGAATCCATTAGCTGTGTCAGTTAATGTAGAAAGGTGTCAGTTTTGTGTGTCCTGCAGCACTTTTCATAAAGATGAATGAAATCTTTTATGAGATCATCAGGATAGAACACGATGATAATTATGTTAAATAATTGTATAATTATTTGTAATTGTGACTGATCTACCTGTAGCCCATCCATTAGCAGGTTTTAATTAACTCATCAGGTTTCTGACTATCTGTTACATCTCTCTCTGTAAGCACAGGGTAGCTTTATGCAATATAGTGTCTTAAAGTTGATCTAAATTATCATACTAGTCAGCTGATGTGCCTCCACCTATAAAGAATAAAAAAACATATATGAGCTTGAAACATTTTTATTCTTTAAAAAATAATTGTTCTGTTGTTCCTGTAAATTATTTCTTTTATTTTTTAGAAACTGACTCAGAATATAAAGTAAGGCAAAGCAGCTTTATTTGTATAGCACATTTCATACACAGAGGCAATTCAATGTGCTTTCCATTAGCGAGAATAGCACAAACATTGGCATCACAAATAAAATACACAAATAAATTAATATTTAAGCATCAGAAAAAAGACAAAGGGTGAGCAGTTACAGTGCAGAAGGTGCAGCATAAGAAACAGTCATTCATAGGCTGATGAATAGAAGAAAGTTCTCAATTTTGATTTAAAAGTTACTAGAGTTGGGGCACATTTGAGGTCATGAGGAAGCTGATTCCATCTGTGTGCAGCATAGTAGCTAAAAGCAGCTTCACCCTGTTTGGTTCTGACCTGGGGTTCTACCAGCTGACTGCTTCCTAAGGATCTCAGAGCCCTGCTGGGTGTAGATACTGGAAGGAGATCCAACATGTATTTTGGCCCCATGTCATTAAGTGATTTATAAACTAGTAGAAGCACTTTGAAATCAATTCTGTAGTTTACTGTTAACCAGTGTAGAGATTTAAGAACAGGAGTGATGTGCTCGGTTCTCTTGGTTCTTGTTAAGACTCTAGCAGCAACATTCTGAATAAGCTGCAGTTGTTTCACAGCTTTTTTGGGAAGACCAGACAAAAGTCCATTGCAGTAGTCCAGCCTGCAGTAGATGAACACATGACTGAGTTCTCTAGGTCTTGTCTGGACATGAGACCTCTGAGTCTTGCTATTTGATGAAGATGATAAAACGCCGATCTAGTTATAGCCTTAATGTGACCAGTGAAGCTCAGGTCTGACTCAATTATGACTCCAAGATTTCTAACCTGGGTCTTTGTTTTTATTCCTCTAGAGCAGGGTTTCTCAACCCTGGTCCTCAGCACCCCCCTGCCCTGCATGTTTTCCATGTTGCCCTTTCAAACACCAGTGTTTCCCTGCTGCCACACACCTGACACAAATGAGTGAGTGATTAGCAGGCTTCTGCAGCCATGTGCTGAAGCAGAGACATGGAAAACATGCAGGGCAGGGGCGCTGAGGACCAGGGTTGAGAAACCCTGCTCTAGAGCCAAGTTGAGCAATAACGTAAGTAAGTGATTATTTTATTCAGTCAAGCATCTTTTTTGTTGTAATTGTGCTGCATTTTTCATGATTCAGAACTGAGACTGAAATAGTAGCTTTGTTTTTAAAAGATTTGTTGTTTTTGCATCTGAGGAATTTCTCATACATTTACAGATTTTTGAACAAACAATTCTTACATGGAAGCGATGATTTTCTTCCAACTTTATGACATTTCTGTATTTTACATACCTGCAAACTTGTCGCTTTTCGGCGAAAATCGCCGTTTTTGAAGCCAAATATAGCGTTCATGTGAATCGTATTGATCCGAAGAGTTTTTGTTTTGAGGGGAGGGGGGAGGGGTCACCTGTCGGGTTTCAGCAGTCACTATGAGAATCAATCAGGGGAGGAGGGGATTCATCTTGTTCACAAACGATCTTTGTTTTAGCGTGTCAGTCACGTGTCGTCATTTGACCAATCGCAGTCGCGGAAAAAGACTCTTTGACAGCGCCGCTCTCGCACGGTGCTCACACAGTGAGTAATGACCACCGTTGTTTCACTTTCAACATCTTCGCAGCAGCGTTGAGCTTAAAGTTTGTCAAATGAAACAAATTCACCACTAAATAACACGGTTTTCTGTCGGATTTTAGCACATTTACCTCCTTTCAGCCTTTAGAGATCTTTCCCCGAGGCTCGTGGTTTTTTTTTGAAGTCGAGTTCAGAGTTGAGCATAACCACCGCCAGTATTTAACTCCATTAAAACCTATTATTAACATAAATCCTTTTTTCTGGTGAGAAATGGCCACCAGCATGCTACAGCCTTGCTAATCATGTAAAAGTCATCCTAATATATTGATCTGGGCACCAGAAGATTTAAGGAAGCTGGAGTACAAACACGAGATGTGATAATTTCATAATACTGTAACATTTCTGCAGCACTAAAGCAGAGTAGTAACATTTTGCCCTTAGCAGTGGTTTATTAAAGTATTCAAGCAAACAGCTGAGATAAAGCTGCATTTCCCTGCAGTTTCAACTTTTTCTAAACATTTAAACAGAACCAACTTATCAGAGAATCAGAATCAAAAGGGTTTTATTGCCATATTTTATTTTATTTATTCTTTATTTAACCAGGAAGGTCCCATTGAGATTAAAAACCTCATTTTCAAGGGAGTCCTGGCCATATGTGCAAGAAATCACAACATTAGGAAATTGCTGCGAGCAGCAATGAACACAGCAATAACTTACGGATGATTACAGTATTCTGAAATATTTTCTGGTGTTTTGTGAGTTAGTCTTACAATAATTCTTAATTATATGATGATCCCTAATAATTTCCTGATCATTTTTGTTAGGCATATTTTTTTTCTGACTGTCTAAACCTCGTGGAAAATGGTTTGCATTGTGCGGGGGGTGGGGGGGTGTCACCTTTTTCACACCTTCCGAGTTTGCAGGTATGATTTTAAAGGGGACGCATTGTGCTGAACTAAACTTTTTGCATCCTTTTGTGCTGCCATGTGGGTTCTTTACCTCCATAAACACTAAATAAAAAAAACTTCTGTCCATTTTCTGTCCATGTGTGGGCTTAGAAATGATGTGCCTTAAACAAGCCGTTTCCAAAAATTCCCTATTTGTGATGTCACAAACGGCAAAATTAGAATAGAACCACCTCTCATGTGCAAGAGAGAGCTGCTGCTGGAGGAGCAGCGGCTCTACTCTGAGCTCCTCCCAGATACCGGAGCTTCTCAGCTTATAGCAGCCTGAGTGGGGGAGGGATGAGTGTGGTGGCAAAGCCCTGAAAGGACTCATTCTGGAAGGTACTGAAAATTTCAAGAATAAAACTGCTGAATTTGCATCATATGAAAGGGATTTAGAGGAAATAACTTCATAAACATGTTGTTTGTAGAACATGAACCTATTTTAACTGAAGAAAAAGTCATAACATGTCCCCCCTAAGTAACTAAATGCAGAATAAAGAAATTAAAGAGATTCTCTGAAAATGAAAATCATTAGACTTAATCTGTGTTTTCCTGTTTTTGGTGTATAGTACTTCGTCTTGTTCCTGCCTCCTCCCTGCTGAAGTCCTGTGGCAAATTCACCTCACGGCATTTTGTTCTTTGTGTAAAAAATGTAATTCTGACCCTGTGAACAGCACGGCCACTAGAGGCTGCACAAGCAAAGACACAAACGCACAGATCAATACACAGAGAGAGAGGGAGAAGCAGAAACGCAGATGGGGAGAAAGCGGGCAGTTTTAAGCTCAGCCACAAAAAGGAAATAAAAAAGTGACAGGGTGAGCGGATAGCAGGAGTGCGCATCTGTGTGACTGGCAGCAGAGCAAGAGCACCCCAGCTAGAGAGAGAGAGAGAGATAGAGAGAGAGAGGGAGGGAGGGAGGGATAGAAAGTGGAGCGCCTCGCTGCCCATCCTTATATTTCTCTCTGCAGCTGTGTGAG
This sequence comes from Aphyosemion australe, assembly GCA_006937985.1. NCBI lineage: Eukaryota > Metazoa > Chordata > Actinopteri > Cyprinodontiformes > Nothobranchiidae > Aphyosemion > Aphyosemion australe. The sequence continues at coordinate 327,273 of SSNS01000120.1, forward strand.
CAGCGGAGGAGAGAGTGCACGTTTGAGTCTGGTGGAAGCAGCAGCAGGGACACATTCCACTTGGCCGAGAGACTGATGCGCTTACCTGGAGCCACGCTGGAAGGTTGAGCAGCCTGCAGAAAGTCCGTGCGCCACCACCGAGAATTCAAAGAGAGCAGGAGACCGCGCAAGTCCAATCAAAAGCTTCTCAGACCTGGTGAGTTAACTTGAGATGATGCGAAGTCCGATGCGCTGCACCGCACGTGTATTCTGCTTGTCACGAGTGAATGTATGTGTTGGGGTTGCGTCTGCTTTCATGCACAGTTTGCGTGTTTATTTGAGTTTGAGCTGCGTGCGCTCTGCGTTTTCCTCAGTTTTAATGTGTGCATCACCTGCCACACGCTGTGTATTGTTGTCACCTAACCAGGTGATTAACTGGAGAACCTGAGCATCAGTCAAGCCGTTATCATGCTGAGCAGAGAAGATCCCAACAATAGTTGCTTAACGAGCCTCTCCTGTTGTGTGTGATTATATTAGTGACTTGCAGAAGCTTAATTTTCTTGGAAAAACTGGTGAAATGTGCATGAATGGCATCTGCTCCAACCGTTTAATAAGGCTCAAAATAAAAGATTGCATTGAGGAAATTGATTGGTGTTTTAAAAGGTTGTCACTTATTTTTTTAAATATAAAATAGAAATTTGTTCACAGCCAGTGGTTTATTCTGTGACGGACAGGTTATTGTGGAGGTAAATTCTTTCTGATTGCTAATAAGACTTAGTAAAAGAGTTTAGAAGGAAAATCACAAATGACGGGACATAAATTAGATGATTCTGTCGATTTAATTGTCAGTAACTGTTTCTTGCTTCTTTTTCCATTCAAAGAAGTTTTAATAATCATTAAGAAGCAAAGTTAAAAGCAGCTATTGTTTTTGAGAATGTAGTTGCAATTAATTCTTCCTTCTATTGAATGAATTTAAACATGAAAAATTAGGAGCAAAACTTTGTTTTTCCAACCATTTGTCTCATTTTCTTGCGAGTTACCATCTCTGTTTTTTTTACAGTGATTATAATCCTCAGAGATGATTGTTTTGTGGAGGTAATTAACTGTCTGCTCAGATAATTTGGTGCGTTTCAGCTGCACCGACTTGGTGACATTTAGAGTTAGTCTATATGTGCACACATTGAATCTGGGTTGGAAATACCATGCCCTGCTCAATATATACCACCATCCATCTGGATGTGTCTCCATCCCTCTCTCAGTCTCTGTTCCCTTTCTCACACCCCCTCCAACCGTCCACCCCGTGTTATGCTGTGAAGGTTATTGCCATATATCGAGTTGGTTTAATTTGTCAAAGTCCGACAGACATATTGTCCACGGTCAGAACAGGAGAACAGGTTTGGGGGGGTTAGATAAAAGCACAGTATTGAAAGTGGAGGGGAGTTGAATGCAGCTCTGGAACTGACCAGAGGAAGAAAGATGGAGAGAAATAGATAAATAGGACAAAAACAGAGAAAAAAAAATTATTTCATGTAAACAGATGCTGAGGAGTTTATTCCTGAGGTTTTTTTTGAGGATTCTGTGTTGGTTGAGGTTATCTGTCTCTGGATTCATTATTTCTCTCACAAGGCTTGGCTCTCTCCCCTCTCTCCCATGTGGGACCAATGTCATTAAGCTGAGACACCAAACGTGAGAGATCACCCTTCTTCTTTCCAATCTTTCTTCTCATGTCTGCACTGGACTTTTTCTCTGCCTTTTCCAACTCTTATATGTTGTCTTTACTGCTCAGTATTCATTCTTTTCATATAACTATTAAAAACTATACTTAAAACCATACTATGCAACTTTTTTGTATGTTTAAATCATTTTCTTGAGCTAGTATGTGCTAAAATGGCCCTTTACAGGGTTAATGAAATGTCAGTCAGACCCTCACCGCCCTCTGTAGCCAGAATCCCGCATTTGCAACTTCAGAGTGGTGGGCCGCTCACTGCTGAACTTAGAAAAAGGAGCTGACATACCTGGCGCTGCAGTCTGCATCCAGCATGTTTCCTGCATGTTTTAGATCATGAACACAGCTGATTTGTTTGACTTAGTGATGAACCGCTCCTGTAGACACTAATGAAGGCTGAGGAGACATTTCAGCTGTTAGATTAAGGTGTTAGAAATACGAACGCACAGCGAGGAGATAAGTTTCATTTTCACTAACAAACACTAGGGGGTGCTAAAAACAAGCCAAAACTGCCAAGTGTTCCTTTAAAAAGGAAGTCATCACAAGAAACATGTTTAGTAAATAAAGAAAACTAAATTAAGTAAAACTAAATTATGAAATGGTTTGTCTCACATTAGATTTAGCACCTTCTATAAGGGGGGATTCTTTTTTAGATCATCAAGCGTAAAGCCCACTTTGAGTCTTTGCCATATTCATGAAACCAAAACACCTGGCTGATTTAAACAAATGCAAAACTATACAAATGTTTGCTCTTGTCACTCCTGCAGTCTAGTTTGCATTAGAGCGTCGGTTTAGATTTGATGCAATGTTTAGTCCTTAAATTGCAAATGGATGCTATAAATTGCCAAAGGCGGGTGGTATTTGTTAAAAAAATCCTCACTCCTTGCTTGTCAGGACAATCTTTGCTTTTTTTTTAAAGATTTTTTGTTCTCTGTTCCGAACTCACTCCCATTTATCCGCTTGCCGACGGGCAGCCGAACAAGATTGCAATTGTCTGCGTTGTAATTAATAATTTACATAATACTTTATTTTGATGGGGATTCTATTTTCTCCAATGTTAACCGTTATAGCTGAGCTACCGTCATTACTTATGTTTAGGAAGACGGTTACGTGTGGACATATCCAGCTCTCATTATCGACTGCTGCATCCGTTAATGTGCAGATTTAAACACAGTAGGGGGAGAAACAAAGAAAGAAATTCTTCTACACAGATAAAACCAGGAACATAGCATTTATTTTACTGACAGGAAAACATTTTTTTTTTCCTGAGTGCAAATTTTCAAGCGAATCACATCTTTTTCTTTGTGGTTTATATCTAAGAACCACATCAGGAGCCTCCTTCACCATCAGTCTGTGTGATGAATCCTGAAGAGTCTGCTTTGATTTATGTTGTCAAGGTGGAGGAGCAAGACACACGCATTTGTCTGAACAAATGTGAACTTTTACCTTTCTGTCCTTTTTTATCCTGTCTATTTGTTCTCTGCTGCTTGTCGTCTCTCCTCCACTAAGCATTGACTCTGAGATTAGTCCTTTAGTTAGATAATCTGACTCTTGCAGAGCCAGGATGTGCAAGATGTGCATGTCCAACTGTTTATCCACACTAAATTATTGTTTTCGTTACCACATCATTCCAGTACTTATCAGTATTTTGTGAAATAATTTAATTATCTTCATTTAAGTTATCACTCATGCTCTCTTCTAGGTTGGATGAAGACATTTTCATGTCTGTTAGGACTGGTGTAGTGTTACAATTACTTTGACGATTAAACCAAGCTGAATTAATTCAATTTCAAAAATTCAAAACTATAAAGTATGTTTATTTCTTTCTTGTTCATTTATTAACTTTTCATGAGATGACATCTTTATAAAAACTTGGTAATTTACTTATGAGTCATATCCTAATTTGAATATAAGTTACGTATTCCTTTAACATTTACTTTGTGTTTCCTGATGGCTTGTTAAATAACCATTTGCTTTTATTAAATTCTCTAAGTTTCTTTTCTTTCTGTGTTATTTTTTCCTTTTTATGGCAGAATTTCCAAATTATCACCCTCTCATTCAAACATTTGTCTGGCAATGTTAAAATTTTGTTCTAATAAAATACTAAATGTAATAAAGCACATTAACTCTCAAGACTCATCCAAACGGCTGCTGCAGGACATTCCCCTTCCCCTGCATGCTCTCATCTGGATTTAGAGTTGAGTGTGCATGCAGAACCTGACATACGCTTTCAGTTTGGATGGTCATAGCATGCAAATTCAGTTTTCATGAGGGAAACATTTGTTTTTTTGTCACCACAAAATTTGGAGTGAAGTGTGTGTAACAATCTGACTACAGGAAGCACAAAATAAATGCCTAAATCTGTCCTAGAGGGAAAATATAGCTTTTCTTTAAGTCTTTATTTATGATATATTTTTCCTTATCAAATAACAAGAACCAAGAGAACCGAGCACATCAGTCCTGTTCTTAAATCTCTGCACTGGTTACCAGTAAATTACAGAATTGATTTCAAAGTGCTACTACTAGTTTATAAATCACTCAATGGCATGGGGCCAAAATACATGTCAGATCTCCTTCCAGTATCTACACCCAGCAGGGCTCTGAGATCCTTAGGAAGCAGTCAGCTGGTAGAACCCCGGGTCAGAACCAAGCAGGGTGAAGCTGCTTTTAGCTTCTATGCTGCACACAGATGGAATCAGCTTCCTCATGACCTCAAATGTGCCCCAACTCTAAACACTTTTAAATCAAAATAGAAAATTTTCATGTATTCATCAGCCTATGAATGAATGTTTCTTATGCTGCACCTTCTGCACTGTCACTGCTCAGCCTTTAACTTTGCCTTTTTACCTTATTGTTACATCTAATTTTATTTGTGTATTTTTAAATAGATTTAAACTCTACTGTTTTATGTTGTCAAGTTGATGTTAATGTTTTATGTTCTTGCTGTCCTTGCTCCTGGAAAGCACATTGAATTGCTTCTGTGTATGAAATGTGCTATATAAGTAAAGCTGCCTTGTCTTGATTGAGGCCTTAATGTAATATAGTTTATTTCAGTTAGTTTCCATTTAGAATAATATTCTGGGGAACACCAATGAGTTACGTGCATCAGTTGTGCTGCTATATAGATTTTTCTAAAATTAGGGAAAGCGAGCCTTCCTTTGTTTTTCATTAGTTGTGTTTTTAATCATACTCAAGGCTTCAGTCCCTTCCATATAAATCTAGTCAGTTGTTTTTCCCATTTAATAAAATATTTTTTGGGTATTTGTACTGGTAAATAGTTAAATTGATACATGAGTCAAAGGAGGTCATTCATTTTTATCACCTCAATTCTGGAGCTTAGGTCTAATATTAAATTTGACCATTTAAATAAATTTCTAATGAAAATTTCATCAATTTTCACATAGTTGGTTTCAAATAATGAGTTGAGATCCCGTGTTACACAGATTTCTAGATATCTTATATATTCTGAGTTCCATGTAAGTCCATGAATCTTTCTAATGGTTTCACATGGGTTATAGTTAATGCCTAATATTTGAGTCTTTGAAATATTTATATCCAGATTTAGCCTCAAAGCCCTTTAAAATATCTAAGTTTGGGGAACGTTATACCAGGATTTTGTAAATACACTATTACATCGTCTGCATAAAGGCTAATTCTCTGTTCTCCTCGAGCTATCATTACCCCCTGCAGCAATGTGAGCTTTTGTAATTGTGGAGTAATAGGAAAATAACATGATGGCTGAAACTTACTCTCTCCTCAAATTAGCAATTTTTGCTTTTATGAAAATGTAACGTTTACTAAATGAATTAATTCACCTTCTTTGCTCCCAGGAAATTACATCACTACAGCACGTCCTCGAACGAAAAAGTCTGATCACCCTGTCACGTGATGCCGTTACTGTTAGATTTATTGTGGAGATGTTGCTGATATAAAATAACCCCCCAAAAAGTTTTTTCTTCCCTTTGTAAAGTAATTTAATTATTTTGTCCATATCAAAGTTCTTCTATAATTCAGTCAGATCTATTTGTGCCTTTACAGCAGAGTTTCTTTTCTCTGGCAAACACATTTTCTTCAGTTCCTGAGGGCTCACATACCCAATAAAGCAAACTTTTTTTTTTTGCTTAGCAAGCCACTTATTGATTTAAAGTTAATTACCAACACTCATAACTGGGGAAAGCTCTCGACACAAATGAGAAGTTTCCATCTAAATGTTTTGTACTTTACTCATTAAACAAGAAATTCAATGAAGCTAAACTTTCTGTATGAATTCTAAATCAATTCAATTTTTTTCAAAAAGGCATTTAATTAATTGAGTACTCATTTTTCTTTTAACTAACGGTTTTGAGCTTCATATTCCTGATCTGTTTATTACCTTTCAAGCTAGGGTTATACTAAAATATTTTAAGCCACTTTCTGGTGTTGTAGGCAGATGTCCAAGATCTGAATCAATTTGACTGGTGAGCCATGATTTGTGAGGCTCAAAGACATGTCCTGGTCCCCAGCCAAATATCCATCATGTAAGATATTCTTGGGGGGCCTTTTGGAGGAGTTGTGAGTGAGCTGTCAGGAGGAGCATCTGCTAGTGAGAGCGCAATAGATGGGCTGAAGAGGTACAAGAGAATGAAGCCTGAAAGAGTGAACAACATGTACAACAAATACAACAAGCAGGAAAATTAGGAAAATTTAAACTGTAATATGCTATTTTTTATTAGCAACCATTAAAGCAAAACAGACATCTTTAGCGGTGAATGGGAAATATGTAAAATTACAATGTATTATTTACTTTTACATTAAAATCAGTGTCTCCTAAATGCTTAAATGATTGTTTGGAGATGCCATTGAAGGTCATGTTGGTTTCCCTTTATCGTATTTCTTATGTTAACAGTGATGCAATGCTCCTTCAATCTTCCTCCTCACTTCATCTGTCCTCAAAATCTAAGCCTTTAGGTATTTTTTGGCTCGATCTTGATGTTTCAACTAGTAGATCTTTGCAAATTTAAAAAGCAACCTAATAAGTCTGTACACCATAATCTTAAGGTTCTATATCCTGCTTTTTCACACCTTTCAGAGTAACGCTAGGCCCATGAAATATTATCCTTGCCGCAGCGGAGACATCATTTGTTCCGAAATGTTAGTGAGACATTTTTTCAACCCAGAAATAACATACTTGGATTCGACGAAATCCTTCCTCCACCTGTGTGAATTCCACCCATTTCATGATGTAACCCTTGATTCCCAGCAAAGCATCATGAGCCAGTGTTTGAATTACACACAGGCTTCTGGGGTAGCTCCTGGTCCAACCTCCCTAAGATCGGGGGGTAGGGGTGTCCGTTCGATCTCGGGAGGGTTCCGTCCGTCCAACATCCGGGGGGCGGCGGCGTTCGATCTCAGTAAGGGGGTGGGGGTTCCATCTGTGTAATATCTTACAGATCTCATCAGATGGGGGCGTACTCAGGGCTCCCCCTTTGTGTGTCAGCTGATGACTTTCACAGGAGCCCATCACCCTTTTAGGGGGAGCCGGGCTCCCTTTTGCTCCCCCGTAATTCTAACCCTGTGGGCTACAAAGAAAAGACAAAGAAGTAAAAGATGAAGAATTAGAGGGCAGTTTTGCAAACCCATAATAGACCCATGTGAAAATAAAACATCCACTTTTAAACAAGGAGGTTTTTACCACATTGTGCACTAGGCGTTATTATTTCTAGGTAAAGATTGCACCCATTCAGCTAGAGGTTAGCATTTGAATTTTATTCATCGCTCTGGCCTATCCATCGGGTGGTTTTAACGTTGGAATGTTGCCAGTTTGATGAAAAAAATCTGTCTGAAAATCCACTCCAGTAATGGCGGAGGTTCAACAAGCCGTCATCAATGGTCACAAAAAAACACATTCTGGATCAGTTTTTGTGAGCTCCCAAAGACAAAATCCAACCATTTCTTACTTTTTTAGGAAGACTGACCAAATTCCTGTACCTCTCGCAGCTGAAAATGCATTTTCGCATAGGCATTATCAAAAGTGCAGACTAGATAAGAAAGAAATCACTTCTTCACAACTGCGGAAATGAAACCACCAGCTCGCTGCTCGCTGCTTTAAAATACAGGAGAGGAGCGAGCAGATTAGACACTTCTGCGATGGGGAGAAGAGGGACAGGATGATGCAAACATGCCCCATCCATCTGTCTTCAGTAACCTGCAGCGGATTAGCAGCTGGGACAGCAACGTGCATGCGTGAAACCAAAAACCACTTTGGGGTTGTTTTTGATAACAAATAGAAAAGGATCAAAGGCTCAAAAAAGTAAAACTTTGCAATTATTCTTTCATAACAGAACTGTTTATTAGAATGGGTTTAGTTCATTAACCATCAAAGCAATTGAAAGTTGAAAACATTTGACAGCTTTAAGGGATCTGATCAAATGCTAATTTGAGGGAGTTCTAATAAACACTTGTAATAATACAAGAACCAGTTTTACATCTCCTAACTCTTTAAAACACACTGAGCTTTAGAGAGGACTGAGTCACCAACAGGTGACAAGATGATGGTACCAATTATGCTCATCTTATCAAGACACTTGTTTGACTGACTGTACAGTGTGTGAGCGCATATTCAAATGAAAACAGAAAAAAGAGAAGGAACACACACAGAACGGCTGATTAATCAGCAGGTTTGCAGGATTTTCTGGGCGGGGATGGCTGATGGAGCGAGATGTTGTAAATATCCCATATGCAGCTGGTGAACAGCGTAGAGTGACAGTGCTGAGTGAGGTTAAAAGAGGAATCGATAGAAGAACGTCGGAGACAGCAGCTCTGTGCTATATGCTGGAGCACCAGCGAATGACATTTATATTTTCAAACTCTTTCGATGTCCTTTAATTTAACCACTCAATTGAAAGCGCTGTTAAACTTGTTGGGGGTGCTTCAGAAAAATAACGGTGCATCGCACAAAAAAAAATTATAGATGCGAGAATATTTTTTTTCCACGCCTTGTGGTAGTTTTTGTTTTACTGTGTGTTAAACAGCGAGTGAAGAGAGCGAAAATGGCAAAGCTGATAGGATCATAAAACGTGGAGAGAAATGGGAACTGCCCACTTGAAATAATGTGGGTAAGATGGAGCGCTTTACAGTCGAGCGGAGTGGAGATCTTTTTCCTCTCCGCCCCATCCCGCATCTGAAAGGCGATTTTCCCACATGGGACGACGCAGCTGAACTGATAAGCTTCTGATTTATATTAAAGAGTGCAGCGGAGACATGCTCACCTTGGTCTTTACTTTCAATCTTTTAAATTGCTTCTTTTTCCACCGTGCTTCAGTCAGGATCCACAAAGTTCAGAGTTCAACTGAGTGTTCTTGTTGGGTAAGTTTTGCAGTTTCCAAGATCTATGGGATGTGGCGCTGCATTATGAATTACCTTCCTCAGCCGGCATTTGCCATATATATGTTTTTTTACAAGTGCCTGCCTTATAAATCCTGTTGGAGGATGCTTGAGAGGTTTTATTTTTATCCCTTGCATCTTGCAGTTCTCCCCGGCATTTAGAGTAACTGGGGATGCCACATTAATGATCCTCATTAGCCAAACTGCTTGAATCCAAACTGGAATTCTTCCACTTGAACTGCTACTTAGCATTTGGTGTTCTCTTCCCTCCCTTGTCCGTCTTTCTCACTCTCTTCTCTGTGTCAGTTTCTTCCTTCACATCTCACCCCCCCTTGTCCTCGCGCAGTCATCATTTTCTCCTTCATCGTCTCCCTGCTTTGTCTCCTGCTGCTCTCCTTCTATCTCACCCTCTGCACTGGAAAAATAATCTTTAAAGGTCTTCCGTCTCTTTCAACCTTTTCTTCAAACCTATTTTTAACGATATTTACCACCCCGTGTGGTCCCGGCGCTCGTGTCTGTGTTATCTATAAGCACATGGCTGCATGCAGATCCCAGGAGAGCAGGAAGTGTTCCAGATGACCTCTGGTACTAGTTGCTTTCACACTCACACTGTGAAGTAAAAAGCTTAAAGTTCAGGTGTGAACCCCCTCCAGGCGGCCTGTGAAGGATGTTCAGATATACTAACACAGCAGCTCGAGAGACACCTTTAGCTGAAGGGTAAAATAAACAAATAAATAGCAACGTTCTGGCTCTGTTTGTGAGGTATCCGTGCACCAGAAAGATTCTTTTGCTTCCTATCTGTGCAGTCCAGGATGAAACACTGACTAATTTTACAACTTATTTAAATCGGCTGCTTTTATGTAACCTTTACTTTAGAATGAAAGTCACATTCACTCACTGAGGGAAAAATAGTCCTCTAAAATCTGCCCTGAATACATGAATTATTCTCATGTAGGTTCCTTGTGGAGTGTCGAATTAGCATTTTTAGAGATGTTTCTAATTGGAATGTATTTCAATAGATTTATAGTTAAAGAAATAACATTTTTGTGTGCAAAAGGTGAGTTGTGAAGCTGTTGAAACTCTTCAGATATATATTATGAGTTTTCTTTGAAATACTTGACTTATATAAACGATTTGCACAAAAAAAACATCATCATTTGACTTAACTTTATAAGTAGAACTCTAACCTTACGTCTATTTACTAATATTTTCATTGCGATATCCCCTCTCCTCATAATTAACCCGTCAAACTGGCAACGTGAAAACAAACTCTGCTAATAAACTGTCAAGCCGGTGCAAAAATATCTCCCGAAGTTATCATGGAGGAAAACCTGGCATTTTATTTTCAGCGAGTGAGGCAGAAGCAAAGTCTGGATGGAGTGAGTAAAGATGTCTTTTTGATGTTTCGAGTACATCATCCAGTTTGTCAGCGTGCTGAGAGGAGAGAGGAGCATGCATAGTGTGGAAAGCTTCACAGCCAAAGCTGTTTTTAAATCTTTTGGGGCCAGTCCAGCTTGAGTCTAAGAGTCGTCTGAGAAGTCCAAGTATTTTTTTATTTTTTTGAGCAAATCTTCTCCAGATTGGCTGCATGTTTGTACTTTCAGAGGAGTAGAATTAAAACTAAAAGTTGTTGTTTACATAACCAACACTCAGACAGCTGACTCACCAACTGATCGAACATCCTGACAGATTTCTACTTTGCAGATTGCAAATTTCCTGCATGACTTTGTCCTCTCACCATTAACTGTTGATGACATAAATGTGTGGCTTAAGAAGAGTTATACCTTGCAACCACTACAAGTTAAAAGCTCAATGGAAAACAAGGATTTTTAACCACCTTCATGCGTCGTTTAATTGCATGCATGATTAAAAACTAAAACAGCTATTTGTCTTTGAGAACTACCAATATGTCTGGCATTTAGTAGAATGGTGTCATTAACTTAATGTTGTCCATAGCTCAAAGGAAAAAGACATTCTCATTCACGGCTTTCTCTGAGCAATTATAACTGCTCCACTTGTCCCATCTGCAAATGCATTTTCTGAAAAATCATATTATCCACCTTAGATGCTAAACAGCTGTTGCAGGTTGATCGTCTCCTTCCAAAGCTGAAGAAAGCATCAATTTAATGTTTATAATAAAACAACAAAAACTCACTGTTTACTTTTTTTAAACCCATTTTGGCATAAAAAGCAAAAAAAATTACTTAAATTTTCAAACATTGGGTTAATTTTTTCAATCACGACTAGTTCATGACGGTTCAAGTACAGAATTAATTTGCAGTTTGCATACTTGAACCCCTTATTACAAAAATAGATACACTTTTTCCACTACTTTGGTGGCCACTGGTGATTTTTTTTCTTCTCATGTAGTGCTGACTAAAGCTTTTTTATGAGCACACACACATACACAGTGAAATTGTCTGCTATAAGTGCTGTGCAAGGATATTGATGTACTGATGCATCTTTTTTGCTACCGTTTGACTACTTTTCACTATTTAAAAAAAAATGCTGTTTTGTTTTCATTGCAAGTTTTAAAATTACTTTATATTTTAAACATATTTCTTAAATCTTTATATGTTATTCTTGTTTAATAACTGTTAAAACGTCCATGTGAGCATTAAAAAAATCTATTAGTCTGCAGCATAAACAATATTTTTGAGTGAGAGGTATTAAAACAGCAACTGTGTTGGATTTCCTCTGCGCTGGATCCAGAATCTCCTTTGTGTGCCAATATAACAACTAGCAGAAGCTGTAACTGCTAATAATGCCAGCAAAAAAATCTTAGTGATAAAATCTCACTAAAATGGGCAAATCCACTATAAAAATGCCAGTATTATACTTAAAAAAAATAAATAATATTAAACAAAAACTAATAGCAGATGGCATCAAAATGAAACTTCTTATTTTCCTTCACTATGAATATATCGTGTGATTATTAGGTTGTATTGTTTGTGGGTGTATGGGTGCATCCACGTGTATTTATACTTTTGTATTCTTTATGGGATACGATTTCGATTATGGGAGCTTCGATGCTTCGATTCTTCGATTATAATGGTTGTTGGTTCGATTCGATTACTGGTGCCACGATTCTTCGATTATTGACATTTTTAATGCTTTTTTTTCATACGAGATAATTGTCGTCTTCTTTGTCTACATTTGTAAATAAATAACCTATCAATTAACTCAGTTCCTCTAAAACTACTCTCAGTAACTAAATACTTTTTTTTTTTTACATTTAA
>SSNS01000120.1:339599-380173 GCA_006937985.1 Aphyosemion australe
AAAACTCACTGTTTACTTTTTTAAACCCATTTTGGCATAAAAAGCAAAAAAAATTACTTAAATTTTCAAACATTGGGTTAATTTTTTCAATCACGACTAGTTCATGACGGTTCAAGTACAGAATTAATTTGCAGTTTGCATACTTGAACCCCTTATTACAAAAATAGATGCACTTTTTCCACTACTTTGGTGGCCACTGGTGATTTTTTTTCTTATGTAGTGCTGACTAAAGCTTTTTTATGAGCACACACACATACACAGTGAAATTGTCTGCTATAAGTGCTGTGCAAGGATATTGATGTACTGATGCATCTTTTTTGCTACCGTTTGACTACTTTTCACTATTTAAAAAAAAATGCTGTTTTGTTTTCATTGCATCTTTGCAAGTTTTAAAATTACTTTATATTTTAAACATATTTCTTAAATCTTTATATGTTATTCTTGTTTAATAACTGTTAAAACGTCCATGTGAGCATTAAAAAAATCTATTAGTCTGCAGCATAAACAATATTTTTGAGTGAGAGGTATTAAAACAGCAACTGTGTTGGATTTCCTCTGCGCTGGATCCAGAATGTCCTTTGTGTGCCAATATAACAACTAGCAGAAGCTGTAACTGCTAATAATGCCAGCAAAAAAATCTTAGTGATAAAATCTCACTAAAATGGGCAAATCCACTATAAAAATGCCAGTATTATACTTAAAACAATAAATAATATTAAACAAAAACTAATAGCAGATGGCATCAAAATGAAACTTCTTATTTTCCTTCACTATGAATATATCGTGTGATTATTAGGTTGTATTGTTTGTGGGTGTATGGGTGCATCCACGTCTATTTATACTTTTGTATTCTTTATGGTGGGCTAAACAAACAAGCGGCAGAATAAAAATAATTTGTAAGATAAATAAGTGCTTTGAAATTGAGATATGCAGTTTTTTTCTGTTTCACATCAGAAGCTGGTATAGTTTCCTGCTCCTTAGTCGCCTCCTTGGGTTTGCAGGATTTAGATCCAGAGTAGCTTCTCATTTATCACTCTGCATGAATGCTAATAGATAAAAAAATGTTCGGATTAGAAAAAAAATTTCAAAGTTTATCCCTATTTCAATATATCAACTCTTTAACCGTTAAAGGTTGAATATGGACATGATGGCGACATCGTGTTTAGAGTAGGGGTGTTCCAAAAAGGGTACTTCACGATTCGATTCGATTTCGATTATGGGAGCTTCGATGCTTCGATTCTTCGATTATAATGGTTGTTGGTTCGATTCGATTACTGGTGCCACGATTCTTCGATTATTGACATTTTTAATGCTTTTTTTTCATACGAGATAATTGTCGTCTTCTTTGTCTACATTTGTAAATAAATAACCTATCAATTAACTCAGTTCCTCTAAAACTACTCTCAGTAACTAAATACTTTTTTTTTTTTACATTTAACTATTTTTCAAAGACAAAAACTTATTTTATGACTGTATGACTTGTGTAAATATTTGCACTTTGACCAACTTAACTTCGATCAGGGAAAGCTTTAAACATTTAAAACCTAATAGGGAATCATTTTTCTCTCCTTCCTTTACTTTATTTAACAAAAGAACATTATTAGAAAACAGTTCAATAACATGCAAAACAACATGCTATCACCTCAACTGTCTTACAGCTTTTGAGATATTGAATAACATTTCAATTCTACTGGTAACAATGTAATGGTGGCATGTCTATAATGTACGGGTTGGCATTAATCCAGTTTAAATTACGTTCACAGATAGAAGTGTTTGTGAATTAAATACTACAATGGCTTGCCATAGAACCTGGAGCGGCGTGTTGCGTAATCTCGAAGCAACAACAACGTGAGTCCCAGTACCTGCTGTGGCTCTGCTCCATAGCGCTGCACACAGCTAAGAATAAACAGGATGGTGGGACTTTTCTTCCGCTTGTAGAGTTTAGTCATTCTTAGTTCCAAGATCATCGTGTTCTTTGGAACCCATGGCGCGAGTCTGCTATCCGCTAGCTTAGCGTTAGCCAATCTGCCCGTAGCTGCGCGTTTGATCCCAAACACAGGACCGTTTCTGCTGGTTCCTCTATTTTCCTCCACAGCACCTTGATTACCACATTGTGCGCCAGTAAAAAGCATGTTCCTTACACAAAAACAAATAACTTACATTTGATAAGGCTCTTTTAGTACCGGCTTTGCAACACAGCTTTCACGTTATTTATTTTTTAAGCATCGGCGCTCATTAATCGATTATGAATCCTCACGTGAAGCTTTGCGATGCATCGCCACATCGATGAAATGCACCCACCCCTAGTTTAGAGGTGGTATTGCAACAACAGAACAAATTTTCCAGCCGTCGAGTTGTTGGTTCACTGCTGATACGTTAAGTGACCAGCCAACACCATGTACAGTGACGAATCGTACAGGGTAAGGACTAATTTCTACTAATAAGCCTTGCCTAGCAGGCTTTTTACCGCAACGTTGCCCTCTAGTGGCTGGTAGATGTAAACATAAACCCAGTATCGTGCCCGTCAAAATTATTATTATTTTTAAATATATGTTTTAAAGGAAAACTGTACAGTCATTCTGTACACCTCTAAACGCCCCGTGGAGGTATATTTTTTTTAAAATATAGCTTTTTATTAAAATGTTTTATATTGCATTAATGCTTTAATTTCAGTACCATGTTTCTCACTGTAGAATTAAATATGCAACAGATACAAAGTAGAACAAGTAAATTCTAGACACATTTTCTGTAATAAGATCTTAATACTATTTAAAAACACATACTGGGTTTAGCAAAAATCTTATTTAGCTCTTACACATGTATGTTATGTGAAGCAAAATTAAATTTAGCTTATTGGAAATTTTATTGCAGAAAATACAAAGCAGCAAAGTGAGGATAAAATATTTGTTCTACATCAAAAACTTTCAAATTATTTATTTTTTATTATAAGTGCAAAGTTTGAACACGGGGGCTTTTAATGAACTAATTCAGTTTGCCTTAGCATATTAAAATGTAGGTCACATGGATTTGTAGCTTTTTTAGTACCATTGCCCTAAAAAACAATTAATGTGAGCAGCAGCAGTAAAGTACCTGTGCATGAACAGACATTACATTAAAGAGGCAGTTTCTCTGTTAGTTCTACTCTGGAGCAATTAAATTGTTGTACTCTTAATTATTGTGGTAGTATTCAAACCGCTAGAAACCAAATGACTTCCTGACAGCTACGAGGTCACGAGGCAGTATGTGCTGCTGTGGCGCTGATTAAATTCACCCAATAATTAAGCAGACATCATTGATTCCCTGCGGGGGAATGGAGAAATGGAGAGAGTGTGGGTGAGAGCGTCCCTGTGCTTCCTGTAGCCCCTGCAGCGTTGGGCCAGTCAGATACGTGTAATTTGGGAAATGAGCAGAAGTCAATTCCACTTAAACAGACAGTGGTGGTCGGACACATCGATGTTCCATGGGTTGTTGACTCCCCATCATTTTCCTCCTCTCTGACTTCCTCTGTGTAATCAACAGCGCGATCGAAGGGCATGGGAATGTATGTCCCAGATTATGACTCAGTTTGAATTTAGTTTGGTGTGTAAGAATTTAAATCGCACTGCTCAGTAAAAAAAAAATTTGCCACCTGGATTTAACTAAGCAAATAAGTACGAGCCTCCTATTGGATAATTACTGCATGGGCGATTATCTTTCAGCTGCAACAAGTTATTTAACCCCAACTGGTGCAATGAGTTGCTTCTCATTTCTTAAACAACCATGTGGTAAGACGCATCTGGTGGTCGTGGAAAAGATGTTAGTCTTTTTGAGAAGGGTCACATCATTGGCATGCACCAAGCAGAAAAAACATCTAAGGAAACTAAATTACAACGCATTATTAAAAACTGGTGTGATGAGTCCAGATGGACCCTGTTCCAGAGTGATGGGTGCATCAGGGTAAGAAGAGAGGCAGATGAAGTGATGCACCCATCATGCCTAGTGCCTACTGTACAAGCCTGTGGGGGCAGTGCTATGATCTGGGGTTGCAGCGGTCAGACTCTACCATCATCAGTGCAAGATCTTGGTGAAAAATTAATGCAACAGTGGATGGAAATAAATCTTGTCATTGCAGAAGCTTATCGAAACAATTCCACAGTGAATGTGTGTCATAACCAAAGCTAAAGGCGGTCCAATGAAATATTAGAGTGTGTGACATTTTTTATTTTGTTGGGTGACGAGTCTGGTGACTTTTTTTGGGCGGGCAGTGTATTTTATAATACGCAGACAGTGAGGATTTTGGGTGATTTACATGTTTTGGGGCTGTTGTGTGTGTATTGTTTGTGAATAAATGTAGAAGTTGCATTTATTTTTTTTGCTTTATGTGTCTGGTTTCTGGCAGTTTTTCCATGTGTTTGTGTTTACAGGCATGGTACACACGCACATGCTCACACACACACACACACACACACACACACACACACACACACACACACACGCACACACACACACACACACACCCCACTCATTACCGTCACACACATCAGACAGGAGCAAAAGCTGTTTTCACTTCCTAGAGTAGTTATGCTGCTAGGGATACCAGAGTTTGCAGATGTGTCAGTTCAAGTCAGCTTCCCTGCAAACAGTAACTGTAAAATCGATAGCAGGAAAACAAATATATATGGCAGATTGCTCCAGTCAGGAATTACTGTCAAATGGGACTCAGAGTGTCTGAGTAAGCTGCAAAGTAAAAAAAAAAAAACTTAAATTTTGACATTCAGACTCTAATTTGTAAAAAAACAAATTAGTTCTTTATGCACTTTCTGTAAAATAAAGAGATTTTTTGATAATCAGCAAGAAAAAAAAATCCCTTTATAAAGACATCAGACATACTGTACAGTGAAAAAGTCGTGAAACATCTCTAGTTCTTCTTGTCTCTTTTAACATAATTGTAATCAACATTCCTTCATGCTTCTGAAGATCTTCACAGTTTTTCTTTCATTTTATTTCGGCCCATTACCTGAGCATGTTCAGAGAAACAGGGTTTTTATGTCTTGAGCTACCGAGCTCTGATCCATGAACCACAAAAGCAAAAATAAGACAATTAGACTCTAGGGAAGCATCAGCGTTGTCTGCACAAAACAGACAACTTAGTAACGAATCTGTTTAAATTACATCATTAGACATCGTTTGCAGTCTGTTACACAGACAGAAACTGTTCTCTGTTGCATCTTCTAAAAATGTCAAAAACTAACACTTTGGGAAAATAAAATTTCACAACCAACATGGTAAGTCTAAAAACGCTGCTAGAGAAAACCTGTGTTTGAGCTTAAAGAAATGGAAGATGCGGGATAAATCGAGGATAACAAATAAACAAGCAGAAAGATCATTTCTAAAAGTGTTTTTCTTTAGAAACTGGATAAAAAAAATAAATATCCAGACTCAGGACTTGAAGGATTTATAATTCTTTTAGTCTTAGCCATGTCAAAATGCTGAAAAATCACATTACATCACCAAGAATACAATCAATTATTTTGAAAGTTTATGAGCATCACTTTGAACCGCCTTAAAAATAGCTTAGACTTTTCTACAGCGTAGTAAAAGATCATAAATGCGTGATTTGAAAAGTTTGTTAAAAAAGCAAAATTTCAAGCATGTATGTCTGCACAGAACAGAGCTGTGTCCATAGGCGGCATCCTTTCAAGTACGCATTCTATTGCCTATTATCTCACAGTGAAGCAACAAGGCTGTTCAAATTCAAAGGTACTCAAAACGGGTCTTCAAATGTGTGCTTGTTTCTCCAGAATTTCAAGGACAGGTCTGGTGTATCTTCTTATGGCGCTTACACACTAGCACCGGCTCGGACCGGGCGGGATTGGGTAAGTTCCTTTCACATCCGGGTGGCCCGGGGATTTTTGGGGCTGAACCGTACGTGTTTTCGGCCCTCATCTGAAGGTGGTCTGACTCGCGCCGAAAACCGGGCCAACACACCCACTGCCGACTCATTGGTCGGCTCAAATTCACGCCTACCTTTAGGGGGAACCTCCGATTAGCGGATAGAATCCGCCAGCGAGGGCTTCCCGCATGCGCGCTTCATTATCACTCTGAATGCGGAGGAGTTAACAAGCCTCTGACTGAAGCTGTTTTCTCTGTTCCCATCTGCTGTGATGAGCGCAGCGCGCGCGCGCACACACACACACACACACACACTGACACAGTGCTGCCACGCAGCTTTTTGTTTAATGAGGAAGAGACCGCGGACTTCGCGCTCCTTTGACCCACCCAGCCGTTTCTCTGTTCCCGTCTGCTGTGATGAGCGCAGACACCAGGCAGACTTCTCCGCACTCCTTTGACCCGCCCACATCACTGATATATTCCCGCCAAATTTTCGCGCGCATTTCTGAGACCGCCTATCACGTCCGCATTCCAAAGGGTGTCCTGGAAGACGTGTGTAAACAACCTGGCGGGGCCGGGGCCGACTGAGGCCGACCGATCGGAGCCGACCCGGTGCTAGTGTGTAAGTGCCAATAGAAAAAGGCTGTTCCAGGACTCTTCGCGGGCCAAATGGGAGATTTTTGTTCTCGTTATAATGACGGGTGAAGTGGAAGAGTAATACAGTTATAGTATATTAATATCAGGCAGGCGGTACATTTTTTTAAAGCTTTAAGCAGTTGTGTTGGATGGATTTTTTCGTTTGATTATTTGTTTTTTAAATATATAAATTTTCTACACAAATAAGGAAAATACACGTAAACTAGCTAGTATGATGGGTCCCATATTTCTTCATATATTGCAGCTAAGTTTAGTTTAAACTTTTGCTTAGCGCCATCACAGTTGCTAGGCGACGAGACATACGTTCATGCTAGACCTCGGTGGCGGTTCTAGGAGCGGGGCCACGGGGGCATTGGCTCCTGCTGAAGTGCCCCTGTCCTGTAACTCATCTGTCCTTTGGACGATGATCAGATTATAGGTGGATGCAATTCCATGTCCAAACACTAATGGCATTAATGAGCACATTTTTGTAATTTCTAGTATCTTGTATAAGGATGCTGGACTAATACTTGGCCCCTCTATAAATAGTGTGGCTCCCATAAAAATCCTAGATCCGCCCCTGCATAAGGCTAAACCGTTCAAATCCACATCTGCTCACTCGTCTTAGTGGTTGAGGTAGGACCTGACCCACCTGGACGGAGCAGGATGGGTCCTCAGAAGAATGCTTAATTTAGACACAGGCCAGATGTTACTCGATGACCTGATGTTTTGCTTCAAGCACCTTTTGTAAGTCTTTATTACAATCTGGGGCTCATTTAGGGATGTAGTTGTAAGGATGTAGATTTAAAGCCACACTATGCAAATCTTTCATATTTTTAAATCATTTTCTTGAGCCAGTATGTGCTAAAATGACCCTTTACAGGGTTAATGAAATGTCACTCTGACATACCTGGCGCTGCAGTCTGCTTCCAGCATGTTTCCTGCATGTTTTAGATTGTGAACACAGCTGATTTGTTTCATTTAGTGATGAACCACTCCTGTAGACACTAGGGCTGCCACAAATGACTAATTTAGTAGTCGACTAATCGTCCGTTTTTTTGGCGATTAGTCGACTAATCATGTCATGCATAAAGTATAGCTTATTGCACCAAGATGCTCTAATAATTAAATAAAAATTATAAATAATTTTATTTTTTAAATTTCTTTACTTTTTTATTTTTAATTTTGTTATTGTGAAGCGCCTCGTGATTTTTATCTTGAGGTGCTGTATAAAATATAATTTCTTATCTTCTAATCGACTCATCATTAGCATCTAGTTTGAAGTGTGATCAGTTATGTGCCATCTAAAAATAAAGACAAGATGATATCTTATTAAACAACTTTTAATGAACTTTGTAAACTGTAAACACAAATGCTACACAGTAGGGCTGGGCGATATGGCCTCAAATCTATATTGCAATATAATCTGAAGCATGTGCGATAACGATATATATTGCGATATATTTTTTCCTCTGTTTATATGTCAAAATGACATGCTTTTAAAAATCCTCATATGGCAAATATATTACAGCAGAATAAAGACGTCCAAAATCTCTTGTGTAGAATGCTCCTCGTCCTCCACCCGCTCCATGCTTGCAGTCACTGCCATTCTGTTGTCCCAATGTCGGTGCGGGTGCACATCTTGGTGACGTAATGTGTTATTGCGATATCGCGATAGAGCAAAATACTCTATCATTACCCAATTTTATATAGTTTCTACCTATCGTTTATATTGCCCACCCCTACTACACAGTCAAATGGAGGTAGGCACCTAAAACCAAAAGTAAATTGTCCACAAAAATCCCTTGTGCTCACAAATGTATCCAGCTTAAATAAGGTAAATTTAATCTACACAAGGCTCTTGTTCAGTCAGGAAAGTTATGACAAATTCTGGAGAAAGGCTTCCTCTCTTTTGAGATCAGATGTTCCCAGCTGCAGAGGAGATCCGCTCCGATGGCAGGGAGACACAGAAAAGATTTAGCCGGCTTTGTAACAAACTCGTCCATTGAAGTGGAGCGCTTTTTAACACTGTAGCATAGCGGGACACAATAAATAATTGCCGTTTGTAATGTTAGAGCAAATACGCGACATACGTGAGCTAAACGTAATGACACCGCCATCACCCCTGTTGTTGCTACAGCTGATGTTAGCATGTTAGCAGCTGAGCTAACGAGAGGTAATTCACTTACAGAGGTGACTGTCCCTCTTCATTCTCCGCAACGCCTGCTTCCTTTTAAGGTGTTTATGCATCGCTGACGTGCTCTCGTGAAAGGAGTTTCACTTTGCAGATTTTGCACTGTGCCTCTCTTTTGTCTTTGTAAAATGCTCCCAAACTTTTGAGCTAAGTTGCCGACTCGACATGTTTTCCTTCTTCGCCACTGCTGTGCATGTACCTCAAAGAGAAAGCAGCGATTGACCCGGATGGCCACTACTACGCATGCGCAAGCAGCAGACGGTGCCACAGCAGGCGAGGTTAAAAAAATGCTCATAAAATAAACGACGCATCAACTGTTACATTTATTGTCGACTATTTTGTTTGTTGACGTCGTCGTGACGCGTTGACTAATCGTGGCAGCACTATTAGACACTAATGAAGGCTCAGGAGACATTTCAGCAGTTAGATTAAGGTTTAAAAAAGATGAACACACAGCGAGGAGATAAGTTTCACTTTTGGTTTCACTTGTGGACACTAGGGGGTGCTAAAAGCAAGCATAAACTGCCAAGTGTTCCTTTAAAGATGTAGATTTCAGGATGTCGTTGTTTGGCTTTTTAGTTTGTAGCATTACTGGCTTTGTTGTTGGTCTCACAGGAAGCAAAAAACCCTAAGAGCTGCTTTCTGTCTTGATGCTCTTTAGAAAGAGATTTTAAACCTCATATGTCCTATTTTTTTTGTCTTTTATTATTTGTCATTTTTTGTTTAAATAATGAAAAATCCCTGAACTCTCCACTGTGAAATACAAAAGGTTACCTTAAGTCAGGGTTTTTAACAATCCTTAATAATTATTTTTATTTAATAGCTCACACTGATGACAGTAATGACACTTCAGAGGAGAGAAATTCCTAACAAAACAAATGGACCTCTTCATTGTTATTTTGCTTCTTGTTCAGAAGCCACACACCCACTCAGAAGGAGATGATGGAGTATTGAATTAGAGTGTTTTTCAGGTAAAAGGAATCATCTGTCTTTCAGTGGTATTCACTGAAGTGTACATGAAAACATTCTATCTGAGCCCGGCTGTACTTCTAAAGGACATCGATTGGTTGGATGAATCGTCGGGACACTCTTTTGTTTGTGGTAATGATTTTTTAATAAGACTGAAAAAAGTCTGGCAGTGTTAATATTTCTCATTACGGAGACCGTCCACCCAGAGAGAGCTCACACAATGAACTATTCTTCTCTCATCCTCTCTCCCCGTCTGTTTGTTGGTTTCTCACACTTCCACACATTTTCTCTTTCCTTGTGACATTTAACAGTTG
The DNA here is from genome assembly GCA_006937985.1 of Aphyosemion australe. Lineage (NCBI taxonomy): Eukaryota > Metazoa > Chordata > Actinopteri > Cyprinodontiformes > Nothobranchiidae > Aphyosemion > Aphyosemion australe. Next base: position 349,584 of record SSNS01000120.1, read on the forward strand.
TTTTTTCTTTTATTAATGTGCCAAAGCTGAGAAAGAACATTGTTCTAATGGTCTAATGGAGCTTGTTGGATGCAGATCAGAATAGTTCACCACAGAATCTGGGACTGGCTTGTTACTGTTTGGGTGATAAAAACCACACAGTTAACAAAACAATTAAAATATGTCTTTATATTGATTTATTTCACACAAAATAGCTAAATATAATTTTTTTAAAGATTATTTAATATTTTTATTTGCATGTCATATTTCTGTGAGTTGTTTTTTTGTTTATTAAAAATCCTGAAGATAATCTTGTAAATCAGAGTTAAAGGTTGAATATGGAACATGAACACCAAAGCGAGATCTAGTGTGTGGAGGTTGTAGTTGCAACAATAGAACAAGGTTTTCAGCCATCAGGATGCCAGGTTTGCTGCCGATACGTGAAGTGACCAGCCAGCACCAGGTCCAGAGACGACCTAAACTCACTCTGGTTTTAGATCTTTTATGGTTGCTCCTCTTCTGAGAAGGATAACGACATCTTCTGGGCTCAGAAGCAGCTGCTTGACTTGCAGAGTTCACCATTTTCCACAGTGCCAGCCTCGCTTTGCCAAGTGGACTGTTTACCGTATTTGGCAACCAGCAATGGTGCCCTCGACTGGCTGGTAGATGTAAACATAAACCCAGCCTGTCAAAAAAAAAATTTGTTATGTTTTTATTAAAATATAGCTTTTAAAGGAAACTGTACCTTCATTCTGCACACCTCTAAATGCCCCGTGGAGGCAGTGGCGTCCCCCCCAGGGAAGACCAGTGTTAATAAATCATATTAATGTTAACTCAAACCATAAATTCATCTTATTTCATCAACACATAAATGTAAAACCCAATTTAAAAATATACAATTAATGAGTAAAGAAATACTCAAAATTTTAAAAAATGTATTTATGTTTCTGCTGCTCACCATTTTCAAAAAAGAGTAAATGTCCATAGTGCTTTTTTGAAGACTGCATGGAGGTATTATTTTTTAAACATGGCGTTTTATTAAATTGTTCCATATTCAACCTTTAAATCCAATCTCTTAGAGTGAGAAAACTATTTCTGGATCTTACAATTTGGACTATGTCAACGGGATAACAGGGGGTTCCAAGAGTACTGCACAATCTTTCTGAAACAAATAAAATCTAAAATCGTCAACAAACTTCTGATACCTGAATATACCAATGATGAAACTGTTTTTAAAAATAGGCCTATTTCACAGCTGACATTTTGATTTGGAATAATATGGAAAGTGCAGATGTATTAATGAGGACTGCATTCCATTTAGAAGAGATGCTGCTCATTAGCATTTTTTGCACCCCCAGAATGCACCCCTACAGAGCTGGAATGCAACCTTCATTAAAACATCTTTGCTTTCCTTAATCTTTGGCCCCAGTGGCAATCTGCCTCCGGAGGCAGGCCTTGTTGTCTGCACACAGGTGCAGCCAGTTGCGGTAACCAATAATGGCACAACAACCTGAATAGTGAGGATGCAGAGGGGTATAACACTCTTTAAAGTCATATTATGATGCAAAATTATTAATTTATCTAACACCTACTTCTAACATTCTTCAAAATATTCAAATAAAGCATATCAAGAATCAGACACAACTATTCATTACATTGAGGATTGTGATAATAATTCAGCATCAATGTTTTTAGTTCATATGAATTTAGCTTGAATTTTTTTAACGTTTCAACTAATTGCCTCCACACTACTGCACGTCAGTTTGGCTCCAGTCACGGGTCAGCTCTGTCCAAGCTACAGCTTCAAAACTGACATGGTGGATGAAGCCGAGTCGTCTCTTTGAAACATTCAGAGTTCCTAATAAAACTAGTAGGCACACATAGCCCGCTAAAGCTGCTAAATAGACTCTGAAGTTGTCACTTCCTAATACATTTTCTAGCAAATAAACGTTTACTAATCTGGGCCCACAGCTTAAAAATATAAAATGAACTCATTTTAAACTGTAGAAAATGTTAATTTCTAAATAAATAACATTTAAGTCAAGCACATTCATATATATAATACATACAGTCTGAAAAATCACTTGAAAATATGTCAAACATTCTGAATATTTAGTATTTTAAAATGTTTTGATGCATAAATAATATGAGCTTCATTTGCTTTATTTTTGTTCCGCTGAAGTTGGAACTCTGTCCAGCACTTTATTTGGTACGATTCAACAAGTCTAAACGTTTATCAAATAAAAGAAAGTGAAATAAAGGGCTTTATTTTTGAAAGAACATTATTCATTGAAATAAATAAATATTACAACAAATTAGCTGATGGTATAATTGATTTAAGAGGCTTAAACAATAAAACAAGCTTTCATTATCACTTCAGATTTTTTTCTTTACATTTAAACCCTGACAAGTTGTTTCAGTTTAGATCAACTCGTTCCCTTTATTGTGAGTTGTTGTGTCCTACTTTCAGTTAAAATATTTGGCCTTGATCTTTTGTTAGTGAAATGAAAGAGAAGAACTCACATTAGAAGTTGTTTAAATGTGGTTTTATTACTGTTTGAATGTGGCTTTTGTAAATTATCTTTCTTTAAATAAAAATATCTCTTTAAATGATGGTTAAAAGGCATTAAATATAAGTGCATGCACTCATGCACACCCACGCATGCATGTCCACACATCCATGCATGCACACACTCATGCACGCACTCGTGCATGTACACCCACACACACATGCACGCACACCTACGCAGGCATGCATGTACGCACGCATGCACGCATTCACTCATGTATGTATGGACGTATGCACGCACACCCACACATGCACGCACACACATACGCACGCATGCATGCATGCACGCACTCATGCACACCCACACATGCACGCACACACATACGCACGAATGCATGCACACATGCACGCACTCATGCACACACGCACACCCACGCACGCACACACATACTTAACAGTATGCTTTATAACTGAACATTTTTAACACCTGAATCTCTTTTAAACTGTGTTAAATTAGTCCTTCACATCAAATTAGACGTTTCTAAAACATACTTGCCAGATAAGCCCTAACTCAGTTTTCCTCACTTGTTTTTAACCCTGCAGCTTCTAGGTTGTTGAAAGATTCAGTGACACAAAATAATTGCTTATATTTATTATTTTTTATTCTATGAATGAAAACTGCTACATGAAGTAGAGATAAATAGAAAAAAAAGAACAAGCTGTTTTCTGAGATAAGACTCAGAACCATCAGATGCAACATACTCAGCCATTTTTCTGTTTATCCTCTTTTATTTTGATGGTTTTTATGATTGGAAGATGACACACACACACACACACACACACACAAACAAACAAATAAAAAAGAATTGTATGATGAGAGAGAAATATCCCCTCTTAAACATTGGGACAAGGCGGGTAATTATCTGGTTCATTTCTAATTAGCAACATGAGCAGCGTAGGGAGTGTAGCAGATTATGGAGGACTGCTATTGTTAGCTGGATGGATTTTGTGTTTTGCCGCGTGTTGCTGCTGAGATAGGCCCTGTGCCTGGAAACAGGAGTGCTTTTTCAGCAGTAGCACCATCCCTGGTCAATCTAAGGGAGGTACTGCCAAAAAATGCAGAATAAATTGGTGTTTTGTTGGCATGGGGAAGTGCTATTCTTAGAGAGGGATAAACAACACACCAAAGGGGCCTTGAAGCGTTAACATAACCAATACCTGCTTGATACGTTAGTGCAAAATGACAAGTTGATGTCTGAGGACATCCTCAAATGCTGGTATTTGTTATTATAACACTTATAAAATTGAGACACACACAGTCATGCTTTATACATATATAAGTTCAAATTTTTATTTTAGAGACACATTCTAAAATAAAACATTCCCAACATTATTTTGCCTTGTCATGCAGGATTAGCCCACAAATGTGTTTCCTGAAGTAGACCAAATATTCCTTCCCCTCACATCCTGCCCTCACATTTAAAACCCAGACTACTCCAGCAGGTTGCCACAGGCAAGTGTGAGATGAGGGCATGGAGGCAAGAAGCCATGAAACAAATTGGATAAATGTTATTTCTGGGGGAATGTTTAAATGGGATGCAGGAATCTTATTGAGCCAGTCATGCTTGAAATTGGGTGAAATCACACACTATCAGAAAATGGGAGATTCCGCATTCACCTTTTGTTAACTCGGGGTGCTCTTGCTTTTTGTCTCTTGTGCAGTTCTTTGCACATAAGACTCATTTTTAGTGGATTTGGATCATACATGACCCAAATAAGTTTGCAGTGAGCATAAACTTTGCACGTAGAGAGGAATTATGCAGATGTATTTTTGTACTTCAATGCAAAGTCACTGATTTTCACCAGCATTGTAAACATAGCTCCTGAGTCCTGAAAGAGTGCAATTACAGATTATTGAAATCCACAAAAGTGTAGAGGCTTTATAACCCCGATCAGGAACTGAATGAGGAAGGACTTTCAGTTTGTATTTTTATTTTTCTTGTCACCCACCTGCAGAGAAGTATTATGTTTGACTCCCTCTTCAAGAACACTTTAGATTCGTTTGTTTATGGATGCTACGAAGTCCAGTTGAGCACACAAAGAAGTCATCCAGGTAATTGCCCATAGAGGTCCTGAGGGAGTCCTAAATTTGATTTTAGATCTCACTTTAGATTTTTTTCCTCTCACATTAGGTGTTCAAACAGCAGGCCTCTGGCTTCCTTTTTTTATTAAAGTGTGGGTTGTCAACTGGAAAAGCGATAAATCAAAGCAAAATTATGTCACAAAATTCCATGCAACACAACTGTAAAGCATGAACAACATGCACGTTAGGGAACTTGTAAGTCACTTTGGATAAAGGGTCTGCAAAATGAATAAACAATAATAACTTCTAAGTATGTTCTGTGTTATAGTTCGATGTATTCCTGACCTTTTTATTTTTGCTGATTCAACCTTCTCTGTGTTATAACACCCTTTTTCTTGTGATCCCAACTCTTTTTTCCCCTTTCACCTTTCTTAGTTCCAGCTTGAAATCGATCAAGGTTAAGTTACATGTATATCACCATGAAGTCTAAAAATATTTAGGTATTTTTGACCTGCTTTTTTGCAATTTTTGTAAGCCTTTTCCACATGTTTTTTTAAAATTGTAACTCTTTTTAGCTGTAGTGTATAAGTAAATATATGGTGTGTAATTAATTATTACCCAACCCTCTATCTACTGCCACCATAACATACAAGTGAAACTCAAAAAATTAGAGTATATGCAAAAGTTCACTTATTTCAGTAATTCATCTTAAAAATTAATTTTGCTCATATTTTTAATACATTTGCAGTGGTCTCTAAGAGGAATGAATGCCTTGGAAGTCGTACTCTGGGGAAAAATAAGTTCCGGCCTGTTTGAGGATGTAAAAGTCAGCTTGAGGAGAAAGTAGCTTCAGACTGCAGGATTTGCAGTCTTATTTCCTGATATTTGGACATCCCACCTCCAATTGGTTAACAGTAACTTGACTCTACCACTGACTCTGTTTGCTCTGCAATGTTGATGTTTTATCTCCACAAATAACTCAAGCCTGAAGGAGTTCTGCTGTGTGGAGTTGCTTATGCTAGCGGTTAGCTTCTACTAGCTGAGACGCTTTTCCCTGGATGCTAAACCAACAACAGCCTTCCACGTTGCAAGTGTTTTCCCATCTATTAAAATTATTTGTTTATTTGCTTCTTCTTCAACGGTGTATGGCAGATTAAATAATTTCCGTAGGGATGAATACTACACGGTGTACATTGCTCTGATTGGTCCTAGCTCATTGCATGTGGAAACAAAAAAAAATGGTAAATGGCCTGTATTTGTATAGCACCTTCTTAGGGTTCTACAACCCCCCAAGGCGCTTCACAACACAATCAGTCATCCACCCATTCACACACACATTCACATGCTGGTGGGGATGAGCTACAACGTAGCTACAGCTGCCCTGGGGCGCACTGACAGAGGCGAGGCTGCCGAGCACTGGCGCCACCAGTCCCTCCGACCACCACCAGCAGGCAAGGTGGGTTAAGTGTCTTGCCCAAGGACACACAGCAGCATTCTCTGGCCGGAGCCGGGATCGAACCTGCAACCTTCCGATTACTGGACAAAACAGTTTGAAAGACAACTGTAGATTATAGGATGGCTAACCTTTTTCATGTTTTTTTCTAAAACAAACAAACAAAACCTGGCATTGTTCTTAATGCTGGGATGAAGGCTTGTGTGAAACCACAAGTCTCGAAGCTAAAAACATCCTCTACTGAATGTTTTTTTATTATGTTTTTTGCTAGTTTGGAATATTTAGCAGTAGCAGTAGCTCAGGAGGTAGAGCGGGTTGTCCAGTAATCGGAAGGTTGCAGGTTCGATCCCGGCTCCGGCCAGAGAATGCTGCTGTGTGTCCTTGGGCAAGACACTTAACCCGCCTTGCCTGCTGGTGGTGGTCGGAGGGACTGGTGGCGCCAGTGCTCGGCAGCCTCGCCTCTGTCAGTGCGCCCCAGGGCAGCTGTAGCTACATCGTAGCTCATCCCCACCAGCATATGAATGTGTGTGTGAATGGGTGGATGACTGATTGTGTTGTGAAGCGCCTTGGGGGGTTGTAGAACCCTAAGAAGGTGCTATACAAATACAGGCCATTTATGTTCTTTCTGTTTCCCCTGTGCAGTGAATCAGTGTGCTGCACATGTATCCTGTCAGCCATGGCTATGGTTTCTCCTTTACTTGGGCGGGTGTTTTGCTTTCAAGTTTATACAAATAATACGGTTTTAAAAGTGCACAACTAAAGACAATAAATGCACCATTGCCTAATGTTTAGCATAAAAATTTCCCATTTGAACACGGCCTTAAAGAGCTTGTTAAACGTCCTGACTGTAAGCAGTGTGTTTTGGTTCTATAGACTCAGTCTTCACTCTTTTTAAATCCTTTGTTTTAACTGGATCCTGAACTCCATGCCTCCCTTTCTCTCTTCACTTCTCTGGCGCCTTCCATCACACTGAGTGTCACAATTAGTTCTCTGCCCAAACAGCTAGGCGGTTCTGTCCAACTGCCATCCCAAAACTCCAGTAGCTTCTTCCAGACAACCAAAGTGATTTGGTTTCACTTTGTTCTCCTGCTGAGACCAATTGCGTCATTCAGCGATTGTGTGTTTTTGTTTTATGTCTCCTTCGGACCAATGCGGCTGTTGTGTTGTCTGTTGCCGACCTGGCGAGGGAGTTCATGCAGTTCTTTCCTTTCTGTCTTGCTCTTTTCTAGTTGCCATGTTTGACTCTTTCACTTGTTCCCTGTCTTTCTCTCTCAGACACCCACACTGTATTTCTCGCTAGAGACTCGGTTGTCCAGCGCCAGACATAATTCAAAAACAGACAAGAACTCCTTGTTCACTGCTCCATATCACTCAATTATTCTGTCTGTTTTTATGTGTGTGTGGGAATTGGCAATCTCCGTGAATGTGTGTAAATGTGCCAAAATGAGGGACAGTGTGGTAAATGTGATCGTGTGTGGCCGGGTGTGTCATTCCTGCCTGTGCTAACTAACAAATCATCAGTGTCCTAATTTTTATGTTGCTTAAAGGCTTGTTTCCAGTCTATAGACAAATGTGACAGTGATCAATAAGCTACTGTCTCTGAGCGTGTAATAGAGTGTTTGTGTTTTGCTGTGTTTGCATGTGTGGATGTGTCCGTGTCTTTGTGGATCATTAAGCTCCTCTGGGGATGACACCGCTCTGTTTTCATTTGGCAGACATCAGGGAACGAGGTAGTCATGTCACTGAAACAACTGTGTCTTCACATGATAGATAATCGAAATCAACTGCAGAGACTGCTAGGCTGCATGACATTACATGGCAGCCCTCTGAAGTGGGATGACAGGTTTCTTCTCTGTTCCAGGTTCTCACTGGAAAAGCAATGATGAATCATTAATTAGCCCACCTCTTTTATTAAGCTCTTTATTCAAGCTTTCATGATGTGACAGTTTTTTTTAGTCTGAATAAATTCTCAGCCGTGTTTCTGCATTTCACCTCAAACCAAACCTGCATGGAGCAGAAAATAATTTGAACAATTTGTCATTCTGATTTTATTCCTCAGAAAAGTTATTTTCTAAAACTGAAGTTCATAACAATTTAGCAAGTCATATAACTGACATCCATCCATCTTTCAGGTCTAGGAGGGAAACCCAGACATACCTTTCCCTTCTTTATCCCTTCTGGGGAATCCTGAGTCATTCCCAGGATAGAAGGTTAATGCAATCCTTCCAGCAAATTCTGGGTCCTCCCTGGGATGTTTTCTCAATTTTCTCTCAGCAGGATTTGTGCAAGAAATCCTCCAAAATTATTAGAAGTTCAAACCACTTCTGTTTACCTCCATCAATGTGAGGGCACAGTTTACATGGCAAGATAATGATGCCAATTTTTGACCTGATCCTTCCCTTCTGGCAATCTTCAGGATGCGCCCAATTACCGGAATGGCTCTAAAGAAGATCTTGTCAGCTCTGAACCACTTGGAACGATGTTGGGACCACTTAAATTTGGGCTTTCAAACATGTTGTATTGTCTTGGTCTGATTTTTGAGTACAAATGAATGTGCTGCCTGTTGAAGGTGAGGTGACAGAAGCACTCCTCCTCCACCATGTTTATTCCAAAGTCACGTTTGATCTTGCAAGATTTCCCCTGTGACTGAGGAATGCTTGTGTGTGAAGTCAGTTTGTGTGTAGTGTGTAGTTTTTTCTGTGCTGCTGGCAGGTCAGCTGACAGCCTCGTCTAGGCCTGGGATGAGATCCTTTCACCCCCCCATCAGCGGGCCTGGTTAATGGACATTACACACTCAGTGCGTTTACATGCGCATCTAAGTCGATCTAAAGTAATAAACTGGGGGCCTTTATCCTAGTTTACATGTACGTTAAAAAACCAAAGTCTCAAATACAGTTTGTTCTACTCTGGTACAGTAGGTGGCAACATGTGCCCTTTCGTGTCGGCATTTTTCCGGTTAGTTTATAGCAACACAAATAGTAAAAAAATGATGATGGAAGTGAAGCAGAGTTAAAACACGATATGCTCAATGGCCGAAGGAATGGACAACAACGCTGCAGCACAGCTTATTTGGTACGTACTGCACTGTTTGATGGTGTTACACATGTTACTTTGTGGCGATGATATTATCAGAAGACCGCTTTGGCGGTCTCGTCACTCCCGAAAGTTAGAGGTATCAGCACGACTGACCCATGTACATGTAGATGAAGTTGGGTACCTACCGCATTATCTGGGTGCTTCAGCACGATTAGAACCAGTTCGCCTTCAGCAAGACTAACGCGTTTACATGCATTGAAGCAAAAACGACATCAGTCTATTTAGGGCAATAGTTCGGTTTTCTAATGTCATGTAAACGCACTGAGTGTAGGACCAAAACTGGTATGTCCTCTGATTAAAATCCTGCCATGTGAACCAGGCCTTAGATGACTGAGCTCCTCACATGGTGTCTAAGGCGGACTCCAGACACACCAACAAACTCAGTTCAGATGTTTGTATCCTTGACCTTTTTTTTCACTTCCACTGGTGAGAGTTGATCATGGATCGTAGATCTATGACTAACCACATAAACTAAGAATATTCAATTCTAGATATCAAAAATTTCAAAGAAAATAAATAGATTTTTGTTTCAGATGGACTCTTGGTTTGGTTGAAAACAAACAAGAAATGGCGTCTATTCACATCTTCTTCTCTCACACGAAGATATTTCATGATTCAAACACTGAGGAGGTGAGAAATAAAGAAAACTTTAGTTTTTCAAAGTGCTGCAGAGCAGAATTCCAAAAAGATTAAAGACCAAACATTTTGATCCGGCAGTGAACAGAGAGAAAAAATAGGATCTAATTACTGGCATTGGTAATCAACAGAACATAACATAGCTGTGAATAATTAGCAAAGAACTGGTTACCATAAATAACTTGCTTGTTAACAGAAAAAGTGGTCTAAACAAAAAACAAAACAGGATAGACAGATGACTAAACATCAGAATGGAAAATATATCTGAACATAAAGTTCAAATTAAATGAGATTCATTAAATTTGTCAAATGGAGAAATGGTTATTGGTGTTATGTGAATAGATTTTTATAAGCCTACTATAAACTCTTCAATTAATAAAATAAATGTCTCAGTAGTGGATGTAGATCATAAAAATCTAGAAGTAACCTGTGATAATTTGTTAAACACATTGGGACAACTAGACACAGATTAATCCGAAACAAAGTGAATTATTCGCTTTTCCTTGTAACAATATGTGATTATTCCCTTTTTTCTTTTGTTTGTTTAAGATGAGGGTTTAAATATCAGCAAGCTGATATTTTTATGACCTTTATTGTTGAAAAATGTAAAATAAAGAATACTACTTTTTTTCTACGAAAAACAATTACGCTTTAATTACGTTAAAGGAATACTTGGCAGTTTTGGCTTGTTTTTAGCACCCCGTAGTGTTCGTTGGCGAAACCGAAAGTAAAACTTATCTCCTCGCTGTGCGTTCGTCTTTTGAACACCTTAATCTAACTGCTGAAATGTCTCCTCAGCCTTCATTAGTGTCTACAGGAGCGGTTCATCACTAAATCAAACAAATCAGCTGTGTTCATGATCTAAAACATGCAGGAAATGTGCTGGAACCAGACTGCAGAGCCAGGTATGTCAGCTCCTTTTTCTAAGTCCAGCAGGGGGCAACCTGCCACACTGAAGTTGCAAGTGCGGTATTCTGGCCACAGAGGGCGGTGGGAGTCTGCATGACATTTCATTAACCCAGTAAGGGTCATTTTAGCACATGCTGGCTCAAGAAAATCATTTAAAAATATGAAAAATTTGCATAGTATGGCTTTAAGTGTGTATTCCTTTGAGAAATTTTAACTTTTATAGAAATCTAAGCATATTTTTTTATACCCATCAAGCTAAATACCAAATATTGTCCACATCAGCCTGAACAAATGTTGTCCTATGTCAGGGAACAAAATTCAGTAAGAAAGTTCCAATCCATTAGTCTAAATTTAAACTTTTATGGCTGTTCTTTATTTAAAGGAACGTGTTTAATCAAGGAAAGAAGGAGAACTACCTTCCTGTGCTTCGCCTTTGTACCAGAACCACCCCCCACTTATTCCTTCTTAAGAACTCAAACAGTGTGAAAGTGGAGAGACAGTCAGATTCAGAAATAACCCAATCAGCACGGTTTGGTGGGGCAGGAAGTCGCCCTGCTCAGACACATGGGCAGGTGGCTGTCTGACAGTCTTTGGCATTCCCTCCAGCAAATTGTGCGACTCAGATCAACTCAGCAGTGTACCTCTGGGAGTAGGATTAAGCTGGGTTCGCTAAGGGCAAAACACCATTTCCTTGTTGAGAGAAAGTCACACTATTATTGACACATGCCTAACTAACTCCAGATTTATGCACCTCACTTTGCATATCACAGGAGACACGGCTGGATCCCCTGTCCTGGTTGTCATTGCAGGACGGGGATTGATGTACTCTGTTGCAGCTGCTGTGCCAAACAACTGAATTTACATTTTACCATCTTCTCCAAAATGTTGACCACAATAAAAAACAAAATTATGCCTCAGTAATACTATAAAAACAGGATTTTAAAAATTAAAATAGGGCTATTGAGGAGCTGTGTATTGTCCAAAAAAGCCCACAGCTTATTTTGAGGATTCATTCATATTATGTTTATGCCCATCTTTGCTAATCCTCTAATAAATCCAGTTCCAGTTGAATTAACCTCTAAATATTTCTCTTACCGTAATCCATCTCTCAGGCTTTGATGAAATTTTCTGTATTTATGGCCTATAGTTTATTTTAATTAGTGGTAATGAACAATATTTCAAATTAATATTGATTTAATTGTAATATTCTTAAAAAAACAATTTTTTTCTCGATATAATAACATTAACTTAATTTTGATGAGTTCACACTCCTATATAGCGCTTGTATAGATCTTTTATATGTACATGCTTGACACAGAATCATGAATCATGACAGAGCGATGGAATCAACCTCCACAAATGTTCAGTGATTAAGAAGGTAGAAAATAAGAGCTAACTCCAAATGTCAGGACTTGTTAAAGAAAAATAAAGGGAGGCAGACAATGAGAAAGACTTTCTGACCCTGGTCTGTCTCCTATTGATAGTGTTTCTATGGAAACGGGTGTCAGAGCTCAGATGAAGGGTACTGGATGTAGAAAATTGTGTGTGTGTGTGTGTGTTATTCGTCATCAAAAATGTGAATGAAACTCAAATTGTAAATACATGATGGTTCCAGTTTTCTTGTACATATCACAAGCAGGATAACTATTTGTCTTTTTTTTTTTTTATAATTTAAGAAACTGAGAAGTAAAAGTTAATTTTTTTTACCTTAAAGCGGCATACAGCCTGTCAAACATTTACTGGAGAATAAGAACAAGGAAGATAATATTCAAAATAGACAAGTAGACAACAATTCCTGCTTTCAATTGTAGTGCATTAAATATTTAGCTACTGAACCAATGAAATATTTAATATTTTTCATCCTATCAAACAAGAGTCCCATTGCTTAATTAGAAAAGCTAACAGAGGAGCGTTGAATCAACTGAAGATCAAATAAGTTTATTGTCCAACATCTTTAGATGAATTTAGAAAACATGAACTAAATAACATTTTATACAGGATTAAAATGTATTGTTTTTATTTCCAGTTTTATTTTTAGAGTTTTTATTCAAGCTTTATTAGAGTTTCTCTCTGTTGCTGTTAACTCACCAAACAGCTGCTCCAGAGATTGCTCATAACTTTTTCTTTATTTTTCTCTGCTATGAATTAGATTATAAACCTTCAAGTAAAGTGCAGGTAGTTTTTCCAAACTTCATATTTGGCGAATTTCTGCATCGAAGGAGTTCAGATTTGCTTGTTTTATTTTTCAGTGAGTTGGACTCGATAAACTGCTCAAACTATTGATTACAGTCGAATCCCTAGTTTTGCAAAAAGTTATTTGATTTAAAAAGAAAACACCTGTGAAAACTAACGAGAAATAAAAATGACTAAATTTAGGCTTGTGGTTTTTCTTAACATTTTTACATGTTTATTTTTACAGTTACATATGGCCATAACAAGAGACTGCATCCTGAACAATAACTGAATTTCTAGCATTTGTTACATTTGAGTGGATTTAATTATTGCATTTGTTCAAATCTGACACTGTTATTTCAAAATATTTCATGAAGTGAACATTAACAAATTAGTTTAATGCACTTAACAATTTACCATGAAGTCATGTTGCTGGGAAATTGGCTTTCAGTTTGTGGATAAATTAAATAAGGGTGAGTTATTTTAGGAAGCTTTAGAGGTGCACTTTGTAAGAATTATGTTCTGTGGCCAAATGTGGTTACTGCAGTCAATTTTTTAAGCAAAATATTATTTTCTCACTCCCGTTCTGTGGGTTTCATAGCTTTTGCCAATTATGGATCAGCACCAGAAGATTCTAGATGACAAGTATAGGTAAATCATTCACAGTAAGTTTATAAGTAGATAAATATCTGATGTTAGCACTCTTGGGTGTGTTACTGTAGGGAGTAGTGTTGTCACAGTACCAAAATTTCAGTATTCGGTACCGGTACCAGTGAAAATCCACAGTTCTCTGTACCAATTTCGGTACCAAACAAAAATTTGATTTAGACTAAATTTACCAATAAAAACATTATTTTTCCTGTAAAGTGCTTTGAGATGACATCTTTTGTGAATCAGTACTATATATAAGAAAATTAATTGAATTACTATTGTACTACTATCATAACATGTTTTTAATGCACTTTTATTTAATCAAAATGTGTTTTTGCTCATATATTTTTTGTAAACCTGCTAGTTATCCAGACAAGAACCTCTAGTTAGAACAGCTTTTTTGACAAACTGATTTTGAGGACATAAACACTGACTGAGCCATACATTGTTGTTCATCTTTTGGATACACATTACAATCATTAAAAAAAGAAAAACTCTGGTCTGTGAGCAGTCAATGCCTTTATGTCATCCTGTTTGTTTGTTTGTTACCCTAATTAAACGTATAGGAGATTTAAATAGTTAAGAAAGACGATGGTGTATTCACACCACACTCTATGTAGTACTGATTCTGACACATGCAAATTTTTTGAAAGCGACTAGTCTGAACGGTCATGTCGCATTAAAATACAAGAAAACATGAGAACGGGAGGTGCTGCTGGAGCGAAGCGTCTCTCCTGTTGGTCTCAGTGACAGCGGGGCAGGGGGGTCTCCATCGAGACGGGGGTTCTCCGTGACGAGGGGGGGGGAGGTGTCCGTGACAGCGGGGTAGGGGTTCTCCGTGACAGTGGGGCGGGGGGGGATCTCCGTGAATTAACTTTATTTACCACATCAGCTGGTCCACCGCTTGCCGTCACTCTGTGTTCTGCGGCGTTGCTTTAGAAGCGATTGCATGCGCCAAGTAAATGCGCAAATCATGCGCATCAAGGACCGAGTTTAGACAGGTCCTCGGTACTACCGGTACCTACGAAATCTTGGTACCGTGACGTTTACATTTTTGTAGTACCGGGTTGGTACCGAAGTACCGGTTCTTTTGACAACACTAGTAGGGAGCACTTACTAGACTTGGTGATTGAAAAAGTAGCTTGAGATATTTTTAGAGTTGACTATTTGCTTTTAATTCACCATTAGCATTGTTAGCTCAACGTTAGCCTCTAGCCTGCCTCACCTGGTATTAGCGTAAAATGTGGCTTCTTAGGGGCACAAGAAATAACTTCTGGGTGGCTCCTGTTTACTGGCTTTGGTTCTTTAAACAACTCTGGAGCTTTTTGCCTGCCAGTGTCGAATTACAAATGCTTGCGCTGCTGTGTTAGCTTGACACAGATTTGGCAACCTCACAAACTCAGAGTGTAAACAGTAATTTCGTCCCTCTTTTGTGTTTTTTCGAAAGGAGAAAAACTGACAACCCTCCAGCCGGCTGAGAATGAAACGTGTTTCAATGTAACCTTACTTCCAACATGATTGAGACATTAGTCTGTTTTGTGATTATTTCACTGTAGAATTCTTAAATATTGCTCCTTTAATAAGTAAATAGAGTGCTGCAATCCACAATGTTATCAAGACACTGCATTATAACCACAGCAGACAGAAACTGACTTGTGTTCAACAGACAAGAAGAAGTGTTGCTACTGTCAGGTGCAGTTGGTTGACTCTGTGGGAGATTCTCTTCAGCCTTCATGTGGGATGCCCCGCAGGTATAGAAGCTCCTCTGTCTGGTACACAGGCTAGTCGCAGCAGCTCTGCTTTGCCCGCAGGACAGAAGGTTTAACACCGCAGCAGGACAGCTCTCAGTTTGGCTCCAGAGAGCTTATGGAGACTGACCAGTTGTTTATTTTATTTTTCTGTCTGCTGCTGGAGATTTCCAGTTCATTTCTAAGTGACTGTGAGTGTTTTCAGAAGAACTGACTCATGTGATGATCAGTATTAAACATCTTTTTTGTGTTGTCACTAGTAATCAGAAATGCAGTACATTTTTGATTTCAAAACCCCCTCTTCCGAATTGCAATTGGAAAACCTTTTATGAATTTCAGTAGCCACAGTTGCAGCAATGGTGACCAGACCACATAACAAATTAAACACTGCCAAGTCATCTCAGCAGATCCAAGTAGCTCTTTCCTAAAGATTAGCTCTGTGACACCAACTGTGTCCCCAATCCTGTCTCCTTCATTTACTGTCCATCCTGGGGCTGCATGGACAAAAGCTGGGCAGACTTCACCACCTACTGGTTTTGATTCTGCCTGGTCAGAATCTAGTTTCCCCCGTGGTCACACGCTGCATCACAAGAGGAGGGTTAAGTGGAGAGGTTGAGGCCTGGGGAAAGAAAGGAGAGCTGAATACAGCTGAATGAGCAGAACTGCAGTTAAGAATTAAGCTTGCTGCTGTTGCAAAAAGTCCTTCTAAAAATCAGAACTTCACAGGTGCAAAAACGTTACAAAAACTTCAGAAGAATACCTATTACTAGATTTTACAAGTTTGCTTATTTATGATATTATAATAATAACGCATAGGTGTTATAGCGCTTTTAACAACTAATCAGAGACGCTTTATGATTGAATAAAAGTCACAACGCTTCTAAAACAGATTGGACTGGTGAACAGAACTGAAGCTATTAAATGCATTTCAAATTGAACATGTATCATTTTGCAATTATTTATTTCTGTAAATAAAAAATATTTTTGCTCAATAAATAAATTGTTTTTCTTTTACAGAAATTCTATAAATGTCAAAATATTCATCACAAAAACTGAACTCATAAAGTTTTTACTCACATTTTAAAATGAAATCATACAAAATGTCAGTAATGACTAGTGAATAAATATAAATAAATAAGAATAGCTTACTTGTTTTATTAATTGTTTTCTTATAAACTTAGCACACCCAAAGGCCGCTAAAGTGTTTGCTCTCATCAGCTGATCATTGAATAAAAGCACATTTTTACTCTTGTTATTTGTTTTTTTACAAGAGCAATATTTGGTCACCAGATTTGTATCTACCTAATTAAATATCTGAATAAGGATCAGATTATTTTGTTTGATTAGATTTTTTCACATTTTTTATTTTTCATTTGAAAGGTTTGCTTTTTTTTTTTTACCCATCCGTGTTTCTGTGACGCTGAAGGGCTTCTTTTCACTTGCAAATTGACTGTAATACATTATTGGCTTTTAACTGTAGCCAGTGTTAATGAGTTCTTGTCCTTATATACTTGCTGCTACTATAAAAATATTGATGATGGATGTTTTGGGTTGTTTCTGCTCTGTGGACTAGATCCATGGACCTGGTGCTTTCCTCAAAATACCAAATCAGTGGTGTTATAATGGGACAAGAAGATAACTTCCTGTTTGATTAATGTGTTTAAATTGCTGCTTGTTTCTTAAGAAAGCTGAATTTGCCTTAACATCGCTTCGCCTTGGCTTTTATGAGGTGTTAATTTTAAATGCATTTATTTTATTCTTATTTTAGCGCTTTTTTTGTGCTGCCATTTCGTGATATGCATATTGTTCTTAGCATATGTTAAAGCCATACTATGCAACTTTTTCATATTTTTAAATAATGTTCTTGAGTCAGTATGTGCTAAAACAATCCTTTACAGGGTTAATGAAATGTCACTCAGACCCCCACCGCCCTCTGTGGCCAGAATACCGCACTTGCAACTTCAGAGTGGTGGTCCGCCACCTGTGTGCTTACAAACCTGGTGCTGCAGTCTGCTTCTAGCATGTTTCTTGCAATTTTTAGATCATGAACACGGCTGATTTGTTTGATTTAGTGATGAATCGCTCCTGTGGTCACTAATGAAGGCTGAGGAGACATTTCAGCAGTTAGATTAAGGTGTTAAAAAGACGAACGCACACCGAGGAGATACGTTTTGCTTTCACTAACGAACACTATTGGGTGCTAAAAACAAGCCCAAACTGCCAAGTGTTCCTTTAATCTACTTTAGTCGTGCATGGATATTTAAGTTATAAATCAATTTGGATTTGATTTGATTGGATGTTGAGGTAGTTTTGATAATGACGGGCATGTTTTTAGTTATGTGAGCTGAGAAATCTCCATTTATTTTAAGAACGAAAAAGTGTAAATATAATAAAATGTGCAACTGTAGTAGCATCGAGTACACTTTTCTTATATCACAACTTGTATGTAAGAAAAGAAAACATTTTAAGATGCAGCTCTATGTGCTCATTAAAATGATCATATTTCTGCTCTGAAGTTGTTGGCTTGACTCTTTATGCGTCCTTGGACGACAATGCCAGCCCCGAGTGAAACCTGATTAGCCTGAAAACCACATTATCGTGTTCAGCAGGTAAATTAGTCCACCTGAGCTCCAATCTGTGATTCTGCCTGATGGTGCCGTTTGACATGAAGATGGATGCCAAAAACTTGTGCGAGTCTGTGTGCTTGCTGCTGTTCGTGTTGGTGTGGAATTTTATTACCTTTTAGCAAAGAAAAGTGAGTTTATATCTCTGAGCCTGGAGCTTTGTGACTCAGAACTGTGAGGGTTTGTTACTGGTGATAAAGTGTGTATGTTTGGCTATGGAAGAGCAGAGTGAATCACACTAATGTGCAAGCAACATTTAACAAGTCGCTTTATTACATTGGTGGAAAATCTATTAAACTGATGTGCCACCTGGATATTTTTGTCACCTGCGGTTCACTTGATATGAGAATTAGGCTGGATATTCTCAATCCATCTCTGCTTTACGAGCTCAACAGCCCGGCGTCCTCAAATAAGTTCAATCGCTCAAATGTTCACGGTTAACATATGCTGTCAAAAGACATTTTCATTTAAATCATAATTGGAGAACAGTCATAGTTATTTAGTCCTCCTCCTGTTTTATAGCCTCCATTCTATGAATTTATGAATGCTACAAAGAGACGCTGGTGATTATTTTGCTGCGTTAGAAAATGCATCACAGCGCTGCTTTATGCCAGCGCAGATGAGTTGGTGCAAAAGGGCAGAAAATGAGCTCATTCAGCGGGCTACAGTTCTCATTTTGGAAAGCTACAATTCGTTCCTTTCTGTGCCCGACAGACTCTTCTGTGCTGCCAAGCAGCTGAATGTTTCGCGGAGTCATGGGCAGCATGGCAGGGCTTCGTTGGAGGGAGAGGCCAAATTGATCCATCTTTTCAACTCTGGCCAAAAGCTGCAACCATAATAAAGTTAGGCCTTGATCATGTTGTTGTGATCTACAAAGCACACAACAGAGAGATGGAGGAGAGTGCAGAGACAAGCAGCTCATCTCCCCACCTCCGCTTCTCCCACTCCATCCTTTCATTCTGCTGCTACTCTCTCACCACCTCTTTGCTCTCTACTGGATCACGCCATTGTATCTATAGTAGCTCTCTGCAGACTCATTGGAAACAGTGACAGGCTCTGGTTTTCCAGCCTCTCTTCCTGACTGTCCACTCAAAAGGCAGTCTCTTTACTTAGAAGCACATTCATCCCATGCTATGTCCAAAACGTCTAGTTCATGTGTTCAGTCCGGATGGAGCTACTCCATTACTTTATAATAAATGTGCAAAAGCATAAACTGACAAAAGGTTTGTAGATGAAGGCACAATAAAACCATACAAGGAGCATAATAAATCCAAATCTCAACATGAACTATTTAAAGGAAGAGCTGCTTTAATTTATGGGAGTACCTGCAAAAGCTCATGTAAGGGGATTAGAGTTTAAATCTCATGTGGGAGACTTCCAATACCCAAAAAAGACTTTGCACTTAATAAAATATATGAAAAAAGTAAAACTCTGAGCCAAGCTCAAACAAACTCCGTGCACACAGTTCAGCCTTATTATAACTGCAGCCACTCTCTTAGAAGTCTTTGAGATGTTGGTTGTCCAGCTTACTGAACCAGTGAATTGTAAATTGTCCAAAAGCAGCAAAATGCTTGACAGTTTGTCAATATCTGGACTTTTTATTGCAACAGTTCACCATATTATAAAAGTTCCAACCCCGAGGACAAAAAAATTGTTTATTATTATGCTGGTTTGGTTCATGAAAGCAAGGATTTTCTGTCTAGAGAATAAACAATGTTGGCTGTTCACTTTTGAGTAAGAAGCTTCCTTGTAAGGGAACTTTAAAACATGCGAAAATATGATTCATTCAGTTTATGGCTGAAGGGTGAACATTAATAACAGCATGACAAGCATGAAGTCATAATGGGCTAAATATATGAAATAACTACAATTTATGTTTTTTTTATCCTAATGTTGCAAACGGAGTGTAAAAAGCAACAATTAGAAAAGTAAGGGAGCTTAGACACTGCGTTTAAAATGCCAATGTGTAGATTTTACCATTAATCTCTGGCAATATCCATTGAAATGTTGAAAATGAATACAATTATGTCCAATTGTTGAAAAATATTGGTGGTTTCGTAACATTTAACCATAAAAATAGAGTCTAAAATACATAGGCCTATAGTCTCTGGAGGAAGCCATATTGGACGCCATGTTTCCTTCTACGTAAGCCGGCTCTGGGTCCTGCGCCTGCCGATGAAATCACACTAAATGACTGGCTGGACGCATGACTTACGGAAATTACGTTGTCTCATTCCAAAACATTTAGGCAGTAAGAAACATGAATTTAATAACAAAACTGCTAAACTCTTTCCAAAACCTATGTGAAAGAACAGAATCAAAAAAGCAATGCAATATATTTTGGCCGAGTGGTATTGCCGTAGTGTGATGTCATCGGCAGTCGCAGGACCCCGAGCAGATCCGGAACCTACACCGCTTACAAGCTTACAAACCTGGTGCTGCGGTCTGCTTCCGGCATGTTTCCTGCATGTTTTAGATCATGAACACAGCTGATTTGTTTGATTTAGTGATGAACCACTCCTGTAGACACTAATGAAAGCTGAGGAGACATTTCAGCAGTTAGATGAAGGTGTTAGAAAGACGAACGCACAGCGACGAGATAAGTTTTGCTTTTGCTTTGACCACAGATAATTAATAACTAGGGATGCACCGATACCACTTTTTTGGAAAACGAGTACGAGTATGAGTACTTGCATTTCAGTACTCACCGATACCGATACTGAGTACTTAATAAAAACATGGTTTTAATTTACAGATAACAGCTTTAGTTGTATACTTTAACAAAAAAACAAGGCACTCGTTTGGAATTAAGAACATTTATTTAAAATGAAAACTTCTCCCTGCTCTGAGCTGCAGCTGGAGCCTTGGGGGCGGGCACTCGGCGCCTGTGATTAACCCCTTACACGCCGCTCAAACAGACATTTCTCAGACCGTGGTATCGGTCCCCGGTATCAAGGGACTTTTAACGAGTATGAGTACTTTAGAAAATGTGGTATCGAGGCCGATACCCGATACCGGTATCGGCGCGTCCCTATTAATAACAGATACTAGGGGCTGCTAAAAGCAAGCAAAACTGCCAAGTGTGCCTTTAAATTATATTTTTATTTTCAGAAAAGCCTAAATAATTAGAACTTGTCACCTGATTTGTTCTAATCTTTTAGAAGTTTTGAAATGTAGCATAGCAATATGTTTAGTGAGACTATTTTTTTAGTAATAATTGTTAATCAAAGAATGACATTTTGCTTAATTGGATTACTCAGTAACTGAGCTTTGTGAACATTGCTGTTCATCAAAGCTCAGTTTTATTTAGCTGAGTCCCTCTCAGAGTGCTTCACATTTATCAGTGACTTCGTTAGCTGATTATAAATCCCTCTAATGCATCAGATTGCGGATGAATATAATTTTCTAGTAGCTGAATTACGAGGCTGCTGTAAACCTGTGTAATATTTAGTGTTTTTGTGGTGCGAAGTTAAATCCTGTTTCACTCACTGTTCAGTTCCCTTATGAATAACGGGCGCTGCTGGATAAGAGCAAGCATTAGAAGCAGAGGTGGTAATTTTGTTCTTTTCTGCACGACATTCCATTAATATTCACATTTCAATTGGTAAATGTAAAAATTTAATAAGCCTCTCTGTGTAATGGTACTGAATTTCAGATAAAAAAGTTGTAAATAAACAACCCTCGGGTTGCATGTTTTTTTCAGTGTTTATTCAGCCACGTTCCTAAATGTTAAAACCCAAAACGAACAAGGCTGAATCGATATACATCTGAGTCAAATGATTTGCAAAGCTGCTGTGTTTTTACAATAGCGGCATGATTGAGGATTCAATCACAGGATAGACACAATGCCTTTATGTAATTTTGCAGCAAGTGTGATGATCTCAGGATGTGAGAAAATACCAATTTCTGTTTTTTTTAAAAACACGAGTAGATTTTTAAAATAATTTTCTGCTTGAATCTTTTTCAAAATTAACTAACAAGTAAACATATTAATGGTGCAGATGGTTTGGGATAGATTCAGGTGTAGTAGAGTTATATGGCCCTTAAGTTGCAGTTGAAGATCTCCTCCCTAACAGACTATAACAATGTTTTCATGCACATTTAATGAAATATTTTAATCTCTTCTATAAAATTTACTCTCAGATTAGTCGGAAAGTCATCACTGATGACAGGAACCCATCTGGACCCCATCTCCATTTAGTTTCAGTGAGTCAGATGAGTTGTGAGAAAACTTTGAGAGGCATTGGTGATGAAATTGCAAAAAGAAAAAAAAAAAGGGTAAATTGCAACTATAGTAGGGGTGGGCGATATGGAAAAAAAAATCATATCACGATTTATTTTTTGCAAAATCACGATCTCGATTTTATCACGATTTTTTCCACTTCGACAATTCATACATTTTGGAAGTTATTTACCGATAAAATAGATCAATTTAAAAGCATACCCCTTCACAGAAAATATGATAAAATATTTCAGACAGGGTACTGTTTGAACACTTCTTTTAATTTAGGTAAGAAAAATAGTAAATTTGTTCTATTACAATTACATGATCAAACAAAAAAATGCCTTCCATTTAAAAATCCATAATGGGTTTATCCATCCATCCATCCATCCATTGTCTTCCGCTTATCCGGAGTCGGGTCGCGGGGGCAGCAGCCTAAGGAGGGAAGCCCAGACCTCCCTCTCCCCAGCCACTTGGGCCAGCTCCTCCGGGGGAATCCCAAGGCGTTCCCAGGCCAGCCGAGAGACATAATCTCTCCAGCGTGTCCTGGGTCTTCCTTTGGGTCTCCTCCCGGTTGGACGTGCCCGGAAAACCTCACCAGGGAGGCGTCCAGGAGGCATCCTAATCAGATGCCCGAGCCACCTCAACTGGCTCCTCTCGATGTGGAGGAGCAGCGGGTCTACTCTGAGCCCCTCCCGGATGACCGAGCTTCTCACCCTATCTCTAAGGGAGAGCCCAGCCACCCTGCGAAGAAAACTCATTTCGGCCGCTGTATTCGCGATCTCGTTCTTTCGGTCACTACCCAAAGCTCGTGACCATAGGTGAGGGTAGGAACGTAGATCAACCGGTAAATTGAGAGCTTCGCCTTTCGGCTCAGCTCCCTCTTCACCACAACAGACCGGCACAACGCCCGCATCACTGCAGACGCAGCACCAATCCGCCTGTCGATCTCACGCTCCACCCTTCCCTCACTCGTGAACAAGACCCCGAGATACTTGAACTCCTCCACTTGGGGCAGGACCTCGTCCCTGACCTGGAGAAGGCATTCTACCCTTTTCCGACTCAAGACCATGGTCTCGGATTTAGAGGAGCTGATTTTCATCCCAGCTGCTTCACACCCGGCTGCGAACTGCTCCAGCGAAAGCCGGAGATCACGTTCTGATGAAGCCAACAGGACCACATCATCTGCAAAAAGCAGAGACCTGATCCTTAGGTCACCAAAACGGATCCCCTCACCACCTTGGCTGCACCTAGAAATTCTGTCCATAAAAGTTATGAACAGAATCGGTGACAAAGGGCAGCCTTGGCGGAGTCCAACTCTCACCGGAAACAAGCCCGACTTACTGCCGGCAATGCGGACCAAGCTCTGACACTGGTTGTACAGGGACCTAACAGCCCGTATCAAGGGGCCTGGTACCCCATACTCCCAGAGTACCCCCCACAGGGCCCCCCGAGGGACGCGGTCGAACGCCTTCTCCAAATCCACAAAACACATGTAGATTGGTTGGGCGAACTCCCACGCACCCTCCAGGACCCCCCCAAGGGTATAGAGCTGGTCCAGTGTTCCACGGCCAGGACGAAAACCACATTGCTCCTCCTGAATCCGAGGTTCGACTATCCGACGGACCCTCCTCTCCAGAACCCCTGAATAGACCTTACCAGGGAGGCTCAGGAGTGTGATCCCCCTGTAGTTGGAACACACCCTGCGGTCCCCCTTTTTAAATAGGGGGACCACCACCCCGGTCTGCCAATCCAGTGGAACTGCCCCCGATGTCCACGCGATATTGCAGAGCCGCGTCAACCAACACAGCCCCACAGCATCCAGAGCCTTAAGGAAATCCGGGCGGATCTCATCCACCCCCGGAGCCTTGCCACCGAGGAGTTTTTTGACCACCTCAGTGACCTCAGCTCCAGAGATTGGAGAGCCCAACCCAAAATCCCCAGACTCTGCTTCCATCCTGGAAGACGTGCCGGTGGGATTGAGGAGGTCTTCGAAGTACTCGGCCCACCGATTCACAACGTCCCGAGTCGAGGTCAGCAGCACACCCTCCCCACTGTAAACAGTGTTGGTAGTGCACTGCTTTCCCCTCCTGAGACGCCGGATGGTGGACCAGAATCTCCTCGAAGCCGTACGGAAGTCTTGTTCCATGGTCTCACCGAACTCCTCCCATGCCCGGGTTTTTGCCTCTGCGACCACCCGAGCCGCATTCCGCTTGGACTGCCGGTACCTATCAGCTGCCTCCGGAGTCCCACAGGCCAAAAAGACCTGATAGGACTCTTTCTTCAGCTTGACAGCATCCCTAACCGCCGGTGTCCACCAGCGGGTTCGGGGATTGCCGCCACGACAGGCACCGGCCACCCTGCGGCCACAGCTACGGTCAGCCGCCTCGACAATGGAGTCACGGAACATGGTCCATTCGGACTCAATGTCCCCCGCCTCCCCCGGGACGTGTTCGAAGTTCTGTCGGAGGTGGGAATTGAAGCTCCTTCTGACGGGAGACTCTGCCAGACGTTCCCAGCAGACCCTCACAACACGTTTGGGTCTGCCAGGTCTGACCGGCATCCTCCCCCACCATCGAAGCCAACTCACCACCAGGTAGTGGTCAGTTGACAGCTCCGCCCCTCTCTTTACCNCCATCCATCCATCCATCCATTGTCTTCCGCTTATCCGGAGTCGGGTCGCGGGGGCAGCAGCCTAAGGAGGGAAGCCCAGACCTCCCTCTCCCCAGCCACTTGGGCCAGCTCCTCCGGGGGAATCCCAAGGCGTTCCCAGGCCAGCCGAGAGACATAATCTCTCCAGCGTGTCCTGGGTCTTCCTTTGGGTCTCCTCCCGGTTGGACGTGCCCGGAAAACCTCACCAGGGAGGCGTCCAGGAGGCATCCTAATCAGATGCCCGAGCCACCTCAACTGGCTCCTCTCGATGTGGAGGAGCAGCGGGTCTACTCTGAGCCCCTCCCGGATGACCGAGCTTCTCACCCTATCTCTAAGGGAGAGCCCAGCCACCCTGCGAAGAAAACTCATTTCGGCCGCTTGTATTCGCGATCTCGTTCTTTCGGTCACTACCCAAAGCTCGTGACCATAGGTGAGGGTAGGAACGTAGATCGACCGGTAAATTGAGAGCTTCGCCTTTCGGCTCAGCTCCCTCTTCACCACAACAGACCGGCACAACGCCCGCATCACTGCAGACGCAGCACCAATCCGCCTGTCGATCTCACGCTCCACCCTTCCCTCACTCGTGAACAAGACCCCGAGATACTTGAACTCCTCCACTTGGGGCAGGACCTCGTCCCTGACCTGGAGAAGGCATTCTACCCTTTTCCGACTCAAGACCATGGTCTCGGATTTAGAGGAGCTGATTTTCATCCCAGCTGCTTCACACCCGGCTGCGAACTGCTCCAGCGAAAGCCGGAGATCACGTTCTGATGAAGCCAACAGGACCACATCATCTGCAAAAAGCAGAGACCTGATCCTTAGGTCACCAAAACGGATCCCCTCACCACCTTGGCTGCACCTAGAAATTCTGTCCATAAAAGTTATGAACAGAATCGGTGACAAAGGGCAGCCTTGGCGGAGTCCAACTCTCACCGGAAACAAGCCCGACTTACTGCCGGCAATGCGGACCAAGCTCTGACACTGGTTGTACAGGGACCTAACAGCCCGTATCAAGGGGCCTGGTACCCCATACTCCCAGAGTACCCCCCACAGGGCCCCCCGAGGGACGCGGTCGAACGCCTTCTCCAAATCCACAAAACACATGTAGATTGGTTGGGCGAACTCCCACGCACCCTCCAGGACCCCCCCAAGGGTATAGAGCTGGTCCAGTGTTCCACGGCCAGGACGAAAACCACATTGCTCCTCCTGAATCCGAGGTTCGACTATCCGACGGACCCTCCTCTCCAGAACCCCTGAATAGACCTTACCAGGGAGGCTCAGGAGTGTGATCCCCCTGTAGTTGGAACACACCCTGCGGTCCCCCTTTTTAAATAGGGGGACCACCATAATGGGTTTATATATTAGCTTTTAATGTCTTTGGAGTAGCTTTAGAGTAAAATATTTATGCCACAGTTCCAGGGCTTAGTTTATTTATTTGTTTGAACAAATAAGTTCAGAAATGTTAGAGAATTGACCAAGTTCTGTTTAATGGCATGTCTCAAATGTCCCACGGGCACTTTTATTTATTATATATTTATAATTAATGAAAAATAATTTAACTTCTATTTAGAGGTGGCTCATAGCCTATCATCCAAAATATATTAGTAATTATTTCTTGTCCAGAGAAAAAAATCTATCTAAATTCATGATGTGTTTGCGTTTGCATCCACTACCAGAGAATTACGCTCATTGCCTTTTTGGACTTGCTGCTCTCCGTAGATGTTTCCTACGAGGGAGGGGTTTGGCCCATCTCTTCACAGGATAAACAAAGCTCCGGTGGCAGCTACGGTGAAAAGGCTCGCTAAAATACGAACGAACGTCCCCAAATAATAAAAGACACAAAGCCAAATGCAGAGTTTAGAGCAGAACATTGACCCAGAGGTTTTCTGATTGAGCAGACGCGTGAGAATGTAATTAGCGCTTAGAGATGGAGCAAGCTAGCGGCTAGTGCTAGTGGCTAGCGCTACAATTGATTATGGTGTGCTTCTTCAACTATTCATATTTGTTTGTCATCATCTTAATGCATTGATTAGATTATTTTCTTCATCTCTACCGAGCACCCCAGTTAAACAAACCAACACACTGCCTAAAGTTATGATTGGTTTATCAGTGTGTCTGTCGTGCCGACAGAAGCAGACTAGCAAATGGCGTGACTAGCCTGAGACAAAAACAAAACAAATGTGTGCCGCGTTCAGAAATAATGGCATAGACGGGTGATACAATGCAAATACACGGTTCTACGATCTCCGAGCTTGGGTAGATCGTCATCACATTAAAATTCTTAACGATCTTATATTGTGAAATCGCACGGCCCTAAACTATAGTAAGACATTTTAGAACTGAATTGCAACAGGTACATTTGCACAGCTGTTGAATGACATCATGCACCTTATTTGACTCAGTGGGATACAAAACTCACAAGTTTAAGTCGTATCAAATCAGTGTGATTCCAACTAAAAAACCGCATATTTTAGTTTTCAGTTCTGTTCCTCCCGACACAGCTCGGTGAGATACTGGCTTTAGCCAATTCAGTACATTTCTTAATGTGAGAATATGTTTTATGATTAAATTACAATTTCTAAGGACTTTAAAAAGAGTTAAAGAGCAAGTCACCCCCCTACTTGCTCCACTCACACATCCTGTTTGAAAATAGCTCCAAAAGGAGTCGTTGCCAAGTGGACTGAGAGGGTGGCGCTGCGGCAGCAGCACCGGCTTATGAGGATAATATTAAGTTCGTATTTTTGTGTGAATGGAAACGTTACATTTGCAAATATTGAACTCAGTGCTGCTTTCTAATTGTTTAAAATACTTTGATTCAATTCTAAATTGTCATTCAGAGAAGATGAATAAGGATGTGTGATGGTGTGTGTGTGTGTGTGTGGGGGGGGTGTTCTAATAATCATCACAGGACACATTTTCATGCAAGACAGCCATGATGAACTGACAAGTGCAGTATAAAATGACTTTGTCACCTTCTTAATTGGTACTGCATCATGCTGTCACTGTGCTCATCTTCTATTTCTGTCTCCTCTGTGGACTTTATTTTGAATTGGGTCCATTTATCTTGGGATGAATTCCCAGCAGGCCTTCTTCCTCTCTGAATCATTGTAAATCAGTTTAAGCATCTTGCGTTATTTATTTTTTAATCAGACACTTTCTGCTAGGACACGTCGTCCGTGCTCCTTCTGTAGACACGGGTTAGCTGCTCTGCCACGCGGCCCTGATCTGGGAGTGTGACAACAACACTCGCGTTTTCATGCCATTCTTATCACTTTGTGTGAGATGGGTCTGATAACATCTTCTCTGTCAGGCTATATGTTTTCATTTGAGGCATGTCAGATTGTTGGCTGGATGTTTGGTGAAACGTAGTAAAGAAGATGACAGCAGAGACACACCATCAACTTGTGTCATCCTTCTACCCTGTTTTGTTTAGAAAAAAGTACAACTCAGCAAGGTTTTTCCTCTTTGCTTCAATGGCTTTTGTGTGTGCTGCTCGTTTTCTGCTAAGGTGTATATGATAAAGACATCTTTAGACATTTGCTGTCCAGTTTTTTCAACATAATTCATGTTATCTTGTGATTTGGGGGTCTGTAAAAGATTTTCCTGCTGGACATCGTCAGTTGCCAAAGTACAAAATTGCACAGTGCAATTAGTATAATATATTATAATATATATAGTATGTAATATTTATAAATATATCATAATAAATATCTTCATTTACTTAATATAAATATTTTTGAGCAATTATTTGCATTTTGTTTGTAGGACTAATGTCTAGAATTTGAACAGCAAAAAAAGTAAAAAGTTTAGAATTCCAGAAATTTTATTTTTTATATATAAATAATTCATCCATTGAAAACATGGTATGTGAGCAAATATGTTGTAAAAACACATCAAATCAATATTTTCCCAAAGGCTTAAAAATTCATCCACTGCAGCGTCTTTTTCCGTGGAAACAAACAACATGATGCCTAATATCCGCTCCTGCTCACAGTTTAAAGCGATAAACTCTTGATCTTTGAGATTTATCATCTCCTTATCAGCATCATCTCTAAAGCACCGTGGCGTGTTGGTGTTTACTCAGAATCTCCCCGTGTAGTCATTTCTAAAGGGGCTTAAATTGCTCCCGTACACCTCCCTGTTCTCCTCTTTGGCTCCTCCTCCCCCCTCTCCTACATATTTTCCAGTATTCCCGCATCCTGCTGATTAATTACAAGGTCAGTGTAAACAAAAGAGCGCAGTTGTTCTCATGTTCTTCTGTATCATTGGCCAGGGCTGTGTTCATACTTGTGCCGTTCATTTATCACTGCTCAACCCTAGTGTGACTGGAGCCACTGGGTGCCCTGGTGAGGGCGAGTCCAATTAATATAATGGACTTATGGGTTGATGCTTTTCTTAGCACTCTCAATAATGCAGTCATTTATATGCTGATTTACCTTTTTTCAGTGTTGCTTGAGGCCGGATGCGACTCATAAATCCAAAAAGTGCCTCTGCGGGGCATAACTCATCAAGGACGTGTTTTGTCTAAAATCAAAACAACACCTAGGGTTTTCACATTAAAGATTCAGCCCGAGTGAACTGTGGTGGCCTTGTGCATAATGACGAAGCCAGCATTGGTTGGGAGAGATTGCTTGTCTCAGCAGTATCATTAGCCAAATCCCCAAATTATCATTATCGTGAATCATCAGCTGTAGTCGAAAGCAGATAAAACGGGGATGTGAAAGATTGATACCCTGTGCTCTTAAACTAACTAAAGTTGTAAAAACTGGTAGGTATCGGTGTTAGTGGTCCTCAGGTGAGTAAAGAACATACATCTGAATGGCTGGAAATGATTTTAAAGGTCGTTGAACCTCACAACATGTTGTGGTGTATATTTCAGATCATAAACAAGAAAATCTTAGAGGTCATTATAGAAATAACTTATTGGCCTGGAAGTTTTTTAATATTACTGCAGAGAAATGCAGGATAACATGTACTCCACAGCAGTCATGAGGCTGCAGCCATTCTCACCTTGTCCTTTTCCTTATTGTTCATTTTTACACTGTTGACACAACACGCTTTTTATCTTAGTACAGAATTTCTCCTGAGGAAAGTCCTCTAATGCACTGGTTTTGGAGGTGCAGCAACACACTGCTGGGTAAATAGACCTTAAAAGAAATGCTGTATCTAAAACAAAAACATACCTTTAGTATTCAAACTAGGGCTGGGCGATATGGAAAAAAATCCTATCACGATATAATTTTTCATATTGGCCAATAACAATATATATCACAATATAAAAAAAAAACCTATTTTGATTTATCTTAAATGTTCCCTGGTACTATGAAGTGAAATTTGAAGATATGAGACATATACTATGGATTTAAGGATCTATTTTCAAAAGTAATGAACACACCATTGGACTGGACATTACACAGCTTTTTTGGGATAAACAAAATGTTTATTAAACTGCACTCAAACCTTCATAAGAAGAGAACATACACAAAAAGACATTATTGTGCTGTCAAATAAAACAGGCAATAAAATATAACTACTAGAAATCGCTCCTTGTTTAAATATTGCTTATTTGAAAAAAAGAAATAGGCACTGAATAAGAAGCTCTATGGATGTGGATGGTTGTTGCAGTTGTGCAGGCGTTGTTTTCGCCAGGGGCCGAGCACTAGCTCCCCCCTGGGACTGCAATGTTTTGCATTCTGTGTGCTCCAGCGGGTGGCACTGTTTAAGGTGATAAAATAGATTTGTTGTATTCCCCGACTTTGTCGGAACATGCGCTTTACATAGTTTGCAGTGAACGCGTGTTTGTTTTGTGTCGGACTCTAAATATCCAAAATACCTCCACACGACTGAAGTGGTCGG
>SSNS01000120.1:390276-435276 GCA_006937985.1 Aphyosemion australe
AAAAATGGTCAGAATATTACTAGACTATCAACAACATCATATTTATAATAAAGCTATTTAATCATTCTATTTGTCAGTTTACTAGTGAGGTTCTCACACTTATAATGACATCAATATATGTATATAGTTACATCTGTCATAACTGTACTATTTGAAATTTTACATCTAGTTTCCAGCATACCAGTAATTATTTATATTTTAATATGATATTTTTCATCAGTTTTACTTTCTTCTCTTTGCTTAAACCTGTAAAATCTGAAACTTGCATCAAAACCTGATGACAGATCTACGTCACAGTGTCCCTTAATGTTCATGGACTCACCCATCTTGGCTCGCAACGGAGAAGGCTGTTGTTGGTTTAGCGTCTAGGAAACGGCAGAGAATGTCTTGGCTAGTAGAAGCTAACTGTTAGCATTAGCAACTCCACCACACAGCAGAACTCCTCCAGTCTTGTGTTATTTGTGGAGATAAAACATCAACGTTGCAGACAGAGCAAACATAGTCAGTGGTAGAGTTGCATATTAGGCAATAGGAGTCAGAATCCTGCTGTCTGAAGCTCTGATCTTGACCCCCCCGTACGACTTACAAGGCATTCAGTCAAATCAATCAATCAAATAAATACTGCAATCAGAGCAATTTTGTAAGCATTTAGTTGTCATATGAATCATAGCTCATTTTACTAATTTGTCTCAGTTTTTCTAATCAGAATAAATTATATAATATTGTTATTTTTGCCATTTGTGTTGGCATTAAGGGCTTGTTTAATTAGCTAATTAACAGTGACAGTCAGGGCAGTAGGTCTCTGTCTTACTTTGTATTCTGGAAGCTGAAAAGTTTAGGAACCACTTTCTGTATTTCTCAAGGAAATCTCAAATTGATTAGTGTACTTCTGAGCACCTTAAATTGATGCTGGCAGGTTAGCTCATCCAGTGTGGGTGTGCTGAATCAGATAGCCCTCCTCCTCCTGATCGATTATGAACTGTCAGAGGTTTAAAAGAATTTGGAGATGCTTTAGGGAAAACTGCAAACACCTGGGCTCATTCTAACTAAGCATTTGCAAGGGCTTGTAATGGACCCAGCTGCTGAAGGTGCCTCCCTACCTCTACTTCTTTGCTGCTGGCTGCTCAGTCATCTTTTGCTTGTATTTTGGCCATTTCATCAACCAGGTGTCTCCTTTTTTTCATCACCATATTTCACCCCACATATTTTCATCATGTCTTCTGCATATTCTTTGTCCCACTTTCCCTTTTGCATCACCTTTTTGTATCTTTTATCATAGGCGTCATTTTAGCCGGGGACACGGAGAACATGTCCCCACCACAATTAATAATTGGGAGTTTTGTCCCCACCACTTTTGAACAACAGGTTTCTTACTGAGGAATCCGCATGTTCCCATTATAATTTGCACACTTAAACACTGAAATAAATTCTTTTGAACTAACTCCATAACCTGTTTCAGTCATAGTGTAGTTTGTTAGCTGTTAACTTACAAACTATAGTCAAATTTTCTTGGATACATGTAGGTCTATATTTCATTTCATCGATGATAATTGCACTTTGAATAAAAATAAATGTAATTAATGAACTTAGTTTAATTTTCAACAATTAAAGTTGCTAAAAGCGAATCAGAAAACAAGCTAGGCATTGAACGCACACATGGTTGGTATAATTGAGCACAAACCTCTCATACCAGTGGTGTTCTGTTGCCAAATATGTGAGTGCATAATGAATGGAGGACCCAGGGAGGTGCAGCGGTTCAGCTAGATCGACAACTGGATGGTCCAGTGGTTGCTTTTGGTACAAAACATGTTGGAGGTTTTTAGACGGAAAGAGAACCACTTTATTAATTATTTTTTTATCTCCACAATATACTGTATTAATAGACATACTATGTTAGAATGGAAATCTGTCCGACCAGTGACCAGCGTGTTGAATTGTAAACCATAACTAGAGCTTTAGCTAATCTAAACTTTATGTTAATATCAATCACGATAAAACTGGGTCATTTATTGTCAGTTTTACTGTTAGGGCTGCACTAACAGCACAGTTTTGTCAGATATTGATTACATTTTTTTTCCGCTCAGATGGTCCTTTTGAGACCACAACTATTTTTAAAAATGTTTTATTAATCAGGCAGATCACGAACAGCTCAGCTCTGGTGAGGGAATATGGAATTAACCGAAACCTGACACGAGTAAGCTTCGTGTTATTTGAAGGGTATTTTTCGGAGACAACTTGCAAGCGCTGCCGTGGCCCAGAGGTTAGGCCCATGGGGGTTTGCCCAGAAAGATTTTTGCCCACATAGAATTTAACGGGCCCTACATGGGTTTTCAGAGGGTTTGACTCAAACACCGGCAAACCCCTGTGGGGCCACCATGGAAATCGCGGACAAACCCTGTTGGGACCCATACGGCCTGCCCATATAGATCTCATATGGGGCCCACCTATGTGGGCTGGGGTGCTCGTCTTGTAATCGGTGATTTGTGGGATCAATTCCGATTTTTTACTTTTATTTATTTAATAAAGCTCCGATTTTAAACACCTGTCAATACACTGCAGTGCATATTATAATTAAACGTCAAACAAATACTTATATAGAAATAATTAAAAATAATTGTCCCCACCAGTCTTCAAGCCACACTCACGTTTGTGTGTAACGCCCCCACCAGTATTAAAAACAGACACCCTTGTTTTTTATTATTGCTTCAACACCCCTTCCTGCTCTTTTTCATGCTCTACACAAACCTCTTCACTGTTCTTGTCTTTCTGACTTTTTCTCTACATCATGTACCCTGTTACGCCCTCCGGCGCTGGTGGTGTGTGAGTGGAGAGAAGTGGGTAACACAAAACTTGCCAAAAGGAAAATTAACAATTATTTTATTTGCGTTCACAAATGGTCAACAAAGGGAGGATGTTTCCAAAACAAAACAACTATTTCTTCTAACGAAAACTACTTTTGGAAACGAATAGTTTTTTAAACTCCGAATTAAATCCGGCTTCGCAAGGTCCTTTAAAGTGGGTCGGACGGCCGGCTAAAAAAACAAAGGGAGTCGGCGTTCTCCTAGCGAGTTAACTAAAAATCACAGTAATTAATAAACAAAATATTTCAAAAAAAGGTTGGCCACTCTACAAGTCCTACCTAAACTAGGGATCTTCCAAAGATCATACTAAGTTACCCGAGTTAATATTTCTACAAGTCTTTCTCTAAATCTATTCAGAAAAAGAGGTCTTTAAGGACTGTGGAGCACAAACCCAGCGTGGCCTTCTGAGTTTGTCCTCCCCCGACTGACAAGACCTGCCGCCTTATATGTTGATGTGGCGTTTAATTACTGAAAGTGCAGTCAGCTGCGTTCCTTCGCAGCCGCATTGGAGCAGGGCAGGGTTGCTCTGGTCCAATCAGAGGGCCGAGACTCCAAAGCAGGAACAGGATGGAGGCAGCCTGAGCGGAGTCCACTCCACTGCACTCACACACTCTGAAAATGGTGAATTAATTCCTTCACTGTCCTTGCTCGCCGTTGGTGGTCCTTTATCTCTGGGGGTTGAGGAAAGGTGACTAGATGGCTTCCCGTCATTAAAACCTCATCATCTGAGATGACACAGTCTACTATTATTGACTTTCCCTTTTTTCCCTCCACAAAGGCTGCTTCCATAAAATCCTATTGGCAGATGACTGTTCAACCGTGGTTTCATTAAAGGATTCAGATGAACTTCTACACGTACAGATGAATACTCTTATGCAGTGCGAATAATGCATATCCCTGCATGGAATCTCAAAACTCTCAAATTTAATGCATAATCGTCTCAATTATAAGCTAAAGCCAAATCCAGTAATGTGTGATGGCAGAATGCAGCAGAGATGGCAATGTCATTTTAGCTGAATCCGTTCGTGTTCACTCTTGAACAGAAGCATCCCTAAAGGTCGCATCAATAATTTCCTTGTTTCTCCAGCTGGCCATTAATCATTTGGCAGGACGCCTGTCATCATGTGAGGCTAATGAGATCCACATAGATTTTTTTTCCCCCCTCTCGATGGAGGATGACCCCGCTGATTTCATGTTGCTCTCAAGATCCACGTGTGACCCGAGTCTTTGTTGTGTGACTGTTCTTCTTCTTGCTGCTTGGAGGTCTGTGCATGACACATCCAAGTCATTTGTTTGGAGTTTTCAAACAATAGTTGTTCATAAATGATTTGTTTTCAAATTTACTATAAAAAGGTTGTTATTATCCTTAGGTTTTTAATTTAGGTAATATTAAAGCAAAATCAGAAGCTGCTTCTCAAAACTGGGAATTGAACTGAAATTAAATTTTTTCTAATATACATGTTTATATTTGATCTAAAAATTACCTTGTAGCAACTAAAGTGAAACAACAAAGGTTTTGATTTTAATTCCATGTTATCTTATTTTCTGACCAAATGAGCGTTCACAAATACTGAAAAACAAGCTGTGATCCATTTGAAACGTATTTCTACTCATAAATAGAAGTTTTTTTATTTATGGGATATAATTTTAAAGGCACACTTGACAGTTTTGGCTTGCTATTAGCCCCCCCTAGTGTTCCGTTAGCAAATACAAAAGTGAAACTTATTTCCTCGCTTTTTAACACCTTAATCTAACTGCTGAAACGTCTCCTCTGCCTTCATTAGTGTCTACAGGAGCGGTTCATCACTAAATCAAACAAATCAGCTGTGTTTACAATCGAAAACATGCAGGAAACAGGCTGGAAGCAGACTGCAGCACCAGGCATGTCCAACAGGGAGCGGCCCGCCACTCTGAAGTGGCAAATGCAGTATTCTGACCACAGAGGGCGGTGGGGGTCTGCGTGACATTTCATTAACCCTGTAAAGGGTCATTTTAGCACATACTGGCTCAAGAACATGATTTAAAAATATGAAAAAGTTGCATAGCTTTAAATTATTATTAGATTCTCATCAGCTACTAAAATAATCTACAATTGATCAAACACACGCTCATTATTAAACCTCTAAAAATTAATCAGCAGTTCATATCAATGAAAAGTCATTTAACAAAGACAAATATTCATTTACATTTGTGAATATCTTTCATAAAACTAAAGAAACAACATGAACAGAAGCCTTTATCAAAAAGAATTCCATAATCTTTTTGTCTGTAAATTCATTTAAATTAATATTTTATAGTGTTCTGGGATAATTTCTATAGCTATTTCTGTTTATTTCATGCTCTGAAATGTTAAAAGGGATTAATTATATTCAACAATGGTAATGTTAAAAGTTAAATATAAATAAAATATTTATTTAGCCTACATTTAGTGAGACTTTCAGTATATTTTTCAGAACATGCATGCCTCCAAATGTAAGAAAATGTGTTTGTACACTAGCTCGAACACCAGTCTGGACTCAGCTGCTCCTTCACATCAGTGCTGCTCATTTTTTAACCATTTTCTTTCTTCGGGTCATTACATTTCTTCATGCAATCTTAAAAGTGCTCCTCTCTGAATGGTCACAAAGCCGGCTTTCAAATCTCAAAACATTCCTCTACCATTTTGCATATTTCCCCAAACTAGAATAGGTTTTTGTGTTTGCATGTTTAGAAACGTTTTACCCACACTGCAGACACTATTTTAATCGTTTATAGCCTTTCTTTTTCAAGATGCTACGGCAATTTAGAAAACTAAAACTCACATTTTCATTTGGCACATGCGAGACTTGTACTGATCAAGAACTGGACCAAACATTTTGAGATCACTTCAACGTTGAACCTGACAAAGTCGTTAAAACCAATTTCAATGACACACATCAGTGTAGTCAGTGCAGCCTGTCACATAATTACACTTGTCCATTCTCTGCAGTGCTTATGTATATCTAACTAAGACATTAGAAGTCTGTCCAGGACTCCAATAACCAGCCAAATGTGCCATGTGTTTTCACAACAACAATCCTTGAAAAGTGAGAAAGCACCTCTGCAGTCATGGCAGGCTGTACATGACGGTGTGTTTCATCTGCACACAAGTGTGCGCATGCATTTCTAAGTTATACATTTATGAGTATTCTTGCCAGAACACAGGTTAGATAAATGTGTCATTTCTCATGAGTTTCAGGTGAATCCAATATCTACGCCCAGGTGCTGTGATTACAAAGCTGTCACACTCATCGTAAACACTGTCAAAACACAAATTTAGTCAACGGAGAATTCACTTGAAGAGTGTTTGTAATTTTGAGTTGTGACGAGTAATGCACAGGTCCATTCTGTGTCTTGTGTTTAATCTACCCGTATAAATTCAGTTCATGTTCTTTATGATTGTCGTTAATGCATCAACACACACAGAGTGTTCACACGGCTCTGCAGTCTGCTGCCTACACTCCATTCTCTTTTAAGTTCATTGTTGTCATGGACTAATCTTCCCTTTTAAAGGAACTAGAGGCAGGAAAAAAAAAAACGATGCTCACGAGCGACGCGCCCGGCTCTGCGAGTAACTGCAGCCCAGCACGGGAGCGTGCACAGACGGCTATGTTACACAAACACAAAAATACCATTACCTGACCCTCTTCACACGCTCTCACGCCACACCTCCAATATCTCACGCTGAAAAGGCAACTCCCCGCCGCTCTCACGGACAATATTGCGGCGAAGCAATCCACGCTGCAGCCCTGATCACAGCTAATGCTACTATCACAGCTAATGCTACTGCACGCTAGCTCTCTCTGAGTCATCGGTGAGGTCAGATCATTGTCATCATCTCTAAACACAACCTATAATGTTTCTTACCTGCTCACTAGGAAATGAGCCATGGCAGCATCCTTTTTGAGTCCCAGATATAGTTGAAGCAGCCTCCATTCGTCAATCACGTATCCGATATAGATTCGGGTCCCTGCCTGTCTTTTACCATATTTGGTTTTTGACTCACGAGATGCCGCTAAATAAACTTCCTTAGTGCCGCGCTTGGTCGTTTGCTGGTTGCAGTAGAATCCATTCCCACAGTTCTTCTTTTGGAGTTTGGCGGTTGGCAAGCAACTTAAGGTGCAATAGCGCCACCTACCGATCTGCAGTGTCGAACACATTTTCTTTCTGTTTTGAAGCTGTCGTGAACGCGCAAGCAGTGTCAATTGACGCCACATCCGTAGGGCAGCGCGGGAAATTCGTGACCGAACTGCAGCGCATTTTGCAGCAAACAGCCTGTTTAAGAAAATGGAACGATACATGGGTGGCCTCATTCTTTTTGGTTTATAACGCTTCATCACCCATTAGCTTTGAAAAAATGAACATACATGTTTAATTTTTTACAGATTTTTTAAAGATCCTGCCTCTAGTTCCTTTAACATAGAGAAATAAAAGCTGATTTTGAATTACAGACATTTTTTTTGTGTGTATGTCGTTTTCTCGCCACCCATTTCCTGTACTTGTTACATCCTGTTCAGGATCACAGGGAAAAATGGAGTCTGTCCTTGCAGTCAGCGGGTGAGGTACATCCTGGACAGGTCACCAGTCCACCGCAGAGCCGGTGCAGTGACTTAAAGCTATCTGCACTCACCTCAGATCAGTTTTTGAATCTCAAATTCATCTTAACATGCTTTCAGTCAGTAGGAGGAAGCTGGAATAAAAGAAAGAAAACAACAAACTAAAATGCTACACACACACACACACACACACACACACACACACAGAAAGAACATACAAACCGTACACAGAAAGGTTCCAGTCGATATTTGAACCTTCTTGCTGAGAGGCAACAGTGCTAACCATCAGACTTTCATGCAGCCCTTGCTTCCATTTTGCAACAAAAAATAGCAAAAATGGAAGACCTCTGTCAAAAAATAAAATAAAAATAATAATAATAAAAAAACAGAGTTCGGTTGATTTTGGATAAGGTTCCAAAATATCTATTCAAGCTTGAAAAATGTCAGTAAAGAAAAATAGTTTCAAAGTGGAAAAGGTTCAGGTTAATGATTTAGAAAAGGAATTGTGATTGTGTGCTGATGCTTTCTCACTTTCCTTTAGTTTCCTTTTTCTGTTCTTATTGTTGCATAATTTAAAAACCATTGTTTAATCAGCTTTATAAGATATTTGGTTCAGCAAACATAACATACTCAACTTGAGCCATGGTTCAGTCCATGTTAAACATTTTATTTTAACAATTGTGTCACATCAAAGGAAACTTTTTCCATTCACTATTATTTAAAAACAGGCATGCATCACAATGAGTTCAATGCAAAAGAATACTCAAAGACAATAAAAATATCAAATAATGGATGAATATGTAGGTGTATGAAATGTAGTTTTTGAAGTGAAACTTGCTTTCTCTTTGTTTTAATTTTGTTTGTATTGTATAAAATAAAGCAACGCTTAAACAGATGTTTGCCTGATTAATTTCCTTGGATTCATACAACAGAATTATGTTGTGATGGCCAGCCTCGCTGTGCTGAGCGGACTGTTTACTGTATTTGGAAACCTGCAATGGTGCCCTCTAGTGGCTGGTAGATGTAAACATAAACCCAGCGTCCTGCCCGTCAAAATAAATATTTGATTATTTATTTAAAATATAGCTTCTAAAGGAAATACTGTACCATCATTCTGCACACCTCTAAACACCCCGTGGAGGTATTATTTTTTAAAATATAGGTTTTTATTAAATTGTTTCATATTCAACCTTTAAAACGTGACTTGTGCTTGTTAACAACAAAATCAGGGCTTGATTCAGAGAAGTTATGTTTTAAATCAGTTTTCTTGCTACAACATCTTCTGTAATTGGAAAAAGTGAGGATAAAATGTTTTAAAATTCTTCTTCCCCAACTCTGGTTGATGCCACAACGTGATTTATTCTTCTTCCTTTAGACATTTTCAAGAATTATGCCTCATTTAAAAGAAAAAAAGTCCCCAGAGGTACTTATTCATATTCTCCATATGATTGGACCATCAATACTGAGGGTAAGTGAAGGTCAGTCTGACAGTTTAATGGGTTGGCAGGTCTGCCTTTCTTTCTGCTGTTGCTTCGCAAGGCATTGTATTCCTGTTTTATTCTTTATTTTATTTTATTTCTAAATAGCTTATCTCATTGCATCTTGACAGATGGCCATTTTAAAAGATAGCAAATACAATCAAAGATGCATTAGTCTGAACGTGACCCCCTTTCTTTTCGTCCCGATTGGCTGTTGATGATACAGAGTAGTATTCCAAACTCCCTAAAAGCTTTTCCTCGGGGGGTATAGGTATATGTCCACGTGTTGCAAAGATGAAAGTGATTTCAAATTGCTTTTGTCGTTCAGTGTGACCTGCTTGTCACTGAATGTAAATAGATAAACCTGTTCTGAGAATACTCTGTTAAAAAAGGGAACTGGCTTCACAAAGCATTACTTCAATCTAATGCAGCTTTTTCTAACTGTCAAAATAAATAAGTATGAAGAAGAATAAAGGTTTTACAAAGAGTTTCACATCTATTACAATGACTGGAAACATCCACTGACTCATTTATAGCCTGAAAAACAAAACAGCACATCTCTGGACCTTGCTTTCTGAACCATTAGATGAATATTTTATATTTTTCCACCAGGTTTGATATTAATGAACTTTCAGTCCGTGCCTACGCTGCTTGCTTGCTAAGATGACATATCTGCCAGCCCACCTGTTATGAATATTTATAATCTGCAAGTGGACAAAGGTTAAAGAGGCACATTTTGCTGTGGCTGATGTCGAGCTAAGTTGCTGTCCATGGTGCTGATCCGGTTTTTCTAAAAAGTCATGGGTTTTCTGTCCTCCTGGATAGTTAATGCTGTCAGCCTGTTAAACTGCTGGAGTAGCCGAGGAAATGAATGTGATTGCCATAGTAATGGCTTGTTCAGCAGCTGCATGACCAGTGTGACCCTCACCGACTTTCCCACATGTAGAGGAATTACTGAATAAAGAGAAAATTTAAAAGCCTTACTCGATCATGACCTGCTATCTAAAGGTTCCAGAAGGTCTTTTGTTGAGGTGTGATAAAAAAAAAAAACATCCTGTGATTTAATGTACTTCTGCCATAATTCAAACCATATAACCTGTTTTAATTCTTTTTATAAGCTTTTTTTCAACCCAATCTTTGTTCAAACATAGAGATTAGGGTCAGGATCAAGGTCAGGCTTTTGCATGACAAAATCTTTTCATCTTGTCAACTGAATAACAAACAAATGAAAATATAAGTGAATTATACTACAATTATATAACATCTTTCTGCCTTTTCTTATTAAAGAGATACTTTGCAACTTTTTTATATTTTTAAATAATTTTCTTGAGCCAGTATGTGCTAAAATGACCCTTTACAGGGTTAATGAAAGGCCACCCAGCCCCTGTCGCCCCTGTGGCCAGAATATTCCTCTTGCAACTTCAGAGTGCCAGTCCGGTCTCTTGGAAAATTGAGCTGACACACCTGGCTCTGCAGTCTGGTTCCAGCATATTTCCTGCATGTTTTAGATCATGAACACAGCTGATTTGTTTGATTTAGTGATTAACCGCTCCTGTAGACACTAATGAAGGCTGAGGAGACATTTCAGCAGTTAGATCAAGGTGTTAAAAAGACGAACGCACAGCGAGGAGACACATGGGGGTGCTAAAAAAAACGCACACACCGACACATCAGTCAACCGATTGGGGGTAAAGTGGGGTTCGGTGTTGCTGCAGGACATGTGGAGCACAAAAATACAGATCAAACATCCAGCCTTCCAAACAACAGACAACTGTGCTTCTTAGCCACAGCAGCTGAACAACTACAGTTTGCCATCCATAAAATCAATGGTCCTGTGGCCTGAGTTTTCTGAAAATGCACCAAGTCGGCTGTCATAAACAATGCCTTTTAGTCAACACTGGTGCTCCTTGTAATGCTGTTGTAATAGGGGCCAGGCGCAGGCCAGCATACGCATTTCTTCAGCAGGTCAGAAGACAGACGGCTTCTTTAAATAAGAAAAGGAAGGAAAAAATAAAGGAAAAGACTGGGAGAAATGAAGAAATGAGCTTATTTTATGAAGGGAATAAAGAAATAAACAGAAGAGCAAAAATGCAGAGATGAAGAGAGAAAGGAAGACTGTAAATAAAGATATTCATTCATTCTCCTATAGAAACATGAACACAGGCTCTCTGCGATGACTAAAGAATGTTCAACTATCATTTAAGATTTAAATTTTTCCTATTTTCAAGTTTACATAAGTTCTTAACTGATTGTCTAACATGATGTGGGGTGACAAACAAAATTAGATCACCACATTTTTATCTTTATATCTTGTAGTTTGAGATATTTTCTCTGTAGCTGATTGCAGAGGTTGCATTGAGACACTCCATGTTTGTTCTTTTTTCTGCAGCGTACGGTTCTCTCTAGATGGATTTATACTCACAAAGAACCCTAACTAATTATAAGAGCATAGATTTTCCTCCCTGAGCGTTCACAATGACAGACATCAAACTGACCTCAGATTATCAGTATTTATTCTTCATTAATTAAATTTCCTTTGTCAGTAATTTAACTGTGGTTAGTTGGAAATTATCTCTGTTTTTGGCCCAATTTAATTGGGATTTACTTGTTTAGCTGATGCAGGTAATTAAACACCAATCTGATAAAGTCCTGCAGTGAAATAACCACCAGTCCATATATGGTAGTGTTTTAGGGCTTCCACACTAGCATCAGCGCTACTCCACCTAGATAGGGTAGGGAGTGTTCACATCTGCATAACCTGGATTTTTTTCTGCGCGCAACCAGTTGTTTTTCCAGCCATCTTCCCAAGGCAGTCTGAACTGGTCCAATACACCCACTGTCGACTGATTGGCAACACTGCTCACAGCTGCCTTTGTTTAATTTAAGGGAGGCTGTGGACTTTTTTGTTTGTCCCATCCACAGGCTCGGCGATGCGCTCATGACATAATTGATAACTTCGCGCCAATTTTGGAGACTGCCCATGTGCTCAGTCATGTCTGCATTCCTAAGGCAGTGTGGAAGGATGTGTGTGATCAACCCGGCCAAGCTGGGGCGGGCTGCACGGACTGGAGCCGGCCCTAGTGTGGAAGGGTCTTTAGATATTGCATTATTGTGCTGTTCATGCATTCAAACATGAATTAAGCTAAAGTTAAAGATGATTGTTTTTCTTCTATTTGCCTTTCCGTCAAAGAACTTCCCACCATTCACTGTAAGCCAAGCCAGTTATAAATCAGCTTAAGCAATGGTTCCGAAGTTAGTTCCTGAACAATATTGGAGAAAAAGGGTTTGAATGAGCTTTATTGATTTTGCTTCACAAATCATTATTTTTATCAAGAGAGGCTGCCCTTGACAGACAAAAGGTGCCATTTGTCATTGATGCTTAGTCTAAAAAAATAAAACACAAACTTCACTTCTTTCAATTACTTGTGGCAAATTGAAAATTTACGCCACGTCTACGTTTCAGTTCTATATGACCCCACATTCCACTCATCACTCAATCAGTAGAGATGTGGCCTAATGCCTCGTCATTTGATCCTCGTTGAATCAGCTCTGCAGAGAAATGCTCCTGGCATCATTATGTCATCAGGGACCTGAAGATTAAAAGATCCAAAGTGCTACAAAAGAAGCTATTTTAATTAAGACTGCAGATTTACATGCCTTGCTGGGTTTAATGCTTTGGGTTGGGGCCAGTGGGAGCCAAAATGGTGGTGGTAAAAATAAGTAATGCCAGACTGGGCTGGAGAGGCGTCTCCTGGGAGCTGTGTGTGTGTGTGTGTGTAGGGGAGGATTTAGATGTGTTTAGTGGATAATCTGTAATGAGGACAAAACACCATGAAAAAGTTTGTCAATGGACTGAAGTAGAATTTGTTCAGCTTCTGAAGACGTTTTACCTGCATTATGTCGCCAAAGTGAGCAGACAACAAAATTAGGTTTAGAAAACAAGTTTCTCTTTTTATTTTTATCATTTTCTATCTATTTTTATGTTCCATTTAAAC
The DNA here is from genome assembly GCA_006937985.1 of Aphyosemion australe. Classification (NCBI taxonomy): domain Eukaryota; kingdom Metazoa; phylum Chordata; class Actinopteri; order Cyprinodontiformes; family Nothobranchiidae; genus Aphyosemion; species Aphyosemion australe. The sequence goes on from SSNS01000120.1 coordinate 403,185, forward strand.
AATAAAAACGTTTTAAATACTTAAATTATGTGTTTTAATATCTTTAAAATTCCATTCAAACTGTAAAATATTTGCATTCATTCCCACAGTGCTTGATCACTATTCAGCTCCACTATACCTTTATTTGTGCATAGCAACAGCTTTTAGCTCAAAACCTTTTATTAGTTTCTAATGAGTCCCTCCAGCATAAAATGAATGTTTTTCCTTTTCAATTAACTGCGTTCAAAGTCACGGAAGCTTAAAAAAAATCATAACTCTTATTGTTATCATTGTGCCTATTGAATTTACATAGTTGGATGCTAATTTAATAATTGGCTAAATAAAATTTGTTTATTTTTATTGTTTCATCTGGTCTCAAAAGAAATAAATGAACTGATTTTGGATTATTAGGTAGCTCAAAATAGCTGATGATATCACTAAAAATTCTGTAATGACATGGATTAATTGCTTTTAGTGATTCACTTAAATTTTGTGTATGCAGAGAATTTACACAAACATTAGTGACTATTATAAAAGTCAGATGATGCTTTTGCATCAATCAGACACACAGAGTAGTGTACATGTATGTGACACCCAAAGGATCTGCTGTCTACTTCCAGTGACAGATTTGCAATTCTGATAAGTGGCCAAGAGATGGGTGTAGGTGTGGGGTGGGGGTGCTGGGGCATATTTTTGTTCCGGGTGCAGACATGTCACTGTTTCACCATTTTCAAGACCTGCAATGGTGTGAGAATCAGCATCCCATCCTGTCTACTTTCCATCTGTGATTTGTTTCTCTGTCTCACCTCCCACGCTCATCCCTCATCTCATTTTCTCGTTCTGTCAGTCACTCCCCCAAAGCCGTCAGATTCCCCCGGGAATTGATGACGGAAGGAAGTGACTTTAGTTTTTTTACTCATCAAATTGATTTACATTTATTACCTTGATAATTATACAGAGCTCAATCATAATCAAAACACCAGGATGGTGTATAGGAGAAAAGGCTACTCGGTGAGAATTAAGTTATGCCATTGGTGTGGATGGGGGTCAACGCAATTGTAGACAGGTGGTTTTAATGTTATGGCTGATGTCTTTTTTGTATTAATAACACACGCAATCCTTCCAGGGTAGAAGAAGAGTGTCTCAGAACCGTCAGATTTCTCCCCCTTGACAAACACTCTGTGTAAAAAGGAATTCATAATTCATAATCACCATCTGTAAATTTCAGTATTTATCTTTCCATCCCTGATGCTCTGCTTGGCACGGAGCCACCTCTGACTACGACTCTACAAATGATGGCTCTAGATAAATCCACACATCTGATATATCCACACATAGTGTTACATATAGCAAATCTATAATGTATCTTCTAATCAAAGCTCCACAACACAGAATAAACAAGATCCTGGTCTTTACAAATGATCTGCTTTGCTTATTCTTTTCTGATGACTTCTGTGGTTTCATCCCACTGATTGTGTTAGCTGGGGTTGTTTTCCATTTCTCATCTTCTGCCGAGTAAGTGGGCCGCCTCTGTCAGCTCCAAAAATGCAAAGTGTCATTTATAGAGACACCTTAATGTGACAACAATTGTGTCGTTTTCTAAAAATAATATGAGCCTGCCATTCCATATTCAGCTTGGTTTTAGCACTTCTTTTCATTTACTGGGCATGCTTGCCTATACCAATCTTATTGAAAATGCAGAGTTATAAAATTCTGTGAGAATCACTTTGAATTTGTAAAAAGGGGAGGTTCACTGAGAAACGTATAATATTTGTTCTTTTTGAAATACAATCAGTGATGCTGAGTTTCACATACAGGCTGAACATGAAAATGGTCTTTAATCCCTATTTCCTGCTTTATCTGCCGATAGAAAATAGACAGGGAAACACTGCGGTCTAACTGTTAGCATTAGCTCCACAACATGGCAGAACACTTTCAGGCATGTGTTATTTGTGGAGATAAAATATCAACATTGCATTTTTTGTACCCAAGAATAAACAGTGAACGGAGGCAGAGTTGTGTTGCTGTTAGTCCATCAGAGGTGGGACATTTGCATATCATGAATATTAATGAGTAAGAATCCAAATCTTGCCGTTTTCTGCACCACCCCATCTTCCTCTAACTTCTACTTCCTGAAACAGGAGCGTCAGAGCTTTTTTTCCACAGTAAACGACTCATAAGGCATTCATTTATACTGCAGCAGCAGATTCATTGAAATATCACGTGTATGCTCTCTTTAAGTGATTTATTTTCAAACGCCTCTAGAGTTTGTTGCAATTTTTGATCAAATTTAAACTCAGATCATTCATATACTGTATGAAATTTTCCTTTTCTCTCTGAATATTGAGCTCATTTGCAGCTTGTTTATTTGTATGAATTGTGGCATTTTAGTTTATGAAGCTCTACAGAATGACCCCGAGTTCATTTCAGCTGATGCATCTCGATAACATCTAAAGCTGCGCCTGCATGTGTTTTTATTTACACACTCACATACAGCACAAACAATCACTTCAGACCTATATTTAATAATCTCCTCAGCTTGACTTAAACCTCATTGCAAGTCTGAGTGTTGGAACAATAACACAAGCTAATTAGCGCTGTGAGAAGAGGAGTGCTTTATAAAACGGGACAGGTTAAATCCTGGAATGCTTCATCAAATGCAGGCACACAAACCACACCGCTACTTCTGTCAAGAGTCTGAATCAAATGTTGTTTCAGTCTAGATCCATTTAAATCACTTATAAATGCTAATCAACGTAGTTCGTTTGCATGAAATGTTTACAATATTAGTAAAGAGTTAAACCGAAGTTAGATGCAACAACTGTTGATCATGGTCAACGCTGATCAACTTTCCTTTTAAACTTTTTTCACACAGGCTGGATTGTGGAACAACTAATGGGTTTAAAATTGATTTAAGTCTGTAATTGCCTGAGAACTTCTCACAGGGTCAGAATATTTAACATCCTTAAAGATCTATTACCTCCTTTTGCAGAGTTGTGGGAATAGTTAAAGTAGTGTTGAAAATACTGCATTAAACTGAGAAAATGCACATTTTTGTTGTGATGATCAGTGACTTCCAATTTTAATTCAACCTTTAACTCATCGCTTGACTGGGGACTTTTGTTTTTTCAGAACTTTATTGAACAAATGAATAGTGTACAAAATGACAAAATGTAAACAAAATTTAACACAGAACATGTGCCAGGGTTCAAAAATATCAAATAAATTCAAATAATTTATATGTAGTGCAAATATTAATTGTTTTAAAAGCTTTTTGTTAAGAGATCCATTAATCAATTTTACATAAGGCTTGAGTGGGGACTTACTGAGAAACCCTGACTGTAGTTTAGTTTCTGCTTTCACTTGTCTCTCTTCAAACCCTTTCCCTGTTGGCTGAATCGACACTCAACATCCCCCAACACACACACACACACACACACACACACACACACACACACACACACACACACACACACACACACACACACACACTGGTGGAGTGGGCGGGGAAAGCAGGCCTTTTTAAAATGAGCCTTATTATGCCATTTTTCAGGGCTCCTGGGACATTTTAACCTCCAATAATTTATAATTTTATTTGCTTCATAGAGGCTCAAAGATCAGTTTCCAATTGTAAAAAAACTCCATTCTTCTCCCCCTTTAAAATTTTATTTTTATATATTGATTTATGCCTGATTTTCCATATTCCTGTCATTGTGAATATTTTATGTGCCCTTTTTCAACAAGTTGTCAATTTTTATTGAATTAGGAAAGTTAAAATACATTTTGGTAATATATATTGTCTTTTTTTTCCTTCACTACAGAAATCCCGAGACCGAAAGGATCAGCTTCAGCCTCTGCTCTCAAGGTGAACTGCATGCTTACATCATACGTTTGTGTGTGCTTGTATGTGTGCGTTTCTGGAATGGAGCTACAATTTCATCAGTTATCATATATATGATTATTAAATTATGAAATGGCAGGATTCACGTTTCAAAAGGAACAATCAGACATTTCTGAAACTCTGCTGTTAAAAAAATTGCAAAGTTAGTGAATTTTGTGTTTTTAAGAATTTCATTTTTTCAAAGCAAAAGAAAACCCTACTAAAGAGTAACAGAGATTAAAAAAAAGGTCATATTAGCTTTCCGATGCACATGTTGGTGTTATTGGCTCTGGAGCGCACACTTAAGGAGCTGTTAGTCTCTGTGCTATAAATCTCTCTGATTTAGAGACACCGTAGCTCTTTTTGCATTAGGTTAACTGTGTATCTGACTCCAGTGAGATAATACATTAACTCTCAACTGCTGTAAATGAATCCTCAGATCCTTTCATGGTTTCTGTGTCTTTTGCCTCTGCTTGTTTATCAAGCTCAGATATCTCTTACTACAGTTTCACTATAAGGCAAATGAGTGACAACGTAGGACTCTGCATTGTTTCATTAATCCCATGTTGTTCATCATATACTGCAGGACATGCTTTGCCTCCATTTTCTCAGTTACCAAGGTGATAACTGTTTGCCTTACAACTAACAGAGAGTCAAAAAGTCTTAACTTTGAAATTTACAAAAATGCTGACTAACTGTCATAATTTAGTTGTGATGCAGAACGCGGAATGCAGACTTAGAGACTAAAACCAACTTTTTTTTAAAAGAAAATAGCTGACAAGGCAGCAAGGATAAACAAAAGGCAAATCCTGAGTGAGATCACAAAAAAGAAAGTGGAAGAAAACAAGTGGGAGCAGGAAAGACTGATAAAGGTACTGAACAATTGAGAGCTAGACATGCTGGGAATGATTGCGAATGATTACTAAGAGAAAATTAAGGCAGATCAGCATCAAACATGGGCGAAAGTCATTGAAAACATACAAAAAATAAACAACTACAATACTAAAAACCAAAACAAAAATCCAAAGAGCGACAGGACTTATTGAGAAGAAAGCTGAAGAGAAAACTGAAAGATAACAAAACATCTAAAGAATATGTTTATACAGGTCTGTCCATGCTGCCACATCTCTAATCTGCCAGAGTCAAATCTACTTGAATGCAAAGTTACTAAATTTGCAGATTATGTTGTCCGCTCTTTTTTAGGACCTTCCAAACTAAACGGAACAAAAAACCTTTGGTTTAAGAGTTTTGGAAACACAAGATGAATCTTAGGTCACTAACCTTTTATTGATAGGAGACTGAGAAGGAAATCAGGAAGGAAAAAAGTGGTGCCAATATAAAATTGGTTCTCTGATCAGGCAAGAGATTTTTATGCACATCAGCAAAAAAAAGTTGTTGCAGTTAATAATGGATCATTGGTTTTAATGCAAACATTTTTTTTATCTTGTGTTTTTAATAAAAGCATGATATAAACACAACCTTGATCTTTCTGTACAAATGACGCATTGGTGTTAAACTGTGGCTTAACCCTGCAGTCAAGAAGAGGACTCAGGCTGCACGGCGTGTTTGCCTTCCTAATTGCTTCTCATAGGAACCGAGCCATCGATTGTTGCAAATGCCTATTGATTTTTAAGTGGGACTCTGTGCTATCTGACGTTTGTGCTAAATACCACAAAGCCAAATGACGTCTGCTTTTCTGTCTGTGACCACAGCTCGTCTTCCCACGTGTGCATCTGTCTGTCCGCACACACATGAAACTGCATGTAGATTTATTTTGGTGCTTAAGAGGAACAAAGCTGATGAAGAGGAACGTTCCTGGATTTTTTTAAATTTATTATTTTTTGGCGCAGGGAGCCTAATCGAAAAGCATTGATCTGGCCAGGGGAAGCAGCGTGCTTACTTGCACATCAAGATAGCCTAAGGCTATTGGCAAAGTGTTTGTTCTCATTGGATGAAATCGCATGAATTTCCTCCCCGTGGTCTAAACAGATCACTAAGTCAGAAGGTCAGAGAGAGTGCCACAATTAATCAGCCAAATTTGGTTTTAATATTCCTGTTAAAGTGCTAGGATATGAGACTTGTCACACGTTAAATTATTTATGCATTTTATGAAAATACATCAAAGATAATGTGACAAGTGCAAAAAGAGAGCAAAATAATCAATGCATTAAGTAGCTTTGTAAGTTTTAAAAACCTACTGGACTTCCGGTTCACAATAGATCAAAATAATCCAATTAACACAGCAAATTAGAAAGTTCAGAATTAACGCTCAGAGTTAAAATTAACACTTCTTCAGACTTTAAATGGGAACCACTACTTTAGTGTCAAATCAACACTTTTAGGAAAGTTAACATTTTTACACCATTTTAGTGTTAATACTAAAATCTTTTGGTGTTCAATTTTAACACAGCAGAGTTTACAAAATACGCCAGATTAGTGTTAAAACTTAATTTATAGACACTCATAGAGTGAAATTTTGACACCAAGACAGTGTTAGCCTAACTCTCCAAAGAGTTTATTTCAGTAACCAGTGTTAAATATTCAGAGTCAATTTTACATTCATTACAGTTAAATTCAGTTATAAATCAGCTCTATGAATTAATGAAAATTTAACTCATATCAATGTAAAAATAGAACAAACTAACTAAATACATGACTACCCACAATGCACCTCGCCCACTGCAGCTCCCACAGCTCTCTGCAGCCAATCAGTCGCTACCAGTCTAACTTTTAGAATAAAGGGGTGGAGTTTGCGAATGAACTCTGCAGGTGTTATAGCCACTGTTGGAGTTCAGAGTTAGCTTTTCAGGAGTTATTTTGTCCAGAATGACACCTACAGAGTTGATTAGAAAACACTCCTTTTTTAACACTCGAGTTTGACTCTCAATTCAGGGTTACATATCAACTATATAACTGTTTTTAGTGTTAAATTAACTATTCTTAGTGTTAAAATGGACCATCACCCCAAAATTAACACTTTTAAATTTGCTTTGCACAAAAAATCTACATAATTTCTATAAACTCTGTGTTTTCTACTGTCTAATACCTCATATTATACCTCCCGCCTGCCTAACTATAATACTTTCTAAAGTGGTAAATCAGTTTAAAAGAGTGAACATGAACATGAAGCATGTAGCTCACTTGATAACATTTGGAACTCCTTGAATTATTTGAGTGCCAGTGTTTGGACCTGAGGGCTCCGATGCAGTGGTCTGTATGTTCTGAGATGCCATGAAACAGTCCAGTTATTGGTTTCAGTTTCTAGATTTTCCACATGAAATTTGTGATGCGAGGTTTTCCACTGAGACTCCCAGAAGGCTCAGTGCCTTGAAGCTAACTGGCCTCTCAGTTTTGACTCCTGATCCCTCAGCACATTTTGACACTAACTGCGTGTTGGGTATGAAACCCTCTCAAGTGTCAATCTTTGTCATTAGATGTATAAAAGCATTTGTAGCAATAACAAAATTGGAGTTTTTTTTCATTCTGGTTGCTGCAAAAATAAGAGGCAGAGAATTCACAAGAATCCCCCTGTGACAAATATGGCTATTGTTCAGACTTTTTTAGTAGATTCTTACAAATACTGCAGCATCCTTCATCTTTCGCCATGGCCTTGGGTTTTGTTGGCCGAGGAAATGCCTTGTTTTAATGGGAATTTGCCTGTCGTTGTTCCCAGCTGCTGTGTTTTTGAAGGGTTTGAATAATGCAACATGCTGTCCTTAACTTTCATTTGAATACACAGAATGTGTTTGGTCAGCACAGAGAGAGTGACACAAAGACAAAAAGGAAAACAAATTACTGAAAGGCCTCCTGAGGTTGAATCATAGAGAAAGTTTGTGAAAAATCTAAAAAAAAAAGAGGAAAAAAGCAAACGACAACACCAAGGAAGATGAATATAAATGGATATAAAGTTTTATTGCAGCAGAGAGGGCCACACGGTGCTGCAGCTATTTCAGGGTTCCAGGGTGTATCTAATGTGATTTGCTTCAGTAATGAGAGACACAGCCATCTGTAATTTTCTGTTAGTTGACTCTTTTTTCTGTCTTGTGTACCTGCATCTCCATCCTGATTACTGAGAGGGTGTAGCCACTTGTTTTCAGCGGTCTGGGTTGTACAAAGACAGACTGTGATTAATGGGAATGGTGTTCCATTTTGGCAGAAACAACAGTGGCTGGATTGACTGTACTGTTGAGAATAATGCTGTCACTACATCAAACTGTTGAAAGCCGAGCTCTGCTGTCCTAACACTCAGAACTGCTCAGATTGTGATAAATCTAACCCTTAATTCTAAATTTAAGAATAAAATTAAGGGGGCATGACGATATTCATTTGAAATGATTTAACATCTCTGGATGATATGGTGGTGGTTCACACTTTTATCTCAAAGCAAAATGCTCTAGGGTTCAAATCTCACAGGCACTCATTCAGCTGCAGAGATTTCATATTTTTCTTGTAAATGTGTCACTTTTTGTCCAGGTGCATGGTCGTCTGCTTTATGTGCCTGTGTGTTGGCCCTGTGAGGGAGTGAGAACCTGAACAAAGTGTACCCTGTCCTTTACCTGGGACTGCTGGGATAAACTGCAGCCCATCATAACCCTGAACAGGAAAAAACAGGAGATTAATCATATCCTTTAATTTTATTAGAATCGTAGCTTTCCAGATGATGCATGGAGTAGAAGGACAGACAGTACAATGTTGTTTCTAAACTAAACACATTAAGAAGTTAGGAACCAAAACACAGTAAAATGTACAGCAAATTGTCCTAATGCAACATCATTCACACTGCATTTTTAAAAATATTTATTTTGTGGATATTTTACTGATAATTTTGGGTAAATGTGATGAGGAACAGGTAAATGTACAATAAATTGAAAACTTAAACACTGTTGGCCACAATATTACATACTCAGACTAAATCCCTACTCTGGGCGTCGTTCTTCATAGCCAACAATCACAGGAGTCCAAATATGAGGCTGAACCTTCAGATCCACCTCTCTTCCATAAACCTTAGACCTGGAATATACTTGCTGTTTAACAACACGTATGCATGTTTAAAATGGCTGCCACATGTAGCTTGGGTTGATTTGAAGCGTTGTTTGTGCACATCCCGCAAAATTAACGCGAGGTGTCGAAACGCTGCAATATGCGAGTAACCAGCAGGCGGAGTTGACAAAACGAGCGAGACACACTCACTGTGGTGACTCCGTCTCTGGTGTAGAGGTCTTTCATACTGTCTACGATACCGCTGCTGTCTTTTTTTTTCTGCCGTGATCTCAAAATTAACCAGTTACTGATCTCTTCTATTGACACCATGTTTGTTTTGGTTGTACCCTACAAACCTGGCACTCTATCCGTTCTGAGTACTCTGGTGAGCCCCCTAGTGGAACACTCCAGTACTACATGCAGTGCAGTGACGTAAAGCAGCAAGTATGTGAACAAAGACAAATCCTGCTTCGCGAGATAAAAAGCAAATATATTCCAGCCCTTAGTAAACCAGACTTAGGAAGTTTGTTCTTGCTAGTTTTTTTGTCATTTCCAAATCATCTCACTACATCGGTATGTATCTGGAAGTCCCACAATATTTTGAATCATTCCAGTCTCAACTATCTCCCATTTTGACGTAGTCTCTAGGTACAGGATTTGCCAGGACCTGCCTCACTCTTTATGGATATTCCAGTTATAGCTGACTTTTTTGAAGGTAACTCATTTACCTATAAGAACAAAAAGTATCTGTTGTTGTCCTAAATGTCTTCTGACAGTTCGACCCATTCCCTTTTGATAATCTCATCCTGATAAATTTTAGTTATTGCTCTATATTATGTGGAGGTGGATCAGTGACTCAATGTCCCGCTTAGTCCCAGTTTGAGTAACTTTCATTATTTGAGTATATATGTAGGACTAGCTGAGAACAGCACAGGCTCTGGTGTGACTACGTTGCCCTCCAAACTCCCTAGATTCCATTCTCATGGGATATAACGGCATCTATATGAAGGAGATGAATCCACAGAGCTCCAAGACTCAAAGGATTTATAACGAGCGTCCCTGTAGCAGACAATCTAGGACACCACCTTATGTTCTTAACTCTTGTTCAGATTGTTTGGAGCTGGTTTGGCCATAAAAAACAATAATTTTTTTACATTAAACAGCTGGTTATATGTTGTTTAAACCTATTTATACAAAGTCAAAAGTGAACTGAATAAAAAGTTTACATTTAACAGTTAAGTGAAATTTTCATGTCATCCTTTACAGTGTGTTTAGGTTGGATGGAGCTAACAAGCTCACAGAAGCCTGCTGTAACGATCTTGTGCTCTTTATGCCTTATAGTCTATAAATAAATGGAATAGCCACTGGTTGTGAAATGTAAAGCCAGTTTAGATGTGCCTCAACATGAAACACTGACAGCTGCCCTCGGACTGGCTTCAAAACATAAGAGGACTCCAAATGAAATGATGTCAACTTTTCTGGTTCTGGTCAGCTTTGAAACAGCAGCTAATAGGTCAGAGGATAGGAAAAAAACATGTCTGACTCCTATTTATAGCCTGAGCTTTCCTCTTCAATTTCAGCACATTCCTGTGAATCTTATATGGTAAACAAATTAATTCAGATTTAAAGGGGGACACATTTATTTTGTTTATTCTCTAATCAACAGTTAATTAAATACATCAGTATAATCTAAAATAAAATCTGCCTTTATTTTGGAAATTCTTGAAGTAAAAGTCTTTATTAAATAGTAAAACCTACATAACACTTTGCTAATCTCATGTTGATAGTTTTCCCACTGGTTTCATACAGCTGGCTTTATTTTCCACATATAAAACCACACATGGAGGTCAGTGCGGTATTTTTAAAGCGATCACATGGCCAGTCGATCAATACCAATCCTCTGATCTGACAACCACGTATTGAGCTGCACGCTTTTTGCATTCAATTTCCTGAAAGAGAAAATATTTTCTGCTGAATTAAATACATTTCTAATTCCCCTGAAGAATTTTACTTTGTAGCTGACCAACATGAGTTTTAATCAATACTGTCGTCACCCATAAATGTAGTTTTGTGTCAACCTTTAGTTGGTAGAAAGGGCCTCCAGTTGCTGCATGTACAGCCTCTGGAGGTTACTCATAAATGCCCGGCTGATATTAAAAACTACACAGAGATCCCACGGACTGTATATTGAATATCCTGAAATTGCATCGGCTCTGACCCGCCCCCGGAAATTTAAGCGACAGCATATGATCTACAAGTTTTGCCTCTGCCTTGCCACTTAGCAAATGTGCGGTTTAATCTCATCTCTCAGGCCGATCCTTTGATCTTTCAGATCTAGTCATGGCTTCAGCATGTTCTCTTGCATGCTATTTCTAAAATGCGTAACAGAAAGTGAAAACGGGGGAATTCTCATCAAGTCAAATATTTCAAAATGGTCAGTTAAAAAAAAAATCTCTTTCACAAGCAACTAACAAGTATGTGTTTTGCAAAAGTGATGCTAAAAGAAAAGGTCAAAAGGCATTTCCCAGCTGAGCAGGCTTAAGAGGAGATAATATTCTTTCAGAATCACAGCAAGTATACAGTAAGCCTAGTTAAAAGTGGAGCCCTTTGGGCAAATCCTATATGCACTGCGTCTATTTTAACTTTCAATTGTACTTTCTTTTAGAGCTTAATCCTGTCCCTTTGAGAACATATACCGCGTTTCATCATCTTTAATTTCACAGCTTCTTTCACACTCTCTAATTCCTCCATCTTCATCTGAAACTACTGACATCAAGGTCTTTTTCTCAGTTAAGCCTCATCAGTTCAGGCCTTTTTATCTTCCTTTCAGTACCACTTTCTTCCCTGCCTTTCGTCTCTTTGCTACTCACTTCCTCTTTTTTTCTACTTCTAAGAAGACAAAGTCGAATGGCCCAATAGCTTTTAATTGCTGTGGTTTTTATGTGGTCTGCTGAGAAATAATAGCCACTCAGCACTTCTGTCCACAAGATAGATGCTGCCGATACTTCTCTGGGAGTTGCGGCATGGGAGCACACCCCGTGGCTCAAGGAAGTGCAGGTGAAGTAATAAAAGAAAATGGTTCGCTGGGAAGGGGGGTGGCGGGGCGCTGCAATGGATTTCATTTTCTTATTGGAAATAAGTCACTCAGGGTCACAAACACACACATACACATACACACACACACGCACAGGAGCACAGAAAGACACATTTGAATCCACGCAGACACAAACCACCACTATAACACATGTTAGAAAACAAGCAGTGGTCAGAGAGGAGCAGCAGCTTGTTAGTAGCAAACATTTCTGCGAGCACTCCAGTAATGAAAGCTGTTGGACAGGCCGGCATATGGAAGCGGTCGCACAGTGACTCAGTGTGGCATTAAAAATTGAACCTGCAGGAAATCAAAAGCATTGCTTGGATCCCTCCTGCGCTTGGCCCAGCTCTGGTGTCACAGGCTGAACACAAACCCTTTTATTTTAAAAGCTGGAAGAGATTACATTAACATGTCTTTCTGGACCCCCGCTGGACCAGCTGAAAATGCTTCATCACACGTATTCAAATTGACAGAATGTTGTAAAATGATGAATTTGACTGAATTTAAATCACTAATAAGGAAATAAAACATGTGTTTTTGCAGTGGCAACCGTCTTAGTTGTTGGTTTATTTTATGTCTCTCATAAACTGTCATCTCTTTTCGTTAAGCCCTTTTAATACACTCCCACGTATTAATGGAGACGTTTTCCTTTAACACTTTTCTGTTGGGGTGTCAGTGTCTCTGCCAGAACAGCAGGGGGCGTAGACCTTTTCTGGCGGGTCAGTGACGTCTGGTCGATGACAGTTAATTTACTTCAGCTTGTAATCCATTCAAGGAGCAATGGCCGACAGAGAGTGAGTTTTCTTTGAGCTGGAAATGCTTGATCTTGAGGAACTAAAAAGAAAGAATTCAATGGGAGACAAGGAGACAACAGCGTCCAGATGGAAATTATTTTGGGCAGTTTTTGGGACGACCAGTCACAGACGTACCCTTTCCACTGCGTTTGACGCATAGTTAAAAAATTGGGCCCTACTCCGTCTGTCCATTTCGCGCCTGAAATCTATATTTAGGGATGGATTTTTACTTGGAAACTACAGTGGGATGTGAAAGTTTGGGCAGCCATGATTTTTGTTGGTTGTTACGATAAAAAATTTCAGTTACACATAGTGATATTTGAGAAGTGAATCAAAGTTTATAGGATGTACAGAAAGTGTGCAATAATTGGTTAAAAAAAATTAGGCAGGTGCATAAATGTGGGCACCACAAAAACGAAATGAACTCAATATTTAGTAGATCCTCCTTTTGCAGAAATAACAGCCTCTAAACGCTTCCTATAGCTTCCAATGAGAGTCTGGATTCTGGTTGAAGGTATTTTGGACCATTCTTCTTTACAAAACATATCTAGATCATTCAGGTTTGATGGCTTCCGAGCATGGACAGCTCTCTTTAACTCACGCCACAGATTTTCAATAATATTCAGGTGTGGGGACTGAGATGGTCATTCCAGAACGTTGTACTTGTTCCGTGTTTAGGGTGGTAGTCTAGTTGAAAGATCCAGCCCTGGTGCAGCTTCAGCTTTTTCACTGATTCCTGGGCATTGGTCTCCAGAATCTGCTGATTGAGTGGAATCCATACGTCCCTCAACTTTAACAAGATTCCCAGTCCCTGCACTGGCCACACAGCCCTACAGCATGATGGAACCACCACCATATTTTACTGTAGGTAGCAGGTGTTTTTCTTGGAATGCTGTGTTCTTTTTCCTCCATGCATAACACCCTATGTTATGCCCAAATAACTCCGTTTTAGTTTCATCAGTCCACAGCACCTTATTCCAAAATGAAGCTGGCTTGTCCAAATGTGCTTTAGCATACATCAAGCAGCTCTGTTTGTGCTGTAGGCGGAGAAAAGGCTTCCTCTGCATCACTCTCGCATACAGCATCTCCTTGTTTAAAGTGCACTGAATAGTTGAACGATGCACAGTGACTCCATCTGCAGCAAGATGATGTTGTAGGTCTTTGGTGCTGCTCTGTGGGTTGACTCTGACTGTTCTGACCATTCGTCGCTTCGGTTTATCTGAGATTTTTCTTTGTCTGCCACTTCGAGCCTTAACTTGAACTGTGCTTGTGGTCTTCCATTTCCATTGGCTGTGTGTGTCTCCTATATGACATATTTTTATTTTTTTTATTGTAACCAACGATTTATACTGGAAAATCACAAGGCTGCCCAAACTTTCGCATCCCACTTTATAAAACTGTGAGAGGAAATCTACTTGGGAATCAAGGCAAAATGTTGAGAACAAACAATTTTTTAAATTAACAAAAAAGTTAACAGCATTTTTATCATAACAAAATAATTTTTGAAAAGAAGTACTAATTGAAATCTAAATTTTACAATAAACACCTTTTACTAGTTTTATCCTTTCTGTTTTATTTGTTGTATAAGTTCTTACTGAAAAGCTTGTTTCTTATTGCAACTAAGTCATCTTCCTAGACGTGGACACTGAACATGACAGGAGAACATGCCTTTAACAAAACCAAGGCTACTCTACACACAGAAGACATTACTGACATCCCAAAGGGAAATTAAGTATGGATCACAGTAAGTTATGCGATTACCTTGGAAGTGAACCATGTCAGAAGTTCACTGAAGAGTTTAATTGCTATCCATGTGATTGGATTTTGTTAGTCTCACCACATGATGGAAATTCAAAATCTGAGTCCATGAAAAAGCAATTACTTGCTTTACTGCTTAAGTGTTAAGAAGCTCTCATTATCTAGTTAAAACCCTTCACCATTTTAATTCAAAGGAAGCTTTAATTTGCTTTATTTACTGTCACACTGCGCAGCTCATTTTTTCTTTGTGGCTGAGACACATTTGCTTGGAAGTTTTGACACTTGTATTCATTACTGGTGATTATAGCGAAAAAAAGGAAAAGTAGTACTTGAGCCTAAATTTTGGATAAAAGTGTAAGTCAAGTCAAGCAAATTGCATAAGTTACAATTTATGAATGTAAAGCCGGCTTCACTCTGGAGGCATCAGCGGCGCAGAACAGCAGCGGAACTTCGCTGTTTCAAATAGAATCCATTATAGGGTTGATCCAAACCGGCCGCGCCGTGGCGAGTTTCAGGCGTGTCCCAGAAGTGACTCGCCGCACCGCATCGCTAAAGATAAGACTGGGTTTATTTTTGCTGCGAGCTGCTTCTGGGACATAGAGCTAGACAGGAAATCACTCCCGGTTTCAGTGTGAAACATCTGGTAATTTTCAAAATAAAAGACTAATGCAGCAATGCGATTTCATATCTATGTAGATTACGTCAATACATGTGACCTGAAGGCTTATTTACTCCCAGCATCTTTCTAGAAGTTCAATGGTGTGTTTTTCATGGCTTTAATCCTGGCAGTGGAAAGGATCAACATCATATATGACTTTTTCGTTTGATTGGCGGATGGCATAAACAAACTCTGAACTTTCAAGTCTCAAGAGATTTTGTGATCTCACGAGTCCAGCGAGGAGGATGGTGGAGAAGCCGCTCCATGGCTGAGACTCTTCCGGTGTGGACTGGTGCGCAGCGTAGCATGCGAGTAAACCATTCTGCGCCGCTGATGCCTCCAGTGTGAAGTACGTGCTTAGCAATAAAATAGTTTAATCATTTAAAAAAATTAGAAAAAGGAACATTTTTAAGTTTGAAAATAATTTTACATCAAAAGCATCAACAAGTGTTGGGAACACATCCTTAGAAATCATAACCGACAAAGTTTGCTGTGCTTTAACTTGAAGTCGACCACATTTGGTGAAAACGGAGCATTTATTTAAACAATTAACCCATCTACTGTGTACTCCTGCTGCAGCTGCAAAACAACTTCAAACCAAACTTAACAACTGGGGATGAGATTCACTGCTAATTACTGCTCAGCTCATTGATGCTAATTTAGTTAGCTTCAGGCCTGCTTGTTTGAATTTATAAACTTAACCCTTCTAGTGCAGCGTTTCATTATGTCCTTACGGCGACTCCCTAAATTGGGATGTGTTTGTGATTCAGCAGTTAATTAAGGCCTAGTTCAGTATTTTTGTGGGGCTGACACCATCATTGTTTTTTCTTCTAAACTGTTTTGTTAGATTTTTTTTTCACATTGCATGTTTCTGTTTCTCTCCTCTGAGACAGGTACTTGTAGGGCAGCTCTAATAGACAGTGGCAACATTTCCTCTATTAGCTATTTCTATAATGTTGGAATATGGATCCTGAGGCAAGTTTCAGCACTGTTGTTTGTTTTGCATCATGTTTTTCCCCACACATCAATTAAAAAGATGTTTTGGACAACGAGAACTAGAAACTAGAGTGTTCTTGCAAATTTAATTCGATAGATAAAATCAAATATTAATACAACCCTTTATTTGTGAGCCTTTTTAAAATTCTACAACTAGACAATTCCCATCTCTCTCTCTCTCTCTCTCTCTCTCTCTCTCTCTCTCTCTCTCTCTCTCTCGCTAAAATGCCCAACAACACAAATGTCTTTGTGCCATTGAATTAGCAGGTTTCAGTCTTTAAATGGCTGCATGCTAACCTCTTACACCCCTGACACTGATGCATGAACATTCAGGTCATTATCACTAGCATTTAGATAATTGACTATTTATTGATCCAGTGTTTTGCTCCTAATTGCCAGAAGTTGCTGAATTTTATTGCTATCAAGAGTGGATGAATACCTAATTAATGCAAGATTGTGTACTTAAACCATGTCCCTAAAACTTATGTAATTAAAGTTTAGAACTTGCAAATGTGTTGCAATTCACACAGCTAGTACTCAAGTGGTCAACTTTAGTGGAAACATTAAGGAATCTAAGGCCCTCAGCTGGGGCTGTTTAGCTAATTAGCCTAGGTTACCGTAGTGATTTGAGCCTGAGAAAACCATTTGTTCTAGTTTAGCAGGCAGCACAGTTACTCTACTTGGAAAACAGCCCCTGGTGAGAATGACTTTGATGTCATCCCTTACCGACTGGATAATTTGCTGCCTTATGTGTCAGTGAACTTCTCTTCCTTCCTGGAGAAGGACTGCAAGTAACCACAGTAAAGGAATATCCCCCTAAAAATAGAACAAATGTCTTTATCCTGTCTTTAGTTGAAGTTTGTGTGCTGCCCTAGAGAACGTTACTTGTATTCAGCCTCTTAGATGACATATTCAAGTTATCAATAGTATGAAATGAATGCACAAGAGTGCTGAAGTTGATCGTTGTTGGGTTGCTTCAGTAGAAGTCTTGTTTTATTGTGTAACACATAAATCAATAGGATGAAAATAAATTTTCCTTTATCAAGTTATGTTCTCATGGCTATCTATCAATAAGTGTGTGAGTGTGTGTGGATTCAGCATGTGTGGGGCTTGTTCGTTTAACATAGACCAAGAAAGCAGAATTTTGTGACACAACAAAACAACAGAATCAATACAGCAGCAGTCTTGAGCTCTATTCTCTCAAGAACAGATGTCATTAGAACAAGACGATGGAAAATGTAAAGGCAACACATAAAAGCATAACTCAAGGAGGGTTAAAACAAATATGTGACTGAAGAAATGAAGGCCAAACATTTGTCTGTTTTACTGAAATCAATTGGAATGATTTGAACTTGAGTTTTCAGCTAAATTGTTATTTAGAAGCTGCAAAAAAACATAATTTTAACGACATTGGAGAATGGAATATGTTACTCAGGCTAGCATAAGTAAACAAACAAATAAAGAATTGACTCCTAAACAGGGGTCAAGTTAAAGCTGTTATCCGGAGTTTTCTCCTTTCAGGAATTATGTCTGATTTTTCAGATATCCATAAAAGTGATTGTCTTATCATGTACTGTGATATAATTTGTTGGTGTAAATATGCTCTGTTGGTCATTTTTCGAGCAATTCATATACCAGCGTGTTAAAGATTTCAGGACGCGCTAGTAAAAGCAACCACAGTACCAAGAACAGCATCTTATAAACTAGAGTCATTGTTGAGCTTTCCTAATGATGCGGCTTGTTTTTGTGATCCATATAAGGTCAGTGGACATGAGTAGGTCCAATTATGTAGCAGTTTTCACCTGATTTATGGCATCTCCTCCATTGATGCGAGGAGGAGTGATGTAAACACTTCTTCTGGGGTCTTCATGTCTTTCATCTTTGCCATGTGTAATGATTAGGTTGTTTGCTTCACACCAATCAGCAAGACTTTGTACCTCCCTCTCATATATTGTCTCATTGTTGTTGGAGAGAAAGCCAATAACAGCATCATCAGCTGCAAACTTCACAGAATAAAATTGGCCAGATCTGTTGTGTTGATTTCATTTATGTTTGAACAAAACTGGGGGAAAACAACTAAACATTTACCAAAATGGGAAAGGCCTCAGGTCATAACACATACAATGCACATATGATGTAGTGTGTTTGTGCTTTAGCAGTTTTTTGCATTTTTAAGTGTATTTTAACTAGGGGTGGGATTTGATTAAAAAAATGTATCTAATTAATTAGACTTTGTAATGAATTAATCTTGATTAATAGCATTTTAATTGTTTAAAAAAATTTGCCTCAAAAGCAATTTTTTTAAATTAAAAATGAGACAGAGAATCAAACAATAGTCATTGATATTATTATTGTAAACACGAGCTCTTTTAATTTCTAAAATAATGCTTTTAAATTGTATTTCAATTCAAAACAGGAGAAAATGTGTGTGCAATTTGATTTGATTTAGCATCATTAGAGACAGAAATGAAGGCAAAAACACATGAAGAGGGATTTCTGATCACTCATTTGATTGTAGTTTTAGTTGTGTTTGGAGCACCTAAAAAACATGGTCTTGTAGCCAAGGGTCAGAGCTTTCTTTAGAGGTGCAGCTTGACTATATTAATATTTAGGGCATGTATTTTGCTGCTAAAATTCAACATCCCCCAATTTGGGGACCCTCGGGCTTAAAGAGTTAAATGCGTTAATTTTTTAACGCGTTATTTTTTTCTAATTAATTCATCATAATTAACGCGTTAAATTCCCACCCCTAATTTTAACGTAATTATCCAAAAAACATAGTTATAATAAGCAGCCATTTCATAGTTGCTTTTTCTTCTATTCTCTTTTAAAGCGATATGGTCTTTATTATTATTTTTTATCTAAAAGTCAACTATTTCTTCTCTTCACCACACGTTTAACAAAAAATGTAATAAAAAAATGCATTTATCTATTGCAGACATCTCTGGAAAGTCATGCACACATCTTAGTTTAATTGATTTTCATGTCAGCAGAATAATATTTGTATTGACCAGGACTTGCTTAGCAGAATCAAATTAAATGTTTGATTTTATCACAGTCCAATAACACATCTACACAATTACATAATTAATGTCTTAAACAGCATTTATTGTGCTAGTTTTACATTTATTCATGTATCAAACCCTTCAGCTTACTGAAGCTACTGTTTTAAATTAATTTTTAATTTTATGCTGAAATATAAGAATCAGTATTCAAGCTGATGATCGCTAATATGTCTGAAAAGGTTTCCAGGAATCAATGAAACACAGTCGATTCAGTGGTTTCGCTTGAATAACCAAGGTAATAGAAAAAACTTTTATGAAAGCCTCCCCTTTCTCCTCGAAAATGGCAGTTTGGCTCATTGGCAGGCAGGGCTATCTTCTGAGATTATTAGGAAGTCTATTACTCATAAGAAAGGGATTTAGTTCAGATGCAGCACTCACACAATGAAACACATAAGTCTCTTTCTTTGGTGCCATACAGTCAATTATGGACTCGCCTTTGCATAAACCTGAAGTTATGTTGCAGAACTAATTTGAAAGTCAAAATGTGCTTAAAACCACCAAACAAATGAATCCCGTACCTTGACGGCATGGTATGAATTTAAAGCAGCTGTTGTCCACGCACTTAGAAAACATGACTCGCACATAAAAACAACGCCAGAAGATGAGGTCTGTAGTCACTAATGAGAAAACAATATTGAGAAACAGCAAGAATGGCATCAGAGGAAGAGTTGTCAGGAGATATTTTCAGTCGTTTTGATATTTTTTCAAGTGCATCCAGATAATCAAATCTACTTGGAGACGTTTCATCTCATTGTAAAGTAGATCAAACGGATGCATCTAGATTTATTCCCATCCTCAATCATCGTTAGTACGTTAGATTTCTTGAGCAGCTGTGTTTTCCTCAATGCCTCAAATCTTACCTTCATTTTTTATGTAAAACAGATTGTTTATGGTCCCTAAACCTAAGTCCAAATCAATTTCTGAGTAGTATTTGGCTACTTAAGTGAAACACGAGCCCAAATCTGAAGCTTGAGAGTGTTTCTGCATCGTTTGAGTTTCTAAAATTATTATAAAATAATTAATAATTAAAGTTTGAACAGAAATGTTTGAACCTGCAAGTAAAAACAAAATGTTTCATGTTTTGTGGTGCAGGTTTTTGCTCAAAGATTATGATTCTACCACCTGTAAGAAGCATCCATTTGCAATTATTGGGTAAAAACTAGACATGATTTTCACTGATTTTCTTCAAAAACGTAATTTTAAGTATTTTTGTGGCATATAAAACATTTGTGTTATTTATTACATGTCTTGTTTTTGATTACTCATTTATTTATCATTTCTACCACTTCCCAATACATTCATTTGCTTTTTAACATTTAAACACCACTCTTCTGTGTTTGCGTCATAGTTTGAAACCAGCAGAATAATAGGATCAGGGGTTGAAAAACCCCAAAGGAGCACATCAATCCAGTTTGCAACGTGAGGCTGATGTGATCTGACATATCTTCTTTCCACATGCAGCGTGTTTCAGACATTATTTTTTTCTGTCCCAGTTATTTGCTGTAGAATATAGACGCATAAACACAGTGTACTAGTATCATTACTCTACTTTTTAGGCCTTCTTGAAATGTCCCTGCTCACTTTAAAGCAAACGTTTGTTGTTAAACCTACTTTCAGCAAATTTCAAACGGTTTAGATCCCTTCTAGTCTCAGTATAAATTATTTTCTTTGCAGTTTGTCACCATAAAGCCTCTAAATATAAACTCCTCTTGTTTGACTGGAACGTTTGAGTAAATAGGTTTTCTAATTGGATTAGAAAATAAAAGGATTGTTTTCTTCATGAAGGCTTTAATTACTCAATCACCTAATTGAATTACTCAAACAACCTGTGATATTTTTTAATGCAATGTAATTCCTAGGCTTGTATCCCCTGCAGCCCCCATTACTGATAATGTTCCCAGTGTAGCAGAACTCAATAGGAAGCGATGGAGTGCTGCTCTGTTCCACTCTCCCACGCTCTTTTCTCAATCCCAGTCATCCTTTAGGAAATCTGCAAACCTGTGTGTGTGTGTGTGTGTGCGTGCACTACAAATTGTCCTCCTCCAGTGTGGAGAGTGATATGTATATATGACTAATATTGTGTAATGGGTCATTTATGAAGGTGAAGTGGAGGAACTGGTGCGTGTAAACGTGTTCTAATGTGATAAAATGCGTCCATTCTTAGATCAAGTGAAACATTTGCTGCCCAGTTCAGTGTGAGACTTTTTTAAAAAAAACATTTTGTCTGACTGTGAACAAAAACAAAATAAATAATTTGCAAACGGTTCAATTTTAAATGCATTTTTTGTTTCTTTTCGAGTTGAAAAATGCATACTGCTGTGGATAGTTTTAGGTTTTTATGACATGCTAATGAATACTCATGTCACACTTTTCACTGGATTTCAGACTTCTTTTGTTTCTTCTCTCAATAGATGTCAGAGAACAATCATGCAAACAATTCATGTGCCACATTAATTATTCTTTGACATTTTTATTCCCACAACTGTATTAAATTGCTTTTCATCATTTATTTGAATTTTTAATAGACATTACAACTCAGAGCTTCTTTTTTTAATTAAAAAGCCATGATGGGTGGAAGAAGAACTTAATTCATTTTCTTAGAAGTCCTAATAACGAGCTGCACTACTTATGTTTACTGATCTGTTTGCTCAAAAACATTTGAGAGCATATTTGGAAAAATACTTGGAAAACTGGAGTTTTACTTAGTGAACTGATTATCAGTAGAGACCAAATCATTTGCAAAACCAGAGCTCTTAATAAAAACTTTCACTAATAAAATACGTCTACGCCTGTTTCCTGACCTCCCGTATTGGTAAAATGTGCTCACGTGTTGAAACAATTAACAATAACTGCAACATAAAAAAAGAATATGTTCCACCCATCTTAACTCACGACGGGGAAGGCTGTTGTTGGTTTAGCGTCCAGGAAACGGCAGAGAACATCTCGGCTAGTAGAAGCTACCCGTTAGCATTAGCAACTCCACCCCACAGCAGAACTCCTCCAGGCTTGTGTTATTTGTGGAGATAAAACATCCATTTTACAAGTCAGTGGTAGAGTCATCTCAGCTTTTTTTCCCCAGAGGACGACTTACAAGGCATTCATTCCTAGAAACCAGTGCAAAAGTATAATAAAACATGAGCAAAGTTGACTTTTAAGTAAAACCATAAAAAAAAAGATATGGTATGAAAGTTTCTTTATTGATATGCCGACTATTCTGCCTCAACTCTGGTTTTTAAGATCAAGGCCAAAGTTTCAAAACCGCCACACTTATATTTGTGCAGTGAGTGTTCTGATTGGACATCACATTTTCCAGAAAAGCATTGCAGGTTCAATTAGCAACAATCAGACAGGCACAGAAGACCAGAGATTAAACAACAGCTCTACAAACAGCAGCTGTATCCAACCACAGCTTTAGCTGCCAGAGCCGAAGCGAGCAGCTGCAGCTGAGCCCACAGCCAGCAGCTGATCAGGCTGCTCGGATGAGTAATGGCCATCAAATGCATCATGTTTAGAATTGCATTATCGCTCCTATCTGTAATATCAAGCTTTTTCATATGTTATTGTACATTCAGATGCATCTCATTGTAACTACAACGCAATTACAACGAAAATAAATCTTATTTCAGGGTGTTTTGTTTACCATAAAGCTGCAAGATGTACCTTCCCTTTAGTTTTCTACATCTTTACGCCAATGTTTACAGCACATTTTCATTATTTTACTGCATTTTGGACATCCATACCTGATCCCTTAGTGCTGTGAAACCCAGAATAATACAAAACCCTTTATCCTGCTCAGTTGTTCCAGCAGAACCAAGCAATGAGACCCATTTGATGACACGCTATCTGATTTTTATGTTCTAGAGGAAAAAGATGGTCTAGAACCAATTTGTCATTGGTTTAAAGGGGGGTAAAGGCAAGTTTCAGTGTGGCAGTTGATGAATGGTTATGGGGGGGGGATCCATCTGCTGCATCACCAAACGGAAATGGGATCGTCTTACTGTTTTATAAAAAAGAGAAAAGAGACGGATTCTCACAGATTTCGAGTAAACGGTTGTGTGTTCGAGAGAGAAAATTCCTTTTCTCAATTTTTGCTTCTTTCTTTGCTCTTTCTCACACAAACACACAGAGAATTCACTCGTGGCTGTATGCCATCTTGCCTAAATACCAACTATCTATCATCTGAGATATTTCATACTTTTTCAATTCAATAAGCCAATATGATTTATGCGGTGGCTGGGGCGGCTTTGGTATGGTCAGGACTGAATACAGTAATATACATTAAATACTTTTGTGTTTTATATTACAGTGATCATAATTCCTGAAAAGGATTTTTTATTGATTTTTTAAATTATATTAAAAAATACAAAAATGATCAAAAAGATCCATTTTAGACTCAAGCATTTATTTTTCATATTTCCCACTTTGTGCCTTTGTGTGCACAGTGATGCTTCTGTATTTATGTCCCATTTTGGGTTCATAAAAACAAAAACAAAGGGCTATTTTCTGTCTCAGATACATTATGGTTGGATAATTATCTTACATGCATAAGAATGATTTTAAAGAGGACCTAGAATGTAAACCAACATTGTCCTTGTTGTTGAATAAGACAGCTTGGGTGGTCAAAAGTAGCATGCCAAAAAGTCAAAGCTGTGTGTGACCTATTTTTTATGTAAATTAGAAAGTTGAAAAAGGCGAGAGAAAAACTTCTGTTCTGAGAAAGCCTTCCTTTACGCGTCATAAGGGGGAGCCCTTCCTCCTCAAACCTGCATGTCTCCAGTGTCTGAGGCCTTCTGGGGAAACCAACCAATCCGCAAGCAGCTCATTATCATATTCATGTCCTGGCCGAGTGGGAGGGGTCAACAGCTCTTTTCACTGCAGGGCTGGTTTAGGGGCTTTAGAATGGCCTGTATCAGGGCTCCTGGGACAGATGAAAGCCTAAAGAAAAGTTCTTATGTTCTTTAGAGGCTCAAAGCTGTTTTAGATTGATTAACTGCATTCTAGGTCCACTTTAAAGTTTCAAAGCTTTAGGGAAAATATTACCAAAATGGACAGATTAATGTGTAAATGTTGTTTGATTTATTTCACAGAATATAGGTTTGACATATAAGATCTTTTATTCTTTTAGATGTTTTAATAGAGCAGAGAAATAGCAAATGATTTCACTGTCTTGTTAATATTTTATGAACCACTTCATGGTTTGCATGGTAAAAAGCAAAGGGAGGCATCTGTTGTTTTCTTGGAAAAATAGCTGATGCCCTTCATCCTTTTCTCAGGGAGAATACAACTCTTTGTCCTCACAAGTTGTTTACAAGGATGCACTTTGAATTAAATTATGATCACGTTCAATGAATGCAGAATTCTAGATGCCACTCGATATAGGGTGTTTATTGTAAACTGTTGCTTATTTAGACCTACATCTTACAAGAATCTATATAAAATATGTGCGATAAAATAAAAAGTTTGCAATCAACTAATTTTATAATCCACTCTCCTTTAAAGGTTTCATGAAGTAAACATAGTTTCTGTTCCAGTTTTTGCCTCAGAACAACACATCCTCTAAGAGTTTCTGTTTTTGAGTTGTCTGTTTGGACTAAAGTCAAAGGAATGAAATTATTCTCTATGTGCATTAATTTCTATTTTTTACATTATTATTTTTATTCATGCAACTTTTTCTTTTTTTGCAAAACCAGCATTTTTTAGCGGCTGCCAGCCCTGCAAGTAAACAGCAGGAGCATAATAAGATTTCCATTCAAAAGCATCCCTTGGTGTTAGTCTCACACCCACAAAAGCATTCAGAGAGAGAAGTGTACCATCTATAACTTTGTGCTCTCACAGTGGGACTACAAAATACATTCATAGACCTTGCTTGTGTGCATATTAATGTATTTCATTTAAGATGGACTTTTTTATTATTATTGAGTCATTTAATGTAGATACAAACATGTTTTACATTGTACACGTTTGTAAATGTGACATTGTTGATAATGTTATGGTACAAAATCTAAGTTGCTCTTATTTATTCTGCACAAATTTCACTAACATTAATTTAAATAACTGGTATTTTCATCAGTAACCTGTTAGCTATATAAATACAAACTTCACGTTACTTGAAAAAAGCATAGCCACCCTTCATGTTGGATTTTTCATCATCTCATGTATCTTTTAAAATTTTTGACATTCACCTCACAGTTGGCACTTACACACTAGCATTGGCTCTACATGGCCTAGATAGGGCAGTGGTTCTCAAATACTTTCGGTGAAGCCCCCCCTAGGATACATAGATTTTTTCGCGCCCCCCCCCAGCGTTGCACAATGTTCATTGTGTACACTAAGATTGATTTTATGGATTTCTGGAATGTTCATTTCTGCTAGGAACAATAGAATTATAGATATCTGAATACATATCCAGTCTGCTTAAATGTTAAAACGGCTTGCCATACTAACGCGCTGATAGTCCGTCGGCGAATGTCGGGAGGTAGGGGAAAGTGTGGGGGAATGATGCCAGGCTATCCCAGAGCAGGGGTGAGAGTGTGGTAGGGATGGGCGATTAGACAAATTATTCAACCATCAATGATTGGCTGAGTCGTTCAACGGTTGTTTTTACAAGAGGCGATTTGTTTATTTATTTATTTATTTGTCCATGAGTAAGTGTGTTAATGATCCATGCAGGTGCACAGATATTTTACCCATTACCACAGAATCCATCGTGGAGGTAACATCATGGAAAGATTTCCATCAGAGCATCTGCAGTATTCTCCGCATCTGGAAGTGCGCACAAGCGGTGCACAATAGGAGCTCAGAGCGCGTCTGACAGACTTGTGCACAACAGCGCAACAGTTCCTACTTTTATTCAGTTTGCTGTTTTCAATTCAAATTTTTGTTTATTTTGAAATGCATCCAGAAAACGGCTCGAATGAAAAGCAGTTTCCTTCCTGCCGGTGATCAAATGAGAAACAGAAAATGAGACATTAAGAAACTTGAGAACAAAATATTTGTCTCTGAGAGTCACTGTGAGCATAAATAGTGAACATTAAATATTTGCTAGTTGAGTTCCAGCCTTGCAGTATGACTCATGTTGATTTTGTGTTTTTTTGGCTTATTGTGTTCTTTAGCAGTTACAGTTTATGAGAGTGCACATAATCACACTCAAAATAAAGTGACCAATGTGTAAAAACTGCACAGTGGTGAACAAATATCAGAATCAGAATCAAAAGGGTTTTATTGCCATATGTGCAAGAAATCACAACATTAGGAAATTGCTGCGGTACTTGGTGCAAAAAGAAAGATAAAAAATAAGAGATAAGCAAATATAAGAAGTAATAATATACGCATGATAAAATAATTATTATAAAAAGTGGCAATAATTAAAGAAGCAGCTACTATATACACAGTGCAGGTACTAATCAGAGTGGATCAAATATGTAAACATTCCGAATTTGCATGTTGATTTTTCTTCTGAAGAGGACACATGGACACACGCATCATTTGAATAGTTGTAGAAACTATTTTTGCTGATTCAGTGAACCCTTTTTTTTTCTGGAATCAAGCCAAGAGAAAATGACACAATTTTTACAGAATTAACAATTCTTCTGAGCTGAACTCAGCCCGGCCCACAAAGCATGTCATCTTACAGGGGGTGAGTGAAACACTGGTAACAGATGGGGCTGGCTTTTGTGTTTGCGTGGGTGCAAGTTTGTGTATTTGAGTCAGTGTGCCTCAGGAGGTGTGTTACAACAAAAATCCCCAGCAGCACACCAGATGAAGAAAACAAATGAGCACTTTTCCCGTTTTCGTTGTTGAAAGAGAAGCTACCATGCGCTCTTTTTCCATCTCAGCAGGGTTTACACGTGCACACTTCTGTAAATGCTGCTGCTGCTGCTGCATGTGTGTGTGTGTATGTATACTGTTTTAAGATGAGGGAATAGATGCAGAGTTTGTTTGTGCCGTGAATATAAATGCTGATTTATACAGCTAATTTAGCACATAGACGCTAACAATTTTAAAAGGAGCAGAAAAGACACAAAGTATGTTTTTACCTGTTTCTCAGTTTGGATTTTATAGTGTGTGGGAGGTGCTAAAGGCTGTGTCACTTTACCTGCAAGCAATTTGCATTTCAAATTATTTCTAGAGTGCTGTACTTTTAAGTCAGGCAGAAAGCAGTTCACATGGGTAATTATTGTAATGCCAATTCAATACTTTCTGTCTTGTGGACAGGTGCAGAGTCGCAGAGAGAGAAAGAGAAAAAGCAAAAGAGAAAAAAGT
Source organism: Aphyosemion australe (assembly GCA_006937985.1). NCBI lineage: Eukaryota > Metazoa > Chordata > Actinopteri > Cyprinodontiformes > Nothobranchiidae > Aphyosemion > Aphyosemion australe. The sequence goes on from SSNS01000120.1 coordinate 430,651, forward strand.
CCTCCTAGAAAAGGTACTATGCACACACAAACATCACCACAGCTACATGATAAGACACATTAGGGAACATAGATTTCCCTCTGGCTATAGTGTTATGTTCAATTTAATAGTGTAGTGTTGCTTAATGATTGCTCTATGTGCATTGGCTTATTGTGCATTCATCAACCTGAAGCACATCTAATCAGACAATTAGTCCTCATCTTGGGCTAATTTCCATGTATCTATTCATCACCATAACTGGTTCTCTAATGGGAGCACAAATGGATCGTCAGTTAACTATCACATGGTAACCATGTCTCTTTCTTCCCCCCCCCCCCCCCCCCCCCCCCCCCCCCCCCCCCCCCCCCCCCCCCCCCACCCCACACACACACACACAGCATTCTACAAATGACAAAAAAAATCAGACAGGAAGCCATTCTAGACATCGCCATAGATCTGGCAATGTGCAATGAGTGTGACATTTGTGCTAAATGGGACATTTTTTTTGCATATTTTAATAAACAGAACATGTATCCACCAGAGATGCTCATGTATAGTTGTGCATGCATATATTTAATATGTATGCTTCAGTTATAAAAAAACAAGACAAAGGTGTGTATTTCAGGTGTGAGCTGCCCCATAGCGTAATCTCTGGATTTTATCAACCACTAGCGTTTACATGCCATAGATGTCTATAAATATTGAAATTCTAACTGTCACATCTATGAAAAATCATGTTGCCCAATATGTTTGACAAGGTGCCAAAGCTACAGAGTCCCAAAAGTGACATGAGGTACTATCTGGTGCACATGATGGTGCACATGCTAAGCCATTTTTTTCCTGTGTCTTCTATGGACTCAGTACAAAACACACACAGCAGTAGGTTTTTATTTCCTGATCACTTAATTTTGATTATAGCTTAAACTAAATAAACAAATAATTTACTAGTGTCAAAGCACTTTCCTTGCGTTAAGTTTTTTATTGAAGCCATCACTTTTGAGGAACTAGATGGAATGCCACTACTTTAGAAAACGAAAGTATTGATCATTTATTTGTGACTTTGAGATTATATGTGCATTTATCATAGCTTGTCCCCTTGTTCTGGTGTCCACTGAAGTTTCCTGTTCATCAATTTTTATATTTTTTAACGGGGATGTCCCGGTCATATTTTTTTGCTCCTGATCCGAGTCCGAGTCATTTGATTTTGAGCGTTTGCCGATACCGAGTTCCAATACTTCAGCAAAGCATTAAAATGAGAAGAAAAAAGGAGAATGCATCCAAGTTGTCCTTTAATTTCATTATTGTCATTTAAGTATTTCTTTCTTTCTGTATTTATATTATTTCCATAGATTCTGTCAAAAAACATCCCTTATTAGGAAGTATATTAACAAAAAACATGTTAATTTTATGAATTTATTTTAAAGTAGCCTTGTGGCTCATATTTGAAATTATTCATGTCCTCATTATGCAGCTGTATTCAGTGATGCGCATTCCCATGTTGTGGTAGGCACGACTGGCGGTCTAACTTTTCTTTGCACAACACCTGTAGCTACCGTGGGCTGCTCAGGTGCTGCAGGCGACTGAGACACCCTGACGTTTTGCAGTCCGTCAGCAATTTCTCTTTGTTTATTAGCGTATCTTTCTCTGTTGGCTATCTCCGTGTTTTTGTCTGAGTTGCTGCTGAACTGGGGACTATTAGTGGCTAACTGGGACTTTATGGAGACCGGTTATTCACTTTGGCGACGCCTGAAGGGAAAAGCCAAAAGGGGAAGTAGTTGTATGACGCAGCTCTGTCTTTTCCAGCCTGTTAAATGCTCAGTATGCACACATTACAAGTGTTTGTTAGCTGTCCACCAAATACAGACATTTTAGCTCTCCTGAGGAGACACGTTAACTCAGCGTCTGCCATAATTTGCATTATAGTGTTGTTTTCATCCAGGAAACAATGAATATTGATGTAGAGGAACTTGTTGAAATTAAAACCAAACCATTGTTATTCCGTTTGAAAATCTCTATCTCAGGATGAATTTAAAAAGTCATATTTGTTGTTTCATAAGGTTAAATCAGATCTTTTCCACCCAATTCTAATCGTTTGAAAATCAAGTGATCGGATCGGAGCCCTATTTTTTAAAGGTACAAATGAGGCATGAATTATTTTCATTCACTTGGTAAAACTGGAAACTGCAGTAGTTTTGTCTCTCTTCATCTGAACTTGATGACAGAAATGCTTTGGGTGTTTTATGAGGCTCGACCGATGTTGGGTTGTGGTTGTGTCACCTTGGCAAAGGATAAAAACAGAAGCTTCAGCTGCTTTGAGCTCGTCTTATCAGTAATATAAAGATGTGTTGTTCTAAAATACTTTCTTGTTTAACCTTGATGAATTAAATAAGCGTCTGCAATCGTTCGCTCTAACATACTTCTTGTAGAAAGCAACTCAGCAGAGATAGGTATGTTTTATTCACAGTGTCTGATTTTGGGGGATGATTCACTGCTCTGCCTAATTACATGTGGGATAAACAGCTTGGCTGTCTTCATCACTTAATTAAATTTTCAGCTGTGGGATGTGACAAAATAGGTGCAAAATCTGTTGTGATTAAATGCTGGACAAGGGGGGTAATTTGCACAGATTTCAGTATTGAGCCTTGATTAGCAGAGGTGTAGTAATTTTTATTTAATTGTTTTTTTTTTCACCAAATTATTTTGCAAACCTTATAATGTTTGTTTTTACGTTTTCTGGATAATGAAAATAAATCTGTTGGTGGTGTTAACAGGATTAAGGTGAGATGCTCTCGGTTTAGAGTTGGAGGGTTTATTATACTGTCTTACTGAATAAATTGCTATGTTGTTCTTTCATTAATCACTTCTATGTAATTCAATGCAGTTGTTTTATGTGCTATCTGATTTAGAAGGAAAATATTTGCAGTGATGCACGTGGATCTCTTTTTTTTCGTAGCTTGTAAGTGGTTTGATCTGAAATGTTTCAGTCCAGCACAATAAAACTCTTTATAACGCATCTGCCAATTTGTTTATGGATTTGTTTTCTACAGTGCAGAATTAGAGCAAACCAGGTAAACTGTTGGTGGAGTGAATCTCTTCACTGCCATTTCAGAGTAATTGGTGGTTGGCGATAGCAGGAGAGAGAGAGAAAAGATAATTGAAGATTTGGACGAGTGAAGAAGAAGAACATGAAGGAAAATAGTTGTTGATTTATAGCCAACCTTTTCACTGATTAAACAGTTTTATCACTCCTAAAGTCATTTAAACACACACACACGCATGCATGCATGCAATTGAACAAAGCTGTTTGCTGTGTTGCATTATTTGCACAAAATGTTCACATTTGTTGAGATATTCAACCAATCAAGGAAGAAACATGGAAGTTTTAGCTTGTTTTCCCCCAAAAGCATTAGCATGGGCCACTTATGGCAGGACACACTGTGAAAAATGCAGCTAATGGCAGACATATACCAATAAATTACATTCATTGAGTCAGGCAATGAATCTTCAAACAACATGTGGTCAAGCGTGCAGGAGGAAATCTGTTTTATAAGTGGCTATTTCGTTCCAACTGAGGTGTTCTGAGTTTAGTTGCTAATACGACGGCGCAGATGACAAGAAGGACAAATGGCAGGAGAATAGCAGCGTACATGAGATGCAAACACACCAACGTGAGCCAAGAGCAAAACAGATGGAGAGAGGCAGGATAAACAAAAAAGTGAATCAGGCCCGAGTGGAGACAAGAGGTGAGAGTGACGGCTCTGGAAGCCTTTGATCTCAGGTTTCTAATCAATGGGGATTATAGTCTGTGTGCCTGTGTCAGTCCTGGTTATTGCTGCAGCACCAAGAGATGTGGACATCCAGAGCCTCAGCACAAAAGATACACAAGGTCTTTTTCTGAGCGGTGTTCTGAAGAAAGAAAAAAAACATCCACAAATGCACATCTGATCAAAGGTAGATCAGGTTTCACAGAGGGGACAAATTCAGTGTGAGCAAGCATGGTCTATAATGCTGTCAAATCTTTGTAAATATGTCCTTCTCAGACATTGTCTTTATGCTATGGTGATGCAAACAGCATATACTCAGCGTGGCATTGTAACAAGTAGTGGTAAAATTGTAAAATAAGATGCATTTCTCATAAAGTCACACAAAAGCAAAAGAAAATGACGATGACAGACCTTGTACTTCAGACATTTGCTGTGTGTTTTTAATGAGTTTGGATTTTACTGATGTTTCTCTGTGACAGTTTGGAATTAAATAGATTTTGCATCATCTCTTCAATGTTGCTCCCTGGTTTTGTCTTTCCACCATCACTGTGTCAAAACCACGCTGAACAGCACTTGAAAACAACCATTCTTTAATAAAAATGCTCCTTTTATTTATAGCTGCACCCTTAGTGGTGAGATTCAGTTCTATTTCTGCGTTTTCTCTCTGTTTCCCACTCAGCAGCTGAAAACAGTCAGAGCAGTCCGTCACTGTGGCAGGCTCTCTCCTAACGAAGTGAACCTTTTGTATGTTCTCTAGGCTATTCCTGGAACTGATAGCATCACAATCAGATATCCTGCTACAGAGATGGAGCCAGGATAACCCATTCAATCTGACCTCACATCTTCCTGTACACGATGCTTTTCTTGCAGTTTGGATCTTTGT
>SSNS01000120.1:440276-487499 GCA_006937985.1 Aphyosemion australe
GTGTTGCAGAAAATGTTTCCCCCCCTCAGTGTGAAGCTGCAGAGGGAGACAGCCTATCAGCAGATGGATGTTCCGTGTGCCCCCTGGTAACGGTCCAGGTCTGAGATCGACATAAGCTCACAGCGTCTTCAACCAGAAGCAGCACTTGATGCCTTCTTTTGCGCTGACTGCTCATGATCACAGTGCCTCTCTCAGCAACTGCATCTCAGTGTCTCAGCGGCTGGGGGATGCACTGGGGGGGCTACCGCTGCAGCTGGACTAAAGGAGCCAATTGCCTCGTGAACACTTTCATCGTCTTCCTCTGACTCCTGTAAAGGGATAGTGACAGTCAACTGTTCCTGAGGCTGATTTATGTGTTCGTGTTGAGACCCCAGAGGGACACAAAGAGGAGAAGGAGCATGTACACAGATTGAGACATATGTCTACTGGGCAGACAGCGAACACTTAATCAGGAGGCAACAGTCTTAAAAAACAGCCTCGCAGCCACTGAATAAGGGCGGCACACAAAGAATGAGAGTTAATGAAGCTTTCCAGTGTGTTTCCCTTCCATAATCCACTCGCTGCTAAAACACACACATGCACAGAGAGACAATGATCATGAGGTGTGTTTTCTTCATCTGCCTTCAACTCGTTTTATCAATCTTTTATTTTATTTCAATGCAATCATTGCAGTCTTGCTTTGTTTTTTGGAAGCCACCCATATATTCAAGTATATTTACCTTCTAAAAGTCTTTTTTAATCTGTTCTTCAAAATTTCCATTTAAACATTGTCAGGCGTTACTCAGGTCACCTACACTTTGTACGACACGAGGTTTGTGTATGAAAAAAAAAAGATGGTGTGTTTATGCAGCACATCAGAAAGTGCTTTGTCAGGCGTAAATACGCCTTTTTGGGCGAAAGCCCATGGGAACAAAAACATCACGACCCATTGTGGATGCTGCCATCCACCAAGAGCTGCAAGGACGATACGTTCACATAAGTCTCGGCACCTTTCACTCATCCGTGGTGAGGCAATGATAATAAAGCTGCAGCTGGGGTAACAACTACCTGCCTGCTATCTGTTGCTTCTCACAAATCAGATATGAAAGATTTTTTTTTCCAAATGAAAAGTTTGACTAAAATGAGTCACAGCATGAAGTCATGTATAGTTCTGTTTATACGAGTCTGCTACTTGTTTCCTCCTGAGAAAATGAAACTTGAATACATTTTTGAACAAAAGGATAAAAGGCAGTTCCTCTGCCTTTTTCCCTTTCTGTTTGCACAAAGCTGTACGTTCTAATGACAGTGGGATCCAAAAGGGCTCATATAAACATATCTCTATGCTTTCTCAGAGGTCTCTTTAGGTTTCTCAGTGGAGCTGCTAACTCATGGGTTGTCCAGTGATCTCAGTGTCGACAACAAAAGACCAAAGATGTAGCTCACGTCTCCTTTCCTCCAAAAGTTTCTGCCGTCTGAGTGCATTTTCTTCCTTCATTACTTCATATCTCCTGTGCAGCTCTGCATATCATTCTCTGATTTCTCTGGGGACGTGCACAGTTGTTGTTCTGGTTGCCATGCAACCCCAGATATGCTGAGTAAAACCAGTAATGAAAAGACACCAAAACAAGATCACGTGTCTTCAGCTGAGCGTGCTATGAAATGGCACAGCTCAAAAATGTGTGCAGAATTAATTAAAAACAAGTTTGTTTGAGAAAATTGAAAATTAAATCGACTTCATATCAGTTTTTGTTATGGATAAATGGGTTGGATCGCTTGTGGGCTTGAACTTAATTAGGAAAAAAATGCGTGCAAGTTTTCAAAGACATGTTTTGTGATGGTTATTGTTTGATATGTGGAAAAGTCATTAGTTGGAAGCTAAACATTTGTATTCATCTGTGGATCAACATACTTCCTCCTAAATATATATTATAGGCAAGTCGGAGTTTTTCCCCTTTCAGGAATTATGTATGGTGTTTTAGAATTCTACAAAAGTGATATTCTCACCCTAGCCTGGCAAGCCATCCTATATATGTGAATATATTAGTATATATAGTCTGGCCACGAACCATTGACGGCTCTCAGTCGTGAGGCGGGATCTACGATGGTCTTTCAAAATGTCAGCACGCAATTGGATAGCGCTATAGGACCAATCAGAGTAACGAACAACGTGACGTAATCACAGCGACGGAAAAGCGGGACGCAGTAATGGTGTCTAACATCAATGATTTCTGTCGTTTTTGTATGAAAAACACGCGAATATCAGGTGTACTGGGACATTGCACTACTTTGTTTGATAAAAATAAGAAGCCGCTAAGTATAGCCGACAGACTTACGCACGTTGGAGTCTAAATAATCCAATGTTGATGACAAAGCCGTTTCAAAAGAACGTGGCTCCGGCGTTGCCGCCATGTTGCTTGGGTTCGCGGCCGCAGCGCTGACGTCATGGGCTACTCCCGTTCTGTGATTGGCCCAAAATATAGAGCGCTGTGATTGGCCCAACCAAAACTATAGCGAGCTGTGATTGGACAGCCACAGGCTGCGAGGATTCCAATAAAGCGTGCCTAGACCAAACTCTGCAAAGCAAGAATTTGGTCTAGTTCACTAGGCTAATTCTCACCCATCCATCCATCCATCCATTGTCTTCCGCTTATCCGGAGTCGGGTCGCGGGGGCAGCAGCCTAAGGAGGGAAGCCCAGACCTCCCTCTCCCCAGCCACTTGGGCCAGCTCCTCCGGGGGAATCCCAAGGCGTTCCCAGGCCAGCCGAGAGACATAATCTCTCCAGCGTGTCCTGGGTCTTCCTTTGGGTCTCCTCCCGGTTGGACGTGCCCGGAAAACCTCACCAGGGAGGCGTCCAGGAGGCATTCTAATCAGATGCCCGAGCCACCTCAACTGGCTCCTCTCGATGTGGAGGAGCAGCGGGTCTACTCTGAGCCCCTCCCGGATGACCGAGCTTCTCACCCTATCTCTAAGGGAGAGCCCAGCCACCCTGCGAAGAAAACTCATTTCGGCCGCTTGTATTCGCGATCTCGTTCTTTCGGTCACTACCCAAAGCTCGTGACCATAGGTGAGGGTAGGAACGTAGATCGACCGGTAAATTGAGAGCTTCGCCTTTCGGCTCAGCTCCCTCTTCACCACAACAGACCGGCACAACGCCCGCATCACTGCAGACGCAGCACCAATCCGCCTGTCGATCTCACGCTCCACCCTTCCCTCACTCGTGAACAAGACCCCGAGATACTTGAACTCCTCCACTTGGGGCAGGACCTCGTCCCTGACCTGGAGAAGGCATTCTACCCTTTTCCGACTCAAGACCATGGTCTCGGATTTAGAGGAGCTGATTTTCATCCCAGCTGCTTCACACCCGGCTGCGAACTGCTCCAGCGAAAGCCGGAGATCACGTTCTGACGAAGCCAACAGGACCACATCATCTGCAAAAAGCAGAGACCTGATCCTTAGGTCACCAAAACGGATCCCCTCACCACCTTGGCTGCACCTAGAAATTCTGTCCATAAAAGTTATGAACAGAATCGGTGACAAAGGGCAGCCTTGGCGGAGTCCAACTCTCACCGGAAACAAGCCCGACTTACTGCCGGCAATGCGGACCAAGCTCTGACACTGGTTGTACAGGGACCTAACAGCCCGTATCAAGGGGCCTGGTACCCCATACTCCCAGAGTACCCCCCACAGGGCCCCCCGAGGGACGCGGTCGAACGCCTTCTCCAAATCCACAAAACACATGTAGATTGGTTGGGCGAACTCCCACGCACCCTCCAGGACCCCCCCAAGGGTATAGAGCTGGTCCAGTGTTCCACGGCCAGGACGAAAACCACATTGCTCCTCCTGAATCCGAGGTTCGACTATCCGACGGACCCTCCTCTCCAGAACCCCTGAATAGACCTTACCAGGGAGGCTCAGGAGTGTGATCCCCCTGTAGTTGGAACACACCCTGCGGTCCCCCTTTTTAAATAGGGGGACCACCACCCCGGTCTGCCAATCCAGTGGAACTGCCCCCGATGTCCACGCGATATTGCAGAGCCGCGTCAACCAACACAGCCCCACAACATCCAGAGCCTTAAGGAAATCCGGGCAGATCTCATCCACCCCCGGAGCCTTGCCACTGAGGAGTTTTTTGACCACCTCAGTGACCTCTGCTCCAGAGATTGGAGAGCCCAACCCAAAACCCCCAGACTCTGCTTCCAATTCTCACCCAGCACTGTGATATAATGGAAGCAATACATCTTTTTTTTCCTTTTTTGCTAAGCCCTTACCCATTCCGTAGAGCCCCATGAGCGCCGTTCAGCATTAGCCAATAGCGTTCGACATCCGCTTATGTAAAGATGTCAATCACAGAGCGTGTGAGCACGTTTGCGGAAGTCAAATGCGGTGCTCTGAGCGTCATCCACTGCACTGGTGCTCGCAACAGCTGGAGGACAATCTAATGAGTAAAGCAGGAGAGCTGGAGCACTCAGGTAAGCAAATAGGTGCAAAATCAAAAAACCAAACATTTGGACGCAAATTGCGTCGAAATGTTAGTTATTTTGATTTTGCACCTATTTGCTTACCTGAGTGCTCCAGCTCTCCTGCTTTATGCATTTGCAAAAGTACCTAGACTGATGCAGAGTCATTGACATTATTTATAGAAGAATATACATTTATGAATAAAAAGCATAACGTGAGAATAATAATTGTGTACCAAAGTGCTTTAGCTTTGCCTGGCTAGAGGTGCGCGTTCATTAATGAGAAGTGTTGCTTCCAGCCGTAATCACGGAAGTAGGGAGAGGGCCTGAGGGTGCAATACATTTTTCTGCCTCTAGATGGTGCTCTCTGAGAAAACAAAGCTCCAGATTTCTGCTTTAATACTTATTTTTAAACTTTGAAATTCAAATAATTTGGGCTAATCAGCATATTAGTGTTTTTTTTATGTTTGTCTTGTGCAACACAATATGCTGTCCAGTTACGGACTAAATTAAGGAGATGATACTGGGTAAAAAGTACACTTTCAGAGCACAAAGGACATTCACATGAATTGAATGAAATAAGTGATTGAATGCACATGCAAACCCAACCTGAAATATTTGTTTAAATAAGTCTACTCATCATGTGTATGTAATGTGTTGCAATCCAGCTGTGAAGCTGCAGTAGAACCTGCATGTATTTATTTTTAAACTTCCACGTTCTTGATCATTTAATAAGAAAACACCACCTACCTTACAGCTGAAAGGTTTGGAATCATACGGACAAATTTTGCAATTTCAAAAAAAATTCACAAATAACTAATCATTTCACAAACAATTTAAAATAAAGATAAAAATGTTTGTGTAAATGTCTTGTATCAGTAACAGTCTGCATCAATCTGATGGTGATCCATTTAAATCATTTTATAAGGTCTATTGATTATTAGAACACACTTTTTGATAGTGTTGCACAGCATGATGTATGATGATGTGCTTTGACGATTGTAAAAGAGTTGAAAAGTAAAAAAGGGACACCAACTATGGACACAACTTGATTGGAGCCAGATCCATGCTACGTGCTACAGCTAAAATATGTCAGAAAGCATAAACAGTCAGTCAGAATTTTCCATCTGACCTAAGCAGCTAGCACAAGCTTCAGATCCTAGTGGGATAAATGTCATCAGACTATCTAGAAAAGACTTGAATGTTCGGTCTGCCAGGTTAAAACTGCTGCAAATAATGTTTTTTTTCCCCCTAAGTTTGAAGAACATGTTCATCGTTTACATTTAAATAGGAGGATGTTGCTTGTAAAATAGCTGAATCCATGTTCAAGCTAGTTTATTAGTTTGGTCATAATGCAGCCAGTGAGCCTAACAAAACCAGGTGTTCACTTTTTTACTAATATAGCACTAATGTAGCTACTAATGTAACACATGTAAGTCTGCTCCACTAAAATGTAAGCAATGTGGCTTAATATGTTAATCATTAAACTGAAACACCGTTATGTTTAAATGATTGCATTAGCTGTCTGATGTCTGAAACCAGTAAGAAAGTAAAACATGGTTTTGCTCCAGCCATTATTTGATTTAGCTATTTTATGCACTCTAAGATGCACGCGTTTGTTAAAGATAACACATAATCCAAATGAAATGAGTTTGAATCAGAACCCATTGGCTTGATAAACCCACGACCCGGGATCTGCAGACACAAATTACTATAATCTCAGTAACAACTGAAATTGCATTCCCCATCACATTTCTCTTTTCTTCACTTGCTAGTGACAGAAATGTTAGAGTTGGCAAAAAAAAGTGTTTCACATTAAAGAAATTAAATACTCTTCATTTTAAATATCCAGTGTAACGTTAGTTGAGCAGAAACTAAACTCATCACTTTACTTTTAGCAGCTTGTCTAATGATTTATCAAAGAGCCATTTGTTCACTGGCAGATTTCCTCTAGTCAGTGTTGATCTAATCTAATTGGATTTCTGAGATTCACACAGTTTTATAAAGTGTATCACTATTACAGCTTGAAAAAGAATCCATAAACGTTTTCATATATTGGGAAATTTGCAATCTATTTTACAGGATATATTGGTAAATAAAATACTTTTATCAAGATTACACACAGAGATATGTTTGAAATTGATTTCTGTGCAAAACATTTGATTTATTAAATAGCGCTTAAAACTTTATTTTATATCACTGTTTGACAGGTTTTATGCATTAAACTGCTAAATGACATTATTGTAATATTTTTGAGAGTATGGCAGAGTTTCCAGTTTTACATTTTCCTTTTTAGAACAAAAATTAATCTACATTTTCTATGCAGTTGAATGTTCTAAACTAATTATTCTATATTTTCCTATAACTACATATAAAACAATTTATTATTCTTCTAATATTTGATTTTGTTCTGCTTGTGGGAGTCTTTTGTATGCAGTCAATGATTTTGAAACTCACATAAAGAATATCAACAAAGGAACTCTAAAAAGTAAAATCAATTTATTTTTACATCAAACATATACACTTATAATAGTTATTAAAATAAATTTGTTATTAAATAATTAGGATTTTATAGTTTTACTTTCTTAAGGCGATGTTTAAAGAAAACACTGATAATTGACATCTTCCTCTGTGACGTTGTTTATGTTCCCTGGTGGGTTTTTGTTCTAAAATGAACAATTTTATTTCAGCCTTGCAGGGGTGAACCCATTCAATTTCTTCTGAGAAAATCACCACATAATATACAATGTTACAGCATTGTTTCACTGCCTTGTCTGAGCCATTACATTTATTTTTCTCTGCGTGTGCAGAATATTCAGCCATGATTAGGCTGGAGAAGAAAACACGCGAACACAGTTGTGTGCACGCTGGGTTTCCGTCAGTCAATATTAAAGGTGCATGTATCGGAATTATTCTTTTATCAGTAGCAGCAGTCAATCATATTATATAGCCTCAAGTGTTTTTATTAAATGTAAATATATTTTTATTGTTGTGCACATGCCGTTTGAAATTATTTATTGTTTATTTCAGATTTAAGGGCCATGAACTTGGTTTTATTTGGGGAAAAAGGTGCACATATGAACATTTTTGCAGAAGTTTCAGCGCTGCCTGGGTTAAACTAGATTCTTTGTCACAGGAAATAGAAAATAAACTGTGTAAAGTTCAGCCTTCTAGTTTGTAGCAGAATTATTTATTTCCTCAGGGACAACATACATTAATCAACATCACTATAAATGTGTGTCAGCAAAGTTAACTAAAAGCCCTGTTTTCATTTTGGTCAGATGTTAGATTAGTCTTTAGAATCACAATGAAACGAAAACTGAAAGTTGCTGACAAATTAATATCAACATATTGAGTATGTCAGCCTGTTTTGTTATGCAAACGATGCAAAAATGCAGAATATTCTGTTGAATAGATGGAAAATATAAGAATCATGTTGATGGTTGTAAAACATCCAGACTTTTAATGTTCTGATCTTTTATGTTATTTTTTTGTTTATAAAAAAGATTTTTACAGTTTTTGAATACCCCCTTTCCTTTAAAATGTCATAATAATTGATAGATTATTATAAATAAGTTGTAAGCTGAAGAATGAACCAAATCATTACAATTAATGTCTGAGCTGCTTTCTGTCCTGGCTGTGAAAGAAAATGCTTAAAACATTTAAATAGCATCATTTGTCATCAGAACCTCTCCCGAGGACGATTCCTCTCTCTGGTAAAGTTAGCCGAGGAGATGACGCTTTGACAAATGGCTGCGAGAAGAACGGTTCCATTTGGCTTTGTCCATCTCCCCCCATCATTTTCAAACATCCCGTTTTGTTTGGTGAACTCTCCAGTTAAATGACTATTGTTGTGTCAGCGGCAGCTGCATGCTTGAGGGGACGTTCTAGAGTAGGACATTTTTCATCTCTTTAGCAGAGAGCGAAGGGCGGTGGTTGGGAGTCATTTTCACTGAGGCCAAAGTCATCTATAAAAATGTTAAATTCACATTCTGAAGCAAGACGTGCTGTAGATTAGAACAAATGAGCAGTTGTCTTTCCTTTTATGGGTATATTTTAAGGTTACTTTGTGTTTCTGAATCATTCTTCACCACACACACACACACACACACACACACACACACACACACACACACACACACACACACACACACACACACACGTATGGACTCCACTATGCCTAACCCTAACCAATGCTGTTCAATTCCTAACCTAAACCAAGTCACACCATACCTCTAAAACCAAGGATTAGGGCAGGGGTAGGGAACCCTGGTCCTGGAGAGCTGTTATCCAGCACGTTTTAGAGGTTTCCCTGCTTCAACATGGTTGATTCACCTGTTCAGCAGCTCATCAGGCTCTGCAGAAGCCTGTTAACTCATTCACTGCCATTGACGACTTTAGTCGTCATTTGAAATCCAACTGCTCACTGCCATTGACGACTTTAGTCGTCAATTGCGTTTTTTTACGGGGCGGGCGTCGGAACGAGCCTCCGCACCGTGAGAACAAACATCACGTGTCTAAAGCGGATCTTCATCCGTGTATGTCACACATCACGTGATCAGGAAGCGAAAAATGAATGAATTAGGAGATCGTTTTGGGACGCTGCTGTGAAAAAAAGCGATGCGCCAACCGAAAATGCTTCTGCAGCTCACGCTTCGGCAACAGATTGTGAAAGAACGGATAAAGCTACAAATATGGTGATTCTTCCTGATGTAAGAAGTGAGTCTACTCTTTCTTTTGATAGTTTTGGCGTTTACATGATCATAGAGCACACTGTTCTGTGACTCTTCAAAAAATAGTAAAAACACTCAAACGCTGGCAGTCAGGGGCTTTCTGATCAGAAAACAGCTGGCAGTTAATGAGTTAATCACCTGCTGATTAAAATCAGGTGTGTTGAAGCAGGGAAACCTCTAAAATTTTCTGGATAGAGGTTCTCCAGGACCAGGGTTCCTTACCCCTGGGTTAGGGTATTTTGTCATTGTTTGGACCAGCCAAATGTCCCCACAATGTGTAAATGTCCACACATTACAGTTAAAAGTCAAAATTTGTCCTAATAAGCATATAAAGAAAAGTACACACATGCACGCACACACACACTTACTCTTGTGATGATCTTATGAAAGAGCAGATGTAGCTATATGAGTGTAGAAGAACTTGAAGAATGTGTTTCTGTGTTATGAATCTGCAGCACAAGTAGGAAGTCTGAGAAAAAAAATACCTTGAAAGCATGCCTGGCTTACACGCTGTTTCTAATTTATGTGCAAATAGGATGATGCTTTAACATTTCTACCTTAGATGAAAATCCTGAGTCTGTGAGGTGGGATAAGTAGGCTTCCATCTAGATCTCACAAAAGGCTCCAGCTGAGAGCCACCGCAATAGCCTGAGATGCTTTGTTGTGATAAAAAAAGGGATTCTTGAATACTAACCACACATCCACCTCCTGTGCACAAGTATCACACAGCAAACCTCATTCAAACACACACTCAACATCGTCCCAGTGCTCTAATAATAAAACACTCTCTGTGGGTTGACTGAAATGTTTGATTGTTGTGACAAAATCCAATAAATTCTAAATTAGCTGCTTCAAAATTAAACTCCAGCTCTGCGCTGTCATGTTTGAGTTTGTACGTGACCGTCAGCTGGAAGCATCCAGTTTATCTTCTATGTTTTATTTTTTTTATTTTAATATTTGTCTGCTCTCATTTTCTTACTGAACAGAGATTATTGTGGCATCATTCAAACAACGTCTCTGCTGAAATCCATCTATCAGCCTCGTCCTTGTGTAATATTTCTGCATTGCTCTCAAGTGGCAAGATCAAATATTTGGTATTGCAAAGTGAAATCCCTTCAAAGGTTCTGAGCTGAGTGCTTAATAATCATTTTTTCCTTCTAAAGCCAGTTATTTTAAATCAGATCAAAGGCTTTTTTATTATTTACAAAGAACACGCCTAATGTAGTGGGGTTTGTACAAACACACACACACATGCACACAGTAGTCACAAAGTCATAAATGCACTTTTATACTTTATTACAAAGTACAAGTGTTTTTCCTTTCAGACACACACAGAGCATTGTACTAAGGGTTTTGTCCTGAAATGCCATTTAACATAATATTTTTCTCCCTCTCTGTTTCCTTCTTGTCGCTCCTCAGCAGGTGTGAGTGGACAATAGCGCTGAAGTTTGTTGCCAGCATGCCACTGGCAAAGCAGTCTTGCAGGGCCACTGAGCCCACAACAAGCTGGATCCTGGCTTTGGCTCTGCTTTTTGCTCTACAGGTAAAACCAATCCAGCAGATTCACTGCGGGTAGCACACAATGGATGTGTTTGTGTCTTTCTGGTTTCTGCCTTTTATGTGAAAACCTTAAATGAAGCCTAAGGTGGCATACAACCAGTGTGCTTTCATTCCTGTTGCTTTTTTCTTCTTTTTTTTGTTGTTTCCACTTGAAGGAATGATGATGCATTTGTAATAATGTTTTAGTAATAGGAGAAAGTGAAGCTGAAATGTCAAGAGAAAAAGTTATAATGTCAAAACAAAGTTGAAATACTATTTTGAAAAAGTAAAAAAAAAAAAAAACTATGAAAAGGGAAAGTTTGATTTTTTTTTGTTCAAGAAGAGCCAGTGAACTAGACCAAATTCTTGCTTTGCAGAGTTTGGTCTAGGCACGCTTCATAGGAACCCTCGCAGCCTGTGGCTGTCCAATCACAGCTCGCTATAGTTTTGGTTGGGCCATTTACAGCGCTCTATATTTTTGGGCCAATCACAGAGCGGGAGTAGCCGATGACATCAGCGCTGCGGCCGCAAACCCAAGCAACATGGCGGCAACTCAGGAAACACGTTCGTTTGAAACGGCTTTGTCATCAACATTGGATTATTTAGACTCCAACGTGCGTAAGTCTGTCTGATATACTTAGCGGCTTCTTAATTTTATCAAACAAAGTAGTGCAATGTCCCAGTACACCTGATATTCACGTGTTTTTCATACAAAAACGAAAGAAATCATTGATGTTAGACGCCATTAATGCCTCCCGCTTTTCTGTCGCCGTGATTACGTCACGTTCTTCGTCACTCTGATTGGCCCTAGCGCTATCCAATTGCGTGCTGACATTTTGAAAGACAACCGTAGATCCCGCCTCACGACTGAGAGCCGTCAATGGGTCGTGGCCAGACTATATATACACATATATAGGATGG
This sequence comes from Aphyosemion australe, assembly GCA_006937985.1. Classification (NCBI taxonomy): domain Eukaryota; kingdom Metazoa; phylum Chordata; class Actinopteri; order Cyprinodontiformes; family Nothobranchiidae; genus Aphyosemion; species Aphyosemion australe. The sequence continues at coordinate 451,907 of SSNS01000120.1, forward strand.
CTTGCCAGGCTAAAAAGATGCAACTCTCACTGTGCTCCTGAACCTGACTGAATTTTATTTCTGTATTCATTATTTATTTAACCAAGAATTCTAGATGTGCTGTAACTTAAGTAAACAAAAAACAAAAGCAAAAACTCGACATTTTACTCAGTCTTTTGGATTCTTTCACATCAGTGTCCAGAACGCAAATAATTCCAAAATGTATTACTGAGGAACAAAAACAGCAATTGTCTAACTTCCTAAATAATAATAATAATAATAATAATAATAATAATAATTATTATTATTATTGTTATTATTATTATTATAAATCCAACAATAATAATAATAATAATAAAAAAAATATTATTATTGTTATTATTATTGGGATTCAGTTCTTCTGACTATTATTTAAATAGCTGACTTTTAACTTTTTATAGAAATATTTTGAAAAATTTATAAATTTCAAATTTAATCTCAACACTTAAAGGGGACATATAATGACTTTTTTAAAAGGTATAATAGGTCTACCGTTGATAAAAAACAAATTAACTAATCTCTTTGCACAAAATCCCTCACACAAAGCAATTTCAGCAGTTTTATTCACAAATTCAGTACCTTTCAGAATGAGTCGCTTCTGTCACTTTAAGGAAACAAGCTGTAGCTGGCCACGCCCACCCCTCTGGGAGTGGCTCAGAGTAGAGCAGCTGCTCCTCCAGCATCAGCTCTCTCTTGCATGTCAGAGGTGGTTCCATTCTAATTTCCCCATTGTGACATCACAAACAGGGACCTTTTGAAACTAATTGTTTTAGGCACATAATTCCTAATTTGGAATGTTTATAGAGGCAATAGAGACCCACATAGCAGTACAAAAAGATGCAAAAGGTGAGTTTTAATGCTATAATCTTGAAGATTTATTTGGAAACAACTGGCCTTTTCTAGTTTTCTTTGAAGAAGAGAACACAATCATTAATTATATAGATATATAATGTCAACCTTTAAATATGAAAGCAAAAATAAAGTAGCACATTGTTATTAGGCATAAAGAACAAATTAGAGAGATTAAGTCTTAGAAGATGAAATGATGTAGCTGATGTTACATGTTCTGAGCTAAAGAGGACCGAGACTGTGTAGCTTTTATCAATACACATTTGCAAATCCAGCATCATGATGTTGCAGAGTGCATTAGCACTTGTAGCATGGGTAAGTGGCACTCCAAAGATGCCATTATTCTGAATATGTACAAGATTTGGAGCAACATTTGTTGCCATCCATGCTGTCATTTTCAAATCCCATTCTGCACAGTAGCGTGGTTCCAAGGCAGAGGAGTTATGCATTAAATTAGCCCGTCTTCTGCTCCGATCTGTCATTTCTATTAAATGTTCTTCAGATAAACTGTTTAAATGTTCTACCTTATATTTCTAGCAAAATGTCAGAATCTTTCTGTTTAATTAGCAGAAAAATCTAAAAGCAGCATTGTTGCTGTGTTTAGCAGGAGAAATCATATATCTGTCATTTATCCTGCTTTTATATGAAAAGGGAAAAAATGTGCTTTCACCAGTTAAATGCTACAGATCTGATCATTAGAGAATGAAGCTCAAAAAACAAGTTAATTAGTTTGCTCTACGGCTTGGAATACATTTATCACATCAAATCCACATTATGTGAAACCGATACGATAACATTTACATATTGTTTGTGTAGATTATACGCACAGATTGACTAGCCCAGTCTGATGCTTGTTTTTTAACTTTTGGCTTCTAGAAGAGGCAAAAGACATGTTTTTATCTAAATTAGAGGAGTAATCCAATTAGAAGGTAACATATTTAACAGATTGAATCAGGACCAATATCTCACAAATCAAACACTTTCAGAAACTCCAGAGATGATGTCCTCTCTCATTTAACAATAAAATCTTGTTGCTTTTTGGAAAATAACAATTCCCTTGCAAGACACTGACATTATATTCAGAAAATACGGTTTCACAGCTGTTTTTTGGAATTATCCACCTTTCTCATATTAGTTCTGGTTTTACACTGCAAAAACTGATTTCTAATAAAGTAAAAAAAAACTCATTTTTAGACATGGTTAAAGAATCTAAAATTAGACTCTGCTGCTAGTTTCAAAAATTCTAGCCAAGCAACTTTTGCTTACCCCATTGGCAGATTTTTTTTCTCAAAACAAGAATATTTGGATCATATTTAAGAATATTGACCTTATTTTGAGTAGTGTTGATTTTCTAAATGAGAATCGTTTTCTTTTTAGACTATATTGCCTAAAAAATAGGCTTTGTTACTTACTTAGATATTGTTTTTTGCAGTGTAGTGAGTGTTGCAGCCAGTAAAAACATTGTTCATGTGCTGTATGCTCTTTGTCATATCGTTTCTTTTATCCCTCAAGTATTTTTAATTTGTCTCCATCATTTTGTAAATGCACAGTCACATAAAGGACAAAAACAACAGAATCCCCAGAGTCGCAACCACGTTCTGTGTTTTCTGTTTCATATTGTCTCTCGCTTCAGGGTGCTGCTCACGCTGCTCCATCAGGAGACAACAAGCTGGTTCGAACCAGCAGAGTGAGGAGGCAAACCCCAGGGGGGGATCAGCCCCCCTCTGCGTCCTCAGTCAACCAGACCCTGCGGGAACAACCTCTGGTCTTTAACCATGTCTACAACATCAACGTCCCCTTGGAGTCTCTGTGCTCTGTTGACCTGGACACTTCTGCAGCATCAGGACCAGGTGACAGCGAGGACTTTTTTATTATTTCAGTTAAATGGTATAAACTTTTTTTTAAATAATTTTGAGTGCTATTTATGTTTAATTGTATTTTAGATTCTCATGCTGAGCTAGGATCCAGGCCTCCGATGCAGGGTCCGGTTGATCCAAATGAACCTACAGAATACACTGAGCAGACCATGGATGCTGAAAGCCAGGTCAGTTTTTTAACATTAGTGTGTGTATTATACACTTCAAAGTTGCAGAATAATTTTATGCATGCATGGCCTCCAATTGTAGAAATGCTTATTTATTTATTAAAAAAAACCAACAACTATAGAATCAATTAACTGTAAAACTATGACAGTGTGAGAGCAATGGGAAGTAAAGGAAGCTTTTCTTTTAAAATGACAAATATGTAGTTTTTACCATTAATCTCTGGAAATATCCATGAAAATATGGTTGAAAATGAATTAAATGATGCCCAGTTGTTGTCTAAAATACATCGGTGCGGCCAGTAGCTGGTGAATAGAGTGCATCATTCATTGGCTAAAGAAGCGTTTTCTTTTTCTGGAGATGTTTGAGACAAAAACAAAGTGTAAACACATAAATCATGTAGTTAATCAGGTCAGGGCTGTCATGTATGATAATTTTGCACCAAACTCAACCGTAACCCAACATATGTAATGTGAGATGCTTTAAGGTAACCAAAATGATATTTTTAACCCAACAGCACTCTTTTTAATTCCTTCTCAGGTGACATTCACTCACCGCATCAACATACCAAAAGCAGCTTGTGGTGGTTGTCCAGCGTTGAACACAATCCAGCAGCTCGCCACCAGAGTGGAGATACTGGAGAGGGAAGTGTCCATGCTCAGAGCTCAGTGCGGATCGGGATGCTGTGGGGAAAGCTCCGCCATGGGTGCGTTCTGTTTAGCCCCAACAACAAAGAATATCAATACTGTTGATAGATGTTTTTATTTATTTACATAATCTATGTGTTTGTTTAAAAAGGTTTACTGAAAAATCATCAAGTGCGTAGAGGCAAAGCTATATGGATCAACAAGAAAAGGAAATGATGTAAAAACCAGTTGTGTTGACATGACAGGAAGTAATGAGTGCTGTCAGGAAACCAGACGGAAAACAGGAGACAGACAGCACCAGATTATTTATTCTAGAGGGCAACTTGTTTTTATCTGTGGAGAAAAGGGTGTGAAAAATCTTTGATACCTCTGCTATTATAATAGAAGAGGGAGTGGACGGAACTACAAAATAAATTATGGGTAAAGTATCTGCTCCAATGACACTATCACCCGTTTCAAATATTCTCAGAAAACCCTCGATCTGTATTGTGAGAAAATGATTTTCTCCAGCAGACATGATCTGAATCGGAAAGAGGAAGCAACGCTCAGCTGTGGAGGATGATAAAGGAAACCCGAAACAGCTTTTTGATGGGTGTTTCTCTTGTATGAGCTGGAATTTTAATACATTTGTTGGACAATTATACAATTTTGATATCCGGTTTTTAAATTCTGATGAAGTATTGTCCCAAAATGTCAAATCTATCCTATGAGGGTGAGTTTTAATATCAAATCAAACGTGCTACGATCATGTAATACACATTGTATGTATCTTTCCTCACAGGTCGTTTGGATTTTGTCCCAGGCTGTAGCGGTCATGGAAGCTTCAGTTTTGACCTTTGCGGCTGTATCTGCGAGGATGGTTGGACTGGCAAAAACTGCTCTGAGCCCCGCTGCCCGAGCGACTGCTCTGGTCAGGGAGTGTGTATCGAAGGCGAGTGCGTGTGTGACCGTGACTTTGGAGGCGACAACTGCTCAGAGCCACGCTGTCCCTCAGACTGCTCAGGTCGTGGCTTGTGTATCGATGGGGAATGTGTGTGTGAGGAGTCCTTCACGGGCGAAGACTGCATGGTCGGAAGGTGTCTCAACGACTGCTCCGATCAGGGGTTGTGCACCAACGGGACGTGCCAGTGCCGACCCGGCTACGTGGGGGAGGACTGCTCGTTGGTGTACTGCGCCAACAACTGCAGCAAGAAGGGAGTCTGCAAGGAGGGTTTCTGTGTCTGCCAGGATGGGTTTGCTGGGGATGACTGTAACTCTGGTAAGTCACTAGTTTTTATCCACTTTTCAGTTGCAAAAACGACATGCACAGCTCATTTACTTGAAGCAGAAACTCACAACCAGAAGTTGTTTCTGCTTATAGTTGTTGTAGAAATCTCTGAAATCAGCTGAAAGCAGAAAAAATTAGTCTGAGTGATTGAACTACCAAACGTTTTTGTTTTTAGAGTCAGAGCTGCAGATTGCTTAGTATTTTGTAGTGTACTGTTAACGATGTGCCCATGAGGGGCTGAAGTGTTATTCTGCTCATTTCAATTAATTCTTTCAGATTTTGGGTGGTAAAACACAGCGATAGGAAGGCCCTGTGTGTGAATGAAAAACTTACGGCTGTGATTGAAATGAATTTGTATGTTTAACACTTTTTGAGAACTTTTAAATATGGCCATGAGGCAAATGATAAAACTGAAAGTCAATTTCTGCAAATGAGTTCATGTTATGCAAATTTTCTTTGTGCAGTTTAGTCACAGATTATTTTTTTCCTTTCTGAATTTTTATTCTGTTTAACACATTTAAGAGAAAAGTGTCTGACACAGATTCCAGGTGCTTACTTGGCTCAAACATGTTAAAAATGTCCAAACAAATAGAAATGAGACCCCGCAACTTGAGAGTAAATTGAGAAAATTTGAAAACATCTTGGGACAATGAGAATTTCGTTTGCAAATACCATTCTTACCAGTGGTTACAGTCCAGTAAGATACTGGGTTTTGCCAAAGCTAAGATATTAAACTTAAATTGGACTTTAAAAAAACACCGGTAGAACACCAAACGCTGATAATATCGGTCATAGCAGTGCCACAAAAACGATTAAACAACCAGATGCTTCGCCACCACGTCTGCAGCAGCGTCTGCTTCCCATTCCCTGACCCGTCCCCGCTCACTGCTACCTCCGTAACACGTTTTTAACCAGGGGACAACCCGGATGTGTACTCAACAAGCAAATACTTTTCAGATCGTCACATTTAATGCTTTTTCTCCCTTTAGACAGAAATTGCTCAACTGTTAGCGATAGCTAACAGCGGCCGGCTCCAGATTCTCTATTATTATTAGATGGAAAATTAGATGCTAACAACCAATGATTAAGCCGAGTCTGAAAAAAATGTATTTAAAAATGGGATGCAAAGTAGTGGAAAATTGCATTTCCAACATGCATGATGTTGTAATAAATATCTATATGTTTGTGCTTTGCAGCCATGTGTGTTTGGAAACACTAATCTTCTGCATCAAAGTTTAAACTGATTAAAGAAAAGAAAATGCATCAAAATACTGGAGTTTTAAATTTAAAAATAAAAAGTTGACCTGCAGTCTTCATACAAACATCAATAAAACATATTTTTGGATCAGAGCAGAATTGATAAATATGTATTATTACACTGTTTATTGCACATTGTTGAAGTTTTTTTATTGAATAATTTCATGAAATCATTATGAGTTTGCATAAAGGTCAAGAAAAATTTGCTCCAGCCAATGGTTTAGAGTGTTACTATAGAAAAATATAGCACAAGTAATCAACAAACCTTCACACTTAAAGGGTGAAGAAAATGTTCGACCTTTTTATTCTATACAAAAACTGTTTTCTCAGTGGAGATAGTTCATTTAGGTCTGTCTTATTTAATTGGCAGTGTGTGTCGTCAGCTTTAAGACTCGAGGTTTATGGCGCCAGTGCAATGAATATTTTGATGTTGGGTCTCGTGAAATTCTGGAAGAAAAATTGGGACAATTAACAACCGAGTGCTGAAAAACAGCTCTGAGCTTCAACATTTTTACACAAGCCTGAAAAATAAACCTGTCTGTGCTTCAGACGCCAGTGGTGGTGGTAGGGGGAGGGTGCGTGACTTGCTGGACAGCAGAAGGTCTAACAGGATTCATTTGTCAAAAGTCACATTCATCCAGGGAGCAAACTGTCACATTAGCTGCAGCTGAGACAGTTTCGGAGCTGTGCTTGCCTTTGTTCCAAGCCGCCTCTCCATGCCAAAATATCACATCCTCTTCTGCCATTTGAGGCACCTGTCAACAAAGTGACGGATGAGGACAGACAGAGGAGCGAGCGATAAAAAGTCAGGGACGGAGAATTGTACGGCTAAGGCTGATTCTTACATTCTGCCCTCGCATTTAATATCTATACCGAGTGAGGGAGATGGATTGCTTATTTCTTCATAATTAGCCAGTGCTTGTATGGGAGAGTTTGTCGAATACAAAATGAGAAGTTCAATTACTAGAGGCATGCAGGGTGACAGGCTTAAGTGTTTCATGTTATCAGAAGCCCAAGAAAACGCCATGCAGTTTTGCTTCAATTATGGTGGCCTATATCCTCCCACTAGGAGAAATAATAGAGACTGTTGAATTTAAATTGGATGTTTCAGTCCTGGAGTGAGAAATAGCATGTATATCTTTACATGAGAAAGCAGAATATCCCCCCACAAAGCAGATATCAACTGCTGAAGAGCGATGTCGAGTGCTTATAGAGGTATTCTCTGGTCGGTCCCATGTTATCCAGTGATTGCTTGCAGTGGTGACAACAGACATTTGCATTTAGATAAAGTTTTGAATACCTCCTCTACGTCTTTGTGGTTGTGCGGTTTGTCTTAAGACTACAAACCATCACCGTTTGTTCTGTTTTCTGTCTTTCACTGATCTGTTGATGAGTAGACTCTTGGCTCTGCACGTCTTTAGCATTTTTTGTCCCACTTATTGTAAATGTTGTAATAACAGTTTTAAAGCAAGTTGCATAAAATTGTTGTGTCCTATAAATAAATAAATATAGAAAAGATAACATCCCCTACTACTATCTACTTCTTATATACTTATATTTAAACAGCAGATTCCCTGAGAAACCACTTTTTACTTATTATTTTTGAAAACGATCAGTCACTCTGAGTTTTTCATGCATGCTGAACCTGAAAATAGTCTTACACCTATCTCCTGCATTAGCTTCTAATAGAAAATAGATGATGAAACGCTGAGATTTGAAAATCCTGACACATCTACATCACACTGTCACTTTACATTCATGGACTCGCCTATCTTGGCTTGCGACGGGGCTGTTGTTGGTTTAGCGTCCAGGAAACAGTAGAGAACGTCTCGGCTAGTAGAAGCTAACCGTTAGCATTAGCAACTCCACCACATGGCAGAACTCCTTCAGGCTTGTGTTATTTGTGGAGATAAATCATCAACATTGCAAATCAGAGGCGAGATGTCTGACTCCAAATCCTGTCGTCTGAAGCTCCTCTGGTTGACTTCTACTTCCTCAAACGGGCGCACCAGAGCTTTTATTCCCCAGAGAATGACTTACAAGGCATTCATTCCTACTATAGACTGCTGAAAATATATTAAAAATATCAGTGAAGTTGACCTTTAAAAATGGCGATAGAGGGCACTTGCCTAACCTGGAGGGGTAGTGAGTTCCAGAGTTTTGGGGCACAAATAGAAAAAGCCCCTTCCTCTCGGGACTTGTAACGTGCCTTTAGGACGGTGAGAAGGAGCTGATCTGCTGACCAAAGAGCACGAGGAGGGTGGTAGAGATGGAGCAGCTCACCCAGATAGGGAGGAGCCAGACCGTTCAAGGATTTTAAGCAAACAATAGAAGTATATCAGAAAATGACACAATTTTATTTTTTTTTTAATTAGGGAAAACTTGGCGCAGACCAAAAAGTAAAAATGTGAGAGGGCATTTTAACTGCCTCAAATTTCAACACCAGCACTTGTTAATTCCACAATAATGATAGACTGGTCACATGTGAGGCATCTAGAGACCTCTGCTTCAGATAAAAACAGTCAAGACAATTTGACTGAACCAACCTTCTTAATGGTAATGCAAAGTTTTGCAATAGTTATTTTTCACCTTTCTATTATTTTCCTAGCAAAACTGCCAGTTTTTGTCACTATGACTAGTTCTTTGTACAGAGTCCAGAGAAAAATTGGCTTTTTGATGATTGAGCTTTGAGAGTTAGAGATGTACTAATCGATATGTTCGATCAGGCGACATATGCCTGTAATAACACGTTGACTAGACCTAATGAGACTCCCGGACTTCAGGTGAGATTCCTGCAAAACCTTCAACAAGTTTTAAAATAAAACCCAGAAACACTCTTAATGATGAATGTAGCTTTTTTCTCAGCAAAGACTTGAGCTACTTCTCACCGAGGATGCTCGTAACTGGTAATGCTGGTAATTTATTTTCTCTTGAATGCTTGGTGACCTTGTAGTCATCAGCAGCCTGGTGAGATTCTGCATCAATTAAAGATTTCACTTTCTGTATAACAGACAGATTCTTCTCATCATTCACTCTGTCCTTGACTTTCATGTGGAGTATGTCTTTTTTTACTTGCTCATCATCTAGCCTCCACACTGACCTGATTTAGTCTCTCTTCATCTGTACCGTCGATTGCTTCTGCTTCTCTTTTGTTATTTCCTCCCCATCAAAGTTGATTTGAACTGATGAAATAAATCTAGCTGCAGAAGCAGGAGGAGTTGTTCCCGCTGCTTAGAAATGAACAAGCTGCTGCACAGCATGTGCCCATCTGTCAGCCTCGTGAGAAAGTAGCTGAAATAGCTACTAAAGTGCCCCAAAAGTTCCCTGAGGAGGACTCTGCCCTGCGCTGCGGTGTCCTGTATCACAGGGGTGAGAGGTTGTTTATCACACCATTACACTCACTGCTCCTTTTCTCGTGTTCGTCTCCCTGTCCTGCTTCACCCTTGTTGTCTCTATCTCTCACTTGATCATCTTTCAGTGGTAATTGTTTACTCTCCTCACGCACGCACGTTTTTTTCTCTTCTCCCATTCGCTGTCCTCAGAGCATCTACAACTCAAGCCGTTTGTACCTCCCATCTCACGCTCTCCTCCTCCATGTCCTTCACTTGTCTCCCCTCCTCCCCTTTGTTCTTGGTGGCAGGAGGAGCTGTAAACACTCCTGTTTATTTCTCCACATTTAGATTCAACACCACATCTACGGTTTATAGCTTGAAAATCTCCACTTCAGCCTCCTCTCACTACAAGCTTCTTTTTACTTAAAGGAATATGTGTTCACAATGCAGCTGGCTTTAAAAAACAGCGATATTTATAATCTGCTTGAAGTGTCTATAATTATATACTTAGTTTATACTTTGTATTATCAGAGGCTACCTGGCCGTGAGCTACTACTGATAGTGAAGTGGTCTTGAGCGTACGAGCAGGGACACAATCAGATTTGGCTTTGGGAGCTGCGGCACTAAAGTGTTTTAAAGCAAATTTGTTGAAGTGTTGCGACTTGCTTTAGACAAACGTGCTTAAGTGAAAAACAAATATGATGAAATCTCAGTAACTGACCTTGATGTTCGTCCATCACTAATTCTTTGGTATCGAGAGTGAGTTTACTACTTCCCCTGTTTTCGCATTGTTGTTTAGAGCAATCATCAACCCAATGTGAAGAAAGCATTCCATTCCTGTCACAGCATCAAGTGTACTGCCGTGAATATAGTAAAGAAAATGAGGTGATTTCCAGCAGAGTACCAAACTGTCCTACTGGCATCCTAAAATAAAAACAGAAAAGATCTGAGTAATTCCACTGTTCTTTTATGATCTGGCGAAACGCTCGTCACTGTTATAAATATACCGAATGAGCACAAATTCCCTTTTAGTCCATACATTCACAGTCAAGCACATCAGTATGGGAAGGTGGGTCTCAGCAACAGCAATCAGACACCTCAAGAGAGTGAATCCACTCGCGGTTAGCGTGGTTCCTGCACATCTTCATCCCTAGACAGTCGGTGGTAAATAGGTAGTCCTCAGTGGTGAGAGGGCAGAAGCAGTCACCTTCTCACAACTGCTCAAGCTCTCTTCAGCATGGGTAAAAATGAAGAGCTCATTTTCCACTTGCAATGCCAGGGTCAAAGAAACTGGTTATGTAGACTGTCATGTTCAAGCATAAAACCTGCCTCTTCACACACAGAGACACATTTTCCTGCTATATGTGCAATAAAACGAAAAGTTTGTCTGCCAGTAATGATTTATAGAAATTGTGCTTGCACTGTTCTGTATCGTTTCGATGGTAGAAAGTGAATTTCGCCCAAACAAAATGTCACAAAACCCATTAAGTGGGGAAGAAACCCTGAAGCCAGGGTCAACCTCTTTGTCCTACACAACTGCCAGACACCCAAGAGAGGGCGCTGTGGCTCCTAAAATTAGAATGCGAGGCAAGCTCGCGTCCAAAGGATCTAAATCATGCGCATCGTCGCAGTGGATCAAAAGAACTGTGGTCCAGTGCTTTGCCCCACTTCCAGGGTGTTCAAGTGGGGAGCGGGAGTCTATGTCCAGCAGTCACTGGGAAAGAGGCGGGGCCACCCTGGACAGTTTGCCAGTCCATCACAGGGTCTTAATATCAATGCTAAATCTTGATTGTAGGCTGGGACATAAAACTAGGTGGTGACTTTTGACCATTCTGAAATGTACGTGTAGTAGGAATTGGAGAGTTGCATTCAGTAACTTCTGCTTAAAGATAAAACTTTCCAGTGTTCCTAAAATATTGATATTGGGTTACCATGACCTGGATGACTGAGAACCTTCACCAGCATGTTCTTAAAATAGTTCATCAGATTCAATTGGTTCAACAGATGTTGAATGTGAAGCAACTGCTAAAATCGTGGTGGCATATGCCAGTAAAAGTAGCTCAAGCATCAACAGTTTATAGGACAAGGCATAACCTTTGATAAAGCTTTTGCATTATTTTGGCTGACTGAGCACTTTGACCCAGATGGTGTTCTGACAGAAAAAGCCTACCCATCAAAATGTGCTGCCTTGCTGTATTGCACACGCACTGAAAGAACTTACATCACATGATTTTTACCTGAAACACAATTTATCGAACAATCCTACCAATATCTTTTGAGCGTTCATTCTGTGTTTTTTCTAAATACTATCACTTTTTTTTTTTCTTTCTGTTTACACAAACAGGAGTTGTTTTTTACCTTCTTATTTCGCTGACGTTTCGATCGCAAGAAGGTAAAAAACAACTCCTGTTTGTGTAAAAAGAAAGAAAAAAAAAAAGTGATAGTAATCCTACCAATAATCGATCAGTCAGAGGCACCTTTGTTTGGATAAGTCTTGTTTTGACCTTTTGGTCTAGTGTAGCGTATCTGTACTCTGTGACATCGTGTTATCATTTGGAATGTTTTCACTCTGACTCCAGGTTTCTCATCATTGCCTGAAATACATTTACTGCAAATATACAGAAGGGCTACACATCTGCATTTTAATCTTGACACTTTATCTGTGATGGTATATGAGCTTCTGGCAAAAAAGAGGGATGCTGACTTGCAATAGCGATACGAACTGAGTCTGCAGTTTTGTTTGTTTAAAGCTAAAAACAGCTGTAAGTTCTTAGTTTGTTTTACAACAAACCAACATTTTCTAACTTTGGTTTTTATTCTTCCATTCCAGGATTATTGAAAATGGCAGTTCCATTATTTCATGCTAACAATGTGTGTTTTTCATGTCAACAGTGGCACCGGCCATGAACTTGAACGTACGCGGGGTAACAGACTGTACCATTGACCTGGAGTGGGAGGGGTCAGTTGTGGTGACAGATTTCTTGTTGACTTACACACCAAGCAGCCCTGGAGGTATGAATGGACTTCAGCTTAACTTAAAAATAAGAAAAGTAGTAGCTTAAATCTTTGATGTTGAATATGTCTTACATCTAGAAAACAAAGGAGCGTCCTGTTATCAGATGTTGGATCTTTCTTCTGATCTCTTTGTCAGGTGTGCAGTTGGAGATGAGGCTTCCAGGGAATACAACATCCTGGACAATCTTAGGGCTGGAAGCAGGCTTGGAGTACAACATCAATGTGTTTGCTGTCATCAACAACACAATCAGCGTTCCTGCCAGTATTACAGTTTGGACCTGTAAGTGTTATTTATTTGTTTGTTTGTTTGTTTAAAGGCTCAGATATATGTTTGTTCCATAGATTAAAATGGTTATCTTTGATAGTCTTGTGCTGGTCATGTGAATGCACACACTTTCTAATCATTGTAACAGAACAAAGTCTGCTACAAACACACGCACGTGCATGCACAGAGACTAGCAGGCATTAAGACCAAGTCATTGGAAACATGTTGGTTGTTCTCAAGCCCACTAGTGTATATACTGTACGTCTCAGACCTCTAAGTAAGTAATAGTCTATTCATTATGCCACTTGATGTGTGGCTGCACAAACATATTTCCATTAGTGCCATCATGGATGGTAAAATCATCTTCTATTTCACAGCTAAGTGAATTTCATTTCAGCAATCGTAGAATTTTGAGTAATAAAGACAATTTAGGCCAATTAAACGCGATGGAAACATTTTTCAGTGAGGTTATGATATATTAGGTTGTCTCTGTGAAATGAAATTATGAAAATGGAAAATCTGGTTATGAAGAAACATGTTTGGGATCTGAGCTGCTGATGAAAAAGTGATTTAGGTATTTTACAGATAGATTTGCATTTGGGGTTATTAGTTTTTGCCCGATGATTTAAAGCAGCATTTTACAACTGTTAAAGTCCGTTAGTGTACATGTTTATATTTTGATTGTGTGTGTGTGTGTGCGTGTGTGTGTGTGTGTAACTAAAGTGAACCTAATACAGTAAAATGTATACTTAATGGAAAAAGACATAAAAAAGGTTTCATTTTGTTTTTTATGTTTATTGGCATTATTGTGTGTTTATAAAAATCACATGAATGAACATTTTTGAAAAATATCAAAGTTAAGGTCCTTCTGCTGTTCAGGGAAATTATATCTGATATAATTCCACAATCCCTGAAAGGTCTACACAGTTGGTGTGTAGTTCTGTCAGTGGTTCTAGATTTTGTAATTAACGATAATAATGTACAGAAAAAGGCTGAAATGAAAATAAACAAAATGTTTTTTAAAGGCTTCAGAACAGATATCATTATGGAAGAGGATTTGGGTCACTGAAAAAAAGTCAGAATTCTGAGGTTAAAGTTAGATTTCTGTTTCTTTTCAGTGGCCTTAATCCTCTTTTGTATATTATTAATGTAAAAAGAAGAATTTTAGATAAAGTCAAGAATGATGGATCGTGTGAGTCATTGAAGAACAATAACACGAGTCTGCCAATATCTCCAGATCTGTCCAATCCCGATGGTTTAGTCTTCAAATCCATCACAGAGACGTCAGTGGAGGTCCAGTGGAAACCATTCTACTATTCCTTTGATGGATGGGAGATCAGCTTCATTCCTAAGGTAAACCGAACACATGTGGACACTTATGGATGGAGTCTGAGTTTTTATTTTGGCCTTATTGTTTTATTTTATCCCCTAGCCAAGATATTCCCACTTATTTAACCACTGCATAAATTAGCTGCCAAAACTGATTCTGTTCAATTTTATAATCCTGGATTACAAACATAATTTTGTTTGCCATTCATTACCTGTTTTTGAAGGACTGTGTAAGAATAAAAACATAAATAAATATATTGAACATATAATTTCAGCCCTGTATGAAAATATTAGATGGATTGTTTTAAGCATATTAGCTATTAAATGGAAAAGGCATTAAACTAATTTTCCTCCATTTAGCAAAATCACATCAAGGTCACATTCAAAGCAAAACAACAACAAAAAACTCTTTTGGTAATTTCTACTCTACAGTTTAAACGCTAATCCCCCCCCCCACCCCCACCCCCTCTCACTGTATTTGGGTTTCTCCTCTGGTCAGGTGGGGCACCATGACCCAGATCTGATCATGAGGTTTTATTGGAGCTTTTTTGTGGATTCAGAATTTGTTTTAATTTAGAAAACTGTGGACTTACCTTACTTTATAGATTTGAGCCTTCGTCTTCTCTCTTTTCTTTTTCCTACATCCCTACTGTCACTCTTTTATTATCTCCTATCCTCCCCATTCTTCTCCCCTAATCTCTTGATTATACCTTCCATGCACTGCCTCTGTGTTGAGATCTGTAACTCCTTCCCCCACTTTTCTTCCTTGTACATGTTCTCTTCTTCCCTCCTTTTCTCCCTCTCTCTCTCTCTCTCTCTCCAGCCACAGGGGAAATCATATTAAGACTTGGTAGTCCCACCCCCTGTGGATTCAAACCGGCAGTGGGGATTGTGAATTTTGACAATCTCCTAATGGAAGAAGGCATTAAACCTTGTGTGAGCTAATTCAAAATTTACTAAAAAGGAAATGGAAAGGGAGGAGAAAGGGGAAAACTTTAAGACCTCCTATTTGTCAGAGACAATGACAGTGTACGAGTGCATAGTGGATAAATCATAACCTTATTGCTAGGGCACATAAAAACATGCAAACTCCACAAATAACAACCATATAACAGTTGAATTGTTGAGGCAACAGTGCTAACCAACTTCTCCACTGCAGCCCTATAAATGTTGCTATACTTATTTATACATGCATGCAAATGATCTAAGATTGGCCTTTTTCTGGTGGATAATCAGAAGACAGAAAAAACAAGTTGGTGAACTATTGCTTGTTGGCTTTCTGAAAATTAGGGCTGAAACTAATCATCAAATGATTCGATTCATTAAATTCCTCTAATCATTTTTTACTGATTCGAAGTGTCGTTAAATGTGCGCACCACAGTCTGATCACATTTTACTGGCGCACAATGTGGTAATCTAGGTGATGTGGAGGAAAGCAGAGAAACCAGCAAAGACACAAACCATTGTAAAAGGCAGAATCGGTCCAAAGTTTGGGATCAAGAGTGAAACTACGAGCAGATTTGCTAATGCTAGCATGAAGCATGCTCACGATCAAGTGGGGTTTAGAAAAAACTAAACTAAGAATGACTAAACTCTACAAGTGGAAGAAAAATCCCCACCATCCCGTTTGTTTGTAGCTGTCTGCAGCAGTAGGAAGCAGAGCCGTAGCAGCTACCTGGAGTCTGGTTGTTGCTTCGAGTCTGCTCCAACCACCTCAGTAGTTATGGCAAGCCGTTGTAGTATGTAATTCACAAACGCTTCTATCTTTGAATACAATTTAAACTGGATTATGTTGCCAACCCATACATATTAAAGTAGATATGCCACAATTACATTGTTACCAGTAGAAATTAAATGTTTTTAGCATTTCCGGTAGCTTATGAACATGTTAATGAAATAATGAAATAATAAAATTCTACTGATCATATGTGGATATATTTAGATTTGTTTTTTTGACTAGGATGACTGAATACAAACCTAAAATGTTAATGAAACGTAGGTCAATTATTTTCCATAAAATATTTATTAACTATAAATATCAGCTGGGAAAGAGGGAACTATAGACAACACCAATTTAATAGATATTATTGAGCCTTTTATCATTTTTTTGTTTTATTTTCATATTTTTAGCAGCAGACCACAGTCTCATTTCACTTGAAACGTCGTCAAATAGAATATTCGATTAATCGACAGAGGATTCGATAAATGCTAAAATATTTGATAGCTGCAGCCCTGCTGAAAATATAACTAAAGCACAAAGAAAAATTCTCTAAAGTTGTCATAAATTATTGTAAAATGATGAGTTTAAGAATCTGCTGCAATGGTAAAAATCCAACGAGCTCAGTCCAGATTTAATACAAGAGATTTTAATTTCCTGTCATCATGGTCCAGTTTCAATACATTTGTCTTAATAGGTTTTGAATAATTTGGCTAAAAAACAGCAACAACTACACCTGTGATGTAGAAAATGTACAAAATCAGCATTTGCAGCATCAATCATGCTGACTGCTGAGATGATTAATTTTGTTTATAGCTTTTAGCTTTCATTGGTTCATGGCATTTAATACTATTACATAGATTGAATTACTAGTGAACAATTATGGTTATTTATTACTCCTCTCCTATAGTGGAGGTGATTATATTACACCCACATTTTAAAAAAGTATATATTTAAAGAACGTATCAAGCTGTTGTATGTTTGGTTTTACAAAACACATCAAAGTGCCGGTCTGGGTGCTCAGACCAGCAGTAGGGAAAACATCTGTCTGTCAGCAGGAAGTGCATTTGCAACAGTGGCTGTTTGAGAACAGCTGGTTATAGCTGGGCTTTTGTATTGATGAGTGACAGGCCTTTGGAAAAGCAGAGTGCTGCCTCTGCAGAACATGCCCTTGGAAATATCACTGTTGCACACTCATTTCTGCAAGGTAATATGGTTTGGGAATTTAATTTGCAAAACCATTTTAAGTTTTCAGTTCAGCAATGGCAAAAAGAAGCTGTAGCATGTATGTTACCAAATGTTTCTTGCATAAATCTACATGATTTATTGTGAGACTATGTTTTATCTGGTTGAATATTTAAGTGTTTGTGCTACAGCTGCTGCTCAAAAGATTTTTTTTACATGTGGTTTTTTTTAAAGGATAACGATGGAGGCATGACTGCCCAGCTGCCCAGCACCATCACCTCATTTGTTCAGACGGGTCTAAGACCAGGGGAAGAGTATACGGTCAACCTGTTGGCACTCAGAGACCAGGGTCGAAGCCAACCCGTCACTGCTTCGTTCACAACATGTACGTAACTTTACGTAAGAACGGAGAAATGCAGGTATAGTTCATAGTATTAGCTTCACTTTTCCTATCAGTGTGTTGTAATTGCAAAAGAAACCACCACACAGGTTTTGTATGAGGTCAGCACAGATCTGAGCCCCCCTTGCTTTCAGCAGCCTCCCCCCTTATAACTGCTCAGGTGATTGGAGCAGCTGTGCAGACAGGAGGGAGGAGGAGGGGCGGAAGCCCAAATTTGGTGTGCCTCTGTCCTTGGTGCTGACTCTGGGAAGCAGGAGATAGAGCTGACCGTGGTCACAGCTGAAACACTGTTTGAGTTCCAGCTATCAAATATTTTTCTTTTATTCTTTGCTGTGGTTTCATACGCGTGAACCAGTGTACATAAAATTTAGCTGGAGAGATCAAGAATGTCATGTATTCATTTTGAACCTGTGATCTCTGACTTCCGACTGCTGAGCTAAACAACCACATCACAGCTGATATCTCAGCTGCATGGCAAGTCGCTGCTGTGTTTCAGCCTCTGATCTGGGCATGATCACATCCTGATCAGCTGAGGCACTGATGTCACTACACCTGTTGGCTGTGTCAAACTGCAGAGTTTTTTAGTGATTTAGTGCCGTACAAGCTGGATGGATGGAGTTTGTGGCTGTGTTGGGGGTAACCAATAGTTGAAGATCATTCAATTCTACAAAATTTTCATTTTTTTCAGATAATAGTGATGAAATGTTGGATGTATATTTAATATTTTATTGTAGGTGTCCAGCTCAGACACGTATGGTACTGAGTGAGTCCTATGAGTTTGTGTTATAATGTATTGTAAAGTATTTCAGGGATAAAGAAAAAGGTATTTTCAAACACAAAATGCAGCCTTTCTGAATTCACGTAGCTCACTCTAGAAAAGGCAGCTTGTTGTTTTTGTTTTGTCACATGTCTGTGGTTAGCTGAGGCACTGGCCCCACTCCTCCAGCTACTGCTACTGAGACAGGTGCAATAGATCCAATTCAAATCTCCTCCATAACAATTCAGACTCTTGACGTCTGCAGTCAAAACACCATCAATTTCCTGTCAAGTCTTTGTCGTTTTTTGGGGTTGTAATTAGGTATCGATTAATAATTCATGTCACCCTCTCATTAATTTTTTACGCCGGCTCACTGCATGACACCTTATTGGATAATGAAAAGGAAAAGACAAATTTGATGTTACTAAAATATTTATAACAAAGATCCATCCTTCCTTGGAGGTGCAGGTAGCACCACGAGGCACCGGGAAGGTAATCCAGAGAGAGAGAGAGAGAGAGAGCACAGCTGAGCTGATTTGGAGGCTGGTTCTCAGCAATTGCCTTCCTCAGGATGTTTTCTAGGACGAGACCCAAGGGGCCAATTTCTGATACTTCAAGGATCAGAGTGGACCTGCAACATGTCAGGAATGAGTCCAAAGCCTATTTAGATCTCAACAGCTTTTAGGATGTAAATAAGGATAAAAGAAATCATCTCGTATCACTCATACTGTGAGGTTTGTGATTAGTCAAACCTGTTGCCAAAGAGATGGGAAATAATTATGCTGTTGAAGCATAACATGGTGCTTTTCAGCTTTAAACATGCATTAAGCGGTTGGCTGTTTGTTTTTCATCAGTGTACAGTATTATGTTTCACATTACCATGCACAGCTAGAGCATTAATTACATCCATTTAAAGGAGAGAACTGTTCTAATGTCTTCTTACATGAACATGGAGCTTTATTCACCTGAATGTAAGTCAATCATGACAAGTGCTAATTTGAGTTCAATACATATTTGTGTCTTTTTTTAGTTGTTTAAAGCAACAGGTGTCAGACGGTAGCTTTTGTGAAATTAACGATCTAATACAATTAGCTAATTAACACAGTCTGTAATATGCCGCTACCTTAAGTGAAGTGTCTCTATAGCTGCATTGACTCCCCGATGCTGTAGAAAACTCTACTGAGAAAATCAGTGTATCCTGATTCTGACAAACATGAGTGTTTTTCTCCTCACACCTGATGTGCACTCAGCTCTGAACACCTCATAGGTGTCATTTTCTAACAATCATTGTGGAGACTTGCATCACAGCTTGTGTTTTACACCTTTTACAGATAAAGATACCATCTCAGTGTGTGTCAGGTCTGTAAGTGTATCATGGCTGGCTGGCGGAAACCAGTAATACTAAGGTTATGAGAATTAGCTTTAACTTTTTTAAGTTTTGCATTTTAATTGGTTCTTTTATGTGTGACTGAAACACGTCCAAACCTAACGCTGTTCTTTTTGTTAATTTGGAATACAATGCTTCATATTTTAATAAAAATGACAGTAATATTAAAGACCAAGTTCACTGGGAAATCACTTTGTTCTTGTTCTTTTGGAGATATGATCGGCCACTCTGAGTTTAACACACAGGCTAAATGTGAAAATAGTCTTCTACCCCTATTTCCTGCATTAGCCGCCAATTGAAAATAGACGGGGAACACTTGGATTAGAAAAAACAGCCAATTGCTCGTCATATTGTCAAATTAGCATTCATGGACTCTTGCAACGGGGAAGGTTGTCGTTAATTTAGCGTTCAGGAGAGAGCAGAGAGGTTCTTGGCTAACCGTTAGCATTAGCAACTCCACCACACCGCAGAACTCCTTCAAGTTTGTGTTATTTGGGGAGATAAAACATCAACAATGCAAAGCAAGTGGAGTCGGTGGCAGAGACGCATTGCTGTTAGCCAATCAGAGGCTAGATGTCAGAATATCAGTAAATAACGCTCCAAAACCTGCCGTCTTAAGCTAAACTATGCTGTTGCTCACTTCCAGTTCCTGAAACATGAGCACCACAGCTTTTTTATCACAGAGATCAAGACTGCAAATATGTTGAAAAAAAAAAAAGACTGAACTTGGTCTTTAATAAATAAATTTAGAGGGTTTTTTTCCCCTATTCTGCAGTGATTGATGGTCCCACGCAGCTGATTATCCGAGATGTGTCAGATACCGTGGCGTTCGTAGAGTGGACCCCTCCAAAAGCAAAGATCGATCAGATTGTGTTGCGTTATGGCCTTGTGGGAGGAGAGGGGCCACGGACCACTTTTCGCCTCCAGCCCACGCTTACCCAGTACTCGCTACAGGTGCGTTTGTGTTTGCAGAAATCATTTTAAGCAAAGGGCGCAGATTTTATCGTACTGTTACCTAAAGGAGCTCACCTGCAATCTACGAACAAAAAGAAAATATAAACTTTTTTTGTGCAAGGTACGTTTTTTTTATCTTTGGATTATTGTGTTTGCCTGTGATGCTCATTAAATGATTTGATCTCAGAGTTTTCTCTTCCATCTGTGTCTGGAGATAAAACCAAAACAAAATGTGTGGAAAGTGCCTAAACAGCGTGAGCTGTCTGTTTTCTTTCCTTAAAAAGGTTCTGCGTCCTGGCTCACGATATGAAGTGTCCGTGAGTGGAGTGAGGAAAGGAAATGAGAGCGGATCTATTACGACTGAATTTACTACAGGTGAGGTCTGACAGCAAGCAGATGTGGTAATACCGTTTGTGATTCTGTGCCTGCGACTATAAAGGCACTTTGTTTAATGCACGCCTTGTTTATCTGCACTGGAAAAGGTTGTGAATATCTTTTCAAGGTAATAGCTACTTTGCTAAAGGTTGTGCAGATGGGAGTCATTTATTTATTGAAAAACAAATGTGGATCATTTCTGAATACTTTATGCAGCAATACAAATTCTATTTTTGTGTTAAATATCAATTTAGGCTTGTAAATTAGATCGTATCTGCACAAAGGGACAGAAAACTAAATCTTAGCCATTTATCACACGCACTCACCATCTAAAGTTAATGACAGTTTACCTTGATCTGTATCTATTTGTGTTGCTTTTATACTGCTGATTTTTGCTTGCTCACAATCCCTGAGATTCGGTCTCTGTGTTCCCAACGTTGTCAGCTTTATCGTTCTTCTCAGAGATCGATGCCCCCAAGAACTTACGGCTCGTGTCCAAGACCTCCACTACCCTCGAGCTTGAATGGGATAACAGTGAGGCTGAGGTAAAGAGACGGGGATGAGATTTAATCCATTTATCTCTGTTTGCTTTCAGCCACTTTGAGAGATTGATGAGTGTGTTATTCATGCCAGGACAAAGAAGTCTAATCATTTAATGGCAGTTTGTGTCCTTTGTTTATTTCATATCTTTTTTTTTTTTTTAAATTATTGATATTTTTATTAGTGCTCATTAATAAAACAAACTGAAAATTAGATTTTGGCGAAATGTTTTGACTGACAAATTTCCTGATATTCTATTACATTATGGGCATCCACAAATATGGTCAAATATACACCCATTTAGTATTGTTATAAGAGAAAATAATGTTAATGTAGACAGTGAGGTATAAAATCATATAAGGTCTCTTATTGTACAGAAAATTTTGATGCCATAAAAGACAAAAAATATATATAAATATATGAACAAAAAGCTTGTACTCTCCTAGGGTTGGTCATTTCATAATGATGACAAACTTACGACAAATTATTTTTTAAGTATACAAAGATTGACCACAGACATTCATACTGGACAAACCGAGTCCAAACTAAACTGAGCTAACCCCTGAAGCTAAGACGGAACTCCGGGACAGCGACCTACAGTGCCGCCTGTGGAGCTGTAATGTGGACTGTTAAAATACAAGCAGAACCTCAGACCGCTGCGATTGGAGCCAGGTGCCCCGGCCATTTACGCGAGGTCACGCTCCACCACGGTTGGAGATCAGCGGGACATTAGCTACATGCTAACTAGGGATGGGACGAAATATCGTTTGGCGAAATTTCGCGATATAAAACGTGACAAAATGCATCGAGTCAAAAAAAAAAATGGATCGCGAAATAAAGACTAAATGGCACTGCTGCATGATTTGTGTATGGTGGACATACAGTCTAAAGCCTTTTTTTATAAAACAATGCCGCTAATTTGCGCAACGCCTATGAGGCATCTGGGAGCATTAGGTCGTTTATAAGAACTCAGACAGTGGTGGTAATATTGCGCAGTCATGTCCGTTTTATAAAAGATTACGCGATGGTGGCATAAAGGAGGTATGGGGGCGGTCTCCGCGCTGTCACGGACTTCCGTTTATCTTGGACATAACTTGCTTTTTATTGTGATCGAAGCAGCGCTCGTTGAGTTTTTTTTCCACATTTCTCTACAAGTGTGTGTCCTCCACCATCACTGTGAACAGTCAGATGATCTAAGCTGCAGATCTAACGGAGAGACGCTCCCGGAGCTCCGCATCGCTCCAGTTTATCATCTCAGATGATTTGAAAACGAAACTTGTGGCCGTGTTTAGTTTCATTTTCATTTTGTAGTTCCCGGCCGGAGCTCGGCATTAATTTGACACCTCCCTCTGTTAAGTTAATGTGCGTTCATAAGACCGGCGAAGCCGCAGTATTACAGCAATATTACAGCAATATTACTATCAAGCGTGGCGGCACGAATGCCGCAAAATTCGGTAATATTACGCTGATTTGCCGGCATGGTGTGTCTTATAAAAAGGGCTTATGGTGGCAGGCTGACAGCACTATCTGCTGATTGAGCAGGGTAAAACTAAATAAAAAAAAAAATCCGGGGAACGGTGCAGTGCGTCGTGACGTCATCACGTCAAGTCACAGCGCCTGTTGCAACAACACTGCAGGCAGGAGACAATGTTTCTGCTCAAAGATCACTGATTTCACCAGAACATGTTGATATGTTAGTTTTTTTTTGAAGAAGAACCAGTCCTGAGATAACTTAACCTAGGGTTAGAGCAGCACTAAGGGAGTGTTCTTGTTTGTGTTTGGCCTGTTAGGCCTTGTGTTTCCCTGTGTGCAACGGAAACAAAAAAACAAGTTGTTATCATACAGTAATATTTTTTCCTTTTTTTTTTCTTTTTTGATATCGTATCGTGACATATCGTTTCGTGACTATGACATATAGAGGTGCATTATATCGTTAGTTTAAGTGTATCGTCCCATCCCTAATGCTAACCTAAAGCTAGTGGAGTTTTTCGGGCACTTTTAGCAAGAGAAACGTGGTTGAGTGACTCCAAAGTGAAGCAACATCAGCTCAAAGAGCTGCGGTGTTTCTGTAGTCTTCCACAGAGGGCTCCACAGGCAACAGCACAACTAAAGCCTTGCTTGGAAGCCAGGCGGCCGCGCATCCGGGCTACCTCGGGAGAAAGGAGTGTGTGGCCGCATGCGTGTAGCAGCTGTTCCCGGCCAAGAGACAGGAGAGGCCAGGCGCCTGCCCTGCTGGACTGCCTCCGCAAGGATGAAGCCGCAGTTTTGCAGATTTCTGATCGCAGAGCCGCCGCTGTTAAAGTTGGCCCCTAGATGTAGAAACCATCGAGCAGATAGAAGTCTCATAGGAACCTTTTATCCCAACATGTGACATATTTTCAGTGAAAAAACCTTGTGAAAATATATCGGCTCATATAGGTTATGTTTATTTCAGTATTTATTCTCAGTTGGATAAACGTGTATAACTGACCATCCAGAAAAACCTACATTTTCCTGTTGCAACATTTGTTCTCTCTAACGTCACTATGTAGGTTTATTTAGTTGTATTGAAAAATTAATGTGTCTCCAGTCTTCTTTATCAATTCTATCGAGAGTTTGCAATAATGCATTTTTTTCTCATACAAATGTACTAGCAAAACTCACAGATGGTGTGCTGCAGCTTCATAAATAATAGCTGTGAAACAAACACCCCACTGGATGCAAATGGTCACCAAGTATTTATCTTCATAAATAAATGTAGTTTCCCAGCTACTTTTCCCAAAAATCCAATAGAAAAACAAAAGTAAAATCAAAGTAAAACAATAACTGCCCAAAGTAGGAATGAAAAACAACTTACAAAATCTAAATTTTTGAGTTTTCCATCTTACAAAAGAGACTTATTGGACATTGAATAAAGAAAAGAAAGGAAAAACCCAACTTAAAAGTATTTGTACATTTATTTCAAAGACTACCTCCAGTTTTACTATTTGTCCATAGGTGGAGGGCTACCAGGTGGTTTACAGCACTTTAGCAGGAGATCAGTACGATAAAGTCATCGTCCCACGCAACGAGGGAACCACTACTAAAACCACACTCACAGGTGAGGTAGAGGACGGATGTTTTCCTTCTTCTCCTTTATGTGCAGTCACTTTGTCTTGAATTATTTATCATGAACATCTGTAGAGCTCTTATGCTCAGCGGGTTGTTTTTCCTGATGCCTTCAGTGTTATCGCAGTGCATCCATCTAGTGCACTGAAGATGCTGGGAACTGTCAGTGTTTTACATGGCAGGATTATCTTCCAGAGCTAACATTTGGTTGACGGGCTACTGATTGTATCTGTAAAAACGCTTGTTGTCCTGCGGGCATATTGGAAGGCTGTCAGAAAGATGGGTCAGCTGGGATGTTTTCTTTTTTTTTTTTGGTCTGAAAGGCCATAGTGCTGCAAAGGGCACGGCCTGCCTGAGAATAGAAGCAAAAGGTCCTTGTGTTATTCCGTCAGGCTTCTCCAATCGATACTCTCTCCTCTTTCTTTATCTGTCGCTTGCACTTTCTCTCCCTGGCTACCCGCTCTAATAATCTGTCATCCACCCCCTATTTTTTCATTTCTCATCTCTTCATCTTTATTTCCACAGCTCAAGAAACTGAAACATATTCGATTGATTTGAATCTGATCCATTATGCAGTTGGCAAAAAGCTGATTTCTTAGAAAATCATGTAGATGTAGATGTACTCCTCATCAACACTGAACGGATAATAACCCCCGGTATGATCACTTTCATGTAATCAACATGCGCTGCGCATGAGGAGGAGAATGTGTCTAATGTATTACCTGATAAACTGCTGGTTCTTTCTCCGACTTCGTGCTTCAGATCTATTGCCGGGGACAGAGTATGGCATCGGCATCTCTGCCATGAAAGGTAGCAACCAGAGTACACCGGCAACAATGAACGCCAGGACAGGTGAGTGCTGCAAATATGTCTTCTATTCATATAAATCACAGAAACATGTTCTACGTCATGCTGCATGCATCCAAGTGATTCTGTTCCTTATCCAGAAGTCCTTTCAGAAAATACAGCAAATTACATTTTTGTAAGAATTATTTTATTTTATGGAGATGTTTGTTTTATTTCACCATCTTACGTCTATATAAACAGAATCATGTCAGATTCCACCAATCTGTTCTGTGGTATACCCCAAGGCTCTGTTTTGGGAACACTCTTGTTTTTATACACCATCTGTGGCCAGATTTTGTCATTACAACATTTGAAACCTGTAATCATGACTGTCAGGTAGCCAAGAGGCCCACATTGATTTAAGTTGTTTGGATGAAAGAAAGATATTTTGTTGATTTTTTTTTAAATGTTAGTTAATATATAGGTGTGTCTAATATTATCTCTACTGCATTCACATTTATTTTAGTGGCTGAGGGATTTTTCTATCATGTAGAAAAATATGCTTCAGGGTTCGTACGGGTGCTTGAAATCCTTGAAAGTGCTTGAATTTCAATAACGTGTTTTCAAGGTATGGAAAGTGCTTGATTTCTGTATTGAGTCCTGGAAAATGCTTGAAAAACAAACTGCACAGTTTTGTTTATAAGATCACCCAAGTTAGTTTGATGAAAAAACTCAATTTGTTATTTTTATTAACATTACAAACTAGAGAGCGATTATTTCGCCTTTAGTAAAGACGGCTGCAGCTGCTCTCAGAGGGTCCGCTCCTTTCTGTCACACCGGTCTGTTAGCAGCAGGCTCCTCCTACTATAGAGACCAGCCGC
Source organism: Aphyosemion australe (assembly GCA_006937985.1). Taxonomy (NCBI): domain Eukaryota; kingdom Metazoa; phylum Chordata; class Actinopteri; order Cyprinodontiformes; family Nothobranchiidae; genus Aphyosemion; species Aphyosemion australe. The sequence continues at coordinate 477,997 of SSNS01000120.1, forward strand.
TGGACCGGCGGTGTACGCTGGCTTCGCTATGAAGCAGACCTACTTTACCGATGAGACTTTTATGCTAGTCGCGTGTGTGAGAGCTGCTGTGGGTCTGGGATCCAGCGGGTCTTTCTGTGATAATTAGCTATGAAACCAAGACTGGCGTAGAGCAGGGAACCGAAAAAAACGGTAAGAAATATCTTTTACGGTGCTAAAAAGTCTGTTATGAGCCGCAAAGCCCCGCTCCTCCCGCTGCAGCGGTTCACGGCAGGCGTCGGCTACTCTCATTCACAAACTTTGTTTACAAAACACCTCCGAGTTCGCCAACTAATAAAATACCGAAAAAAATCAAAGACTGCATCTGGGGAATGTAAACAGCAGCAGAGCTAACTGTAACACGTGTGTTCAGATATGTCACTAAACATGTAAATAAAGCACCGTTCATGGCATCTATTTGTGAGCAGAAGCATGGACCGTGTTTGGCTGGGAAAGCAGACCCGAGTCCCCGTGGCAAGCCATTTTATCATTTAATCAACAGCTAGTAATTCCTATTTTACATAGCAACAGTATTATTAATCCTAGTCCAGATCATATTCTTACTAGTCACAATTGAAACTAAATATATCAAAAACAATGCCTAAAACCTATTTGTTCATCAAGTATAATTATTTATTTTTATCAATTAATGGGTCTGCAGATGGAGGGAGGGTTGTGATCAGATATTTCAGTAATGGGTGGTAATAGTCAGAAATTTAGCAGGAGCAGGATTTAAAACTATAAGAGCTGCAAAAGTAGGAGCAGAACTTGACCTTAGACACATTTCAAAATGTAAAATGTGATGTTTTTGTTTACTTTGTCCCTGCTTTGTGGAATATTACAAGATAATATTTATAATTATGTTCTGATCACATTTTTTTGCCCCTGATCCGTGTCATAGGATTTCGATACCAAGTCCCAATCCAATACCTCAGCAATGCATTCAGTTAATAAGAAGAAAGTAGAAAACATCCAAGTTGTCCTTTCAGATTTATTTATTTGTAACTTGGAATATAATAGAATACTTTATTTGTCTGAAACCAAACAGTAACAGAAATTTGTCTTTTAACAGGGCTCAACTTCCTGTTTTCATGTCATTTCCTCAGATTAGCTGCCAAAAAACATCACTCTGTCAGGAAGAACATTGATAAGAAATGTGTTAATAATAGGAATATGTTTGATAATAGCCTCATTGCTCATAATTCAAATAGTTTTAATTGTATGTGGCTGTGTTTTGCGATAAGCATTACCATGACTGTATCCATGTTGCGGCCGGCATGAGGCTCGCTCTTCCCTGCACAACACGGCTCATACTGTGGCTCTAGGAGACTGCAAAAACCAACGTTTGCAACCTCAGAGTCATCCAGTGTGATTAATATATGGCTATCTTGGCTGTGTTTTTGCTGTCCGTAGACAGTTTCTCTTTGTCTTTTAGTGTATCTTGAGTGTCAGATGGCTGTGTGTTTTTGTCTGAGTTGCTGCTGTGAACTGGGAGAGCAGGGTGTTTGGTTTTAAGGTAACAGACTAGAACTAAAAGCAGGCAGGTTAAAATTAAAACTAAGTCATTGTCATTTTGTTTGAAAATTTCTATCTGAGGATGAATTAAGGTCACGCTAGTTGCTTTATAAGGTTATAGCTAATTGTTTTCACCTGATTCCAGTAATTTAAAATCACGTGATCAGGCCTGATTTTTGATCCTGTCATCGGATAAGATCATCCCTATTATCTAACACTAATAAATTCATATGATAGTGAGATGAAACTGACCTCTTGAGTCCTAATGTAGTGTTTCGTCTTTGCCGTGTGGTGCTTGAAAAGTTTGAAAATTTACCTTGAAAATGCTTGAAAAGTGCTTGAATTTGTCAGTGGAAAAAGTGTAAGAACCCTGATGCTTTTGTCTCACAGGTTTTTTTAAATGCAGTGAATCATTTTTTCAAAGCAGATTTAAAGGTTATGTCACATAAATGAGCTGGTTGATGCAATAAAATGCTTTTATTAGCTTATCTTTTACTATAAGTCATTTTTAGCTTACTCCTCCTCCTATAAAGAGCTGTGAACATTGACATTTTAGGCGAACGATGCTGAGCAGATTAACTCTAAATAAAACTTTGAAGATCAGAAACAGACTCTGAAGTTTTTTTCAGCTATGGTTTTCTTTTGATGATAGAGAAGCACCAAGCTGTGACTTTGTAATGAGCGAAGTAGATAAGGTACTTCAGAAACTTCAGATTTTGTTTTGTGAATCAGAATCTTAATTTTTAGGATAGTCTTTAGACTGAACATGTTTGCAATGATCTGGGGTCAGAATCAAAAATGAAAGCCTGTTTTTCCTTCTGTTCCTGTAGGTCTAGATGTTCCCATGGATCTAACTGTGACAGCTTCCACTGACAACACCATCACTCTGGTGTGGGGCGTGGTCCAGGGTCCTATCGATCACTACAGGGTCACCTACACATCTTCCTCTGGCATCACAACCGAGGTAAAACTTACAGCAAACTGTCACCAGTTTACTGAAAGTCTGTGGTTGAGTCGAAACTTCATAATATGGTCTGTTGCTTTGTTAATCTGAAAGAAAAAGGTTAAAATGTATTGTAATATCTGCAGTAGCTATAAAATCACAATCTTTTCCAGGCAGGCGGTAATGCTTTTTACCTCACTATCATGTTGCTTTTAAAGAGTTTAAAGGTGTGGTTCACTGAAAAAACATTTTTTAATGATTATTTCTGATTGTAATCGGTCACTGAGTTTTTCGTGCAGGCTGAACATGAAAATAGTCTCCTACACTTATCTCCTGCATTAGCTTCTGATAGAAAATAGATGGTGAAACTCTAGCATTTGAAAAACTTATCAGAACTTACATCATGCTGACACTTAACGTTCATGGACTCACCCATCTTGACTTGTGACAGGAAAAGCTGTTGTTGGTTTAGCATTCAGGAAACAGCAGAGAACGTTCCGACTATTAGCATTAGCAACACCACCAGACAGAAAAACTCCTGCAGGCTTGTGTTATTTGTGGAGATAAAACATCCATTTTGCAAGTCAGTGGTAGAGTCGCGTTGCCGTTATCCAATCTGAGGCAAGATGTCCAAATATCATGAAATAAGACTCCAAATCCTGCCGTCTGCTGCCACACAGAGTGGCAGGCTTCTCAGTGCTGATCCAAGAAATTAGGGGTTTTTTTGCCCCGAGTATGGCTTGCAAGGCATTTATTCCTACCAGAGACCACTGCAAATGTATAGATTAAATTAGTGTTCCACACATTTAAATTGATCCTGCAAGTTTTTAAATCAACATGTTTTTTTTTCTGCCCACCAGCATATTAGCGTCTGACAGCACTTGTCACGATCAGTCCTGTTTTACGTTTTTTCCCCCTCAGCGCTTCTCATTAACTGTACAGCTGCTTCCCATTATTTAATCTGGTTACCAGTTCTGATAGTAATCACCATCCCACAGTTCACTAGCGCCCTGTTTCATTCACTTATTGCCAGATCCTCCTGTTGATTACCTGTTGTTTCAGCTTTTTTAGCCAATTTTTCTCGTGTTTTAGACACCATATGTCCGGGTTCCTTTTCCTGTGCTCTTGACAAGTACTTATTCACTTTCGTTCCCGGCTTTTATTAAATCTTTATGAGTACTCCGGCCTGCATCCTGATTATTCACCTGCACCACGGGTCCAACACCAACCATTCACTGCTTGTGAGTGTAATAAATGCAGTGACATGTGTTGACACGGTAGGCTGACTGTGTCTGCAACCTGGAGCCATGTATGGCTCTTCAGCCTGAAGTGGCTCCTTTTTTGACCAAAATGAACCCGAATAAGATTTTATTAAAACTGACAATGTGAAAGTGTTTTCTGGCCAATTATCTGAAATAAGCACAGAGAACCTTTGCTGAAGAAGGGCGTTATAATACAAGGTCGGGCTGCATGTGAATCCTTTTTTTTTTTTTTTTTTTCTGCAAAAATTAAATCATTTCACTCCAAGTCCACCCATCAACTTACATTTTCAGCATAATATTGCTAAATCCTCAGTGATGCAGTTATGTGAAAGAAAAATATGATTCTGCTTTTTCTGTGGCTTTAACATGACCAGTTAATTTTATAACAAAGAGAGAAATAGAATAATTGTTTTCCCTAATAAAAGCTGCACATGAACTTTCAGCAAATAAAGGTTGTGGCCGTTTAAGATAATTCACATAAACATCTATCAACCTGATGTGTTTAAATTTGCATGATGTAAAGGTATTAAAATGGAACTTAACTCATTCCCTGCCATTGATGACTAAAGTCGTCTTTTCAAATCCAACCGCCCGCCTTTTTACGGGGCGGGCGTCGGAGCGAGCCCCGCACCGTGGGAACAAACATCAAGTGTCTAAAGCGGCTCTTTATCCATGTATGTCACACATCACGTGATCAGGAAGCGGAAAATCAATGGATTACGAGTTTGTTTTGGGCCGCTGCTGTGAAAAAAACGATGCACCGAACCGGAAATGCGTCTGGAGCGGCGGTTGGGCACCAGATTGTGAAAGAACGGATAACGCTAGAAATACGGCGATTCTTCCTGATGTAAGAAGTGAGTCTACTCTTTCTTTTGGTAGCTTTGGCGTTTACATGATCATAGAGCACAATGTTCTGTGACTCTTCAAAAAACAGGAAAAACGCTCAAAAACGCTGGCAGTCAGGGGCTTTCTGATCAGAAAACGGCTGGCAGTTAATGAGTTAATAATAATAATAATAATAATTCATCGAACTTATATAGCGCTTTGTTAGGACACTCAAAGACGCTGAATGCACTCACACATTCACACACTGCTGATGATGGTAAGCTACTGAGTAGCCACAGCCGCCCTGGGGCAGTCTGACAGAGGCGAGGCTGCATCATTGCGCCATCGGCCCCTCTGACCACCACCAACAGAGGCAATTCGGGTTAAGTGTCTTGCCCAAGGACACAACGACAGCGACAGACTGAGCAGGGCGCGAACCCACGACCTTCCGATTGTGGGGCGACCACTTAACTCCTATGCCACCGTCGCCCACATAATGTTTCATTTATCTCTTAATGGACAACTCATTTTACTACTTTTCTGCAAAAAGGGAGAAAACTGCAATAGAAAGTGTTATTTTCTTGTATTGAAATATATAGTTTTGGTCTTTTTGCCAAATATATAAAAAAAACTTTAAAGTCATTGGGACATGAACATATCAGCTGTGTAACAATATGTAAAGGGAGAGGGTATAAAATCTAATCTCTGGAGATGGTGAGAACCCGCTCGAACACGAGATGGCTCATCTCAAGCGGTTTTATCCTCAAGAAATATAAGTTCATGATTAAATAAATAAACATCTCTTTCAGCTGTGAATGTTGCTGACCACTGTAGTGTTTCCATTTTACTACCCAACTCTGCTATATTGATATATTTATGTTTTCTGCATTTAAATTTTTAAAAATGGACAAATGAGCAAAACTCACATTTTCCATGCTATGTCGCTCTATAAACACTCCAAAATGAAATAAAAACATCCATCAGTTTTCTGTCAGTGTTTAGTTTTGGGAATTATGTGCCTGAAACAAACCAATTTAAAAAGTCCCAATTTGTGATGTCACAAATGGGGAAAGTAAAGTAGAACCACCTCTCATCTGTAACCCCTTCTTTCCACCGGACGTGAAAGTGGCGTGTAACGTAATAGCTGCATTTTACCCACAAAGCTCCCATCCAACCGGGAGCGATTCAGACGCAAAACAGGGGCGAAAGCGTTCTACCCCGCTGGTCACAAAATCACGGGAGAATTGCAACACCACATGTGATTTCAGAAGTCCACACAATAACAAGCAAGGAGAAAGACATCTGCATGTATATCCGTAAAAGTCTGTGGTTTATTTTCTGTTCTCTTTACATCAGCTACAGGCGTTTCACAGGAAATGACGTATGTTTATCTGCATGTGACTTTTATTTTGAAAGTTTCCAGATGTTTTACACTGCTTTCCTGTTTGACTTCCTGTCTGGCCCAATCTAAAATTGTGGATTTTGACGTGTTTTGGAAGCGTAGCACGTAAAAATTAGACTCTAAATGTAATGATAGCATGCCTTCACTTCTGGGACGCGTCCAAAATGTTACACTTTGCTGCCAGTGGAAAGGAACTTGTCCACTATAACGGCGACTAATAACCGCGTAGTATGTTTCACGGCCGTTTCGCAACACTTTCACATCTAGTGGAAAGAAGGGGTAAGAGAGCAACTGCTCCTGGATAACGGAGCTTCTCAACATAAAGCAACCTGGGTGGGCGTGGCCAGATCCAGCTTGTTTTCTTAAAGTGACAGAGTCCTGAAACGGCTCATTCTGGAAGGTGCTGAAACTGCTTCATGTGAGAGGGATTTAGTGCAATGAACTAAACATGTTTGGTATGGACCATAGAGCTAATATAACTTAAGAAACAAAAGTCATAATATGTCCTCCTTTAAGGCTGTGATACCTCCTTGTGAAGTAATGCTGCAGTCCAAAACTCCTGCTAATTTGGTCTTTATGTCTCAATGTGTCTATTTCAGATGACGGTGCCCAAAGACATAACCACTACCACTCTGGCAGACCTTGAGCCTGGAACTGAGTACACCATCACTGTAGCAGCAAGAAGAGGCAGACAGCAGAGCACGGCAGCAACCATAGACGCCTTCACAGGTAGAGATAAAAGATGTTATTTTTGCTTTTGTGCATCTTAAACAAACAGCCAAAACATATCTGTTCAACTAAGCTGAAAAGAGTTAAGTAGGAGTGGGATGACAGCCTGTCCTTGATGATAAAAAAAAACTGTTTACTTTGCCTTTTTACTGCAGCAGCACGACAAACGTTCTGAACAGCATCCCTTTAAGTGAGTCGATCATCAGGAAGAGCCTAAATGAATAAAATCCAGTGTACAGATAAAGATTTGAAAAACTAGCCAATTACAGACAGTGTTGCGTAATCAAATGAATGGTGAGGATAATGAACTAAAGTGTGGCAGCAGCTAAGGTGAGGCACGAGCAAAGGAAATGAGGGACCCTAAAAGCATTTGATGAAGCAATTAGCAGCAGTGAAATATTCAAGTCAGCTAATGAGGTTGTTACAAGTGTTTTCTTTTTGCACTTCTGCTTTGCATCTAAATTTATTTGTGTTCTTCTGGAAACTCTTCGGCATCTCTTTCTCTCAGTTGTGCTGTCACACTCAACACCATCTCAACGCATCTTGTTTTTCAGCCTGTTATTCCTTTTTTATTTCAGCCACAGTTGAGTTTTTCTTCTCCAGTCATGTCTATCCATCCAGCAACACGTCAGACCAGCTGTCAATCCTCTTAGCTTTGTCGGCTCTTTGTTATGTTTGATTTGATTTTCCAGTTACACAAAGGAAGGTGGTAAAAAATGATGGACATGTGCTTACCTGCTGTCAGTGTTGTGAATTCACCGCTGTCGTTATCATCTTTCTTTTTCTTTGCTGCGACCATCATGGCAGCTGTCATCATCATCATCAGCATCATCATCTTTTTCTTTTTTTTAACCGTGGCTCTTTCTAACCTAAACCATCAGCAGACAGAGATAAGATGAAACGAGAGATCAAAGGAGTGTTTGGAAAAATGTTCAATCCAGTGCAAATCTTTTCATCTGCTGTTTGCCGTATTGACAGCGTTTGTCTGCTTGCACTCAGGTGTGATAAAAAATTACTCACAGATTTTCAGAGGAGTAACACGGACTCTCATTTACTTTATCTGGGGGAGAACTCTTGCTCTTGGCAAAAATTGTATTTATGTTTTTTTTATTACATTACCAAGAGATTAGATGGATTCTTCACTGATTGTTCATTCACAGTCTGTTTTTCATTCAGCTGGATCCTCTATCGATTTCTTTCAGTCGATCAATTTGCTGATTCTTGTACTGCACGTGTGATACATGATGCAAACAGACGTGATAGTGGTATGTCTCTTACATAAAAGCTTAATCGACATTTATTTATATCCGTTTTAAAAATAGAAAGGAAAAAAAATCTTTTCCTCACAAGCCCGGTGTAAAAGCACGCCTCAGGACAAGTGTCTTCCAGCGTCGGTGTGTCAGTGCATTCAAAATATTCATTATCACACAGTTCTTCTGTGTGGTCACTGCTGTTCCGTCTCATTTCTAAATTATTAATTCTACAAATGGATTTCTGTCATGTTGATCAAAGAGCTTCCTCATAACCACCAGCATCACATTACTGAGACTCGCTCCTTCTACCATATTTAATGCATAATTGAAGTAAAGCCACTCTTTTCTTTAATAAGAGGAGTGGGATTGTTTTTGTCTGCCGCGTACACGGACACTAAATCTTAAAACCAGTGTGATACAAACAGGTCTCTGTGTGATACTGTTTTTGCTGACTGTGTAGTAAAAAGCAGCGACAGCCTTTGCAGGTCAGTGTAAACAATGCTTCCTTCGTGCAATGATTGATTACAAAAAGACCTTCACAGCACGTCTTTTATCGGAACGAATCAGTAAAGGAGAAGTCGTGGCGCCACAGTTTGCGATGTATTTTCTCTCCTGGCTAATCAAATCAAACTCTTCTTATAGTTTTCGCTGTGTCAGCTTCTTTCCTGCTTCATTTTCATCACATCACCTTCCGTCCAGATCATGCAAAATGACACAGCATCTGCTCCTTTTCCTTTTTTTAATGAACAGTCCATCACATCTTCATTTTAATGGTGAATAATCTCATTAGTTTCTCCTTTTCATGACCAATTAAATCATTGCTGTTTCTCTATAATGGTTCGCTCTGACTCTCATTTAGCTCATAAAGATGGCACCTAAGTATGGAAGCATATGTGTAAAAAAAATAAAATTATTAAGCATTAGCAGAAAGGCATTTTCCATTTCACTATACAACTGCTAAATGTGACTCACAAATAAAATAAATAAGCAATTTTCCAAACAGCTTTTTAATTTTCTTCTTCATCACTGCTCATTCTGTGACTTAATGAAATAGATAAAGAAAATGGAATTTAAGATTTCATTTTCAAATAACACTCCAGCAAAAGTGTCACAAAATTCAATTTGAAATGTCAAATTTGAAAATGAAAATGCATTAGCAGAAATGCATTTTCCATTTCACTATACAACTGCTAAATGTGACTCACAAATAAAATAAATAAGCAATTTTCCAAACAGCTTTTTAATTTTCTTCTTCATCACTGCTCATTCTGTGACTTAATGAAATAGATAAAGAAAATGGAATTTAAGATTTCATTTTCAAATAACACTCCAGCAAAAGTGTCACAAAATTCAATTTGAAATGTCAAATTTGAAAATGAAAATGCATTAGCAGAAATGCATTTTCCATTTCACTATACAACTGCTAAATGTGACTCACAAATAAAATAAATAAGCAATTTTCCAAATGGCTTTTTAATTTTCTTCTTCATCACTGCTCATTCTGTGACTTAATGAAATAGATAAAGAAAATGGAATTTAAGATTTCATTTTCAAAT
>SSNS01000120.1:494169-627303 GCA_006937985.1 Aphyosemion australe
ATTTGAAAATGAAATCTTAAATTCCATTTTCTTTATCTATTTCATTAAGTCACAGAATGAGCAGTGATGAAGAAGAAAATTAAAAAGCCATTTGGAAAATTGCTTATTTATTTTATTTGTGAGTCACATTTAGCAGTTGTATAGTGAAATGGAAAATGCATTTCTGCTAATGCATTTTCATTTTCAAATTTGACATTTCAAATTGAATTTTGTGACACTTTTGCTGGAGTGTTATTTGAAAATGAAATCTTAAATTCCATTTTCTTTATCTATTTCATTAAGTCACAGAATGAGCAGTGATGAAGAAGAAAATTAAAAAGCTGTTTGGAAAATTGCTTATTTATTTTATTTGTGAGTCACATTTAGCAGTTGTATAGTGAAATGGAAAATGCCTTTCTGCTAATGCTTAATAATTTTATTTTTTTTACACATATGCTTCCATACCTAAGGCTGATTTTCCCAGCTCTATTATAAACAGTCTATTACACCATCTTGGATTGCTTTCATAAATCACAAAACAACATGTCTTTCATCTCCATTCTTGGCAGCTTAGTGCTCATATCAACTCATTCACCGCAGCAGGATTTGTACCTGTACTTGAAAGCTGTCTGGTGATCTTTAAACCCCCGTTTCCTCCAGGAATCAGACCTGTGAGCCACCTCTACGTGTCAGAGGTGACTTCAGACTCAGTGTTAGTGGCGTGGACCTCCCCAGCACCACCCGCTGACCTCTTCATTCTGAGCTACAGCTCTGCCGACGGGACTGACACCTCTAAGGTGACGCTGGATGGCTCCAAGATGAGGTCCCTGGTCCAGGGCCTGCTGCCGTCCACTCACTACACTGTCAGTCTAATCACAATACAGGGGGATGTTACCTCTGAGCCCATTACAACATCACTCACTACAGGTGAGCTGCTTGAAATCACAAAAGAATGTGTTTTTAAAAAAGTAGCCTTGTTGAGTGGTGGATAAACACATTGTGTAAGGAAATCGATGCAGTGTGTTAATGTGCACCATGGGAGGCTGTGAACGGTGACGGAAACCATGTTCACGGGAGCATAATCAGAACGGTGTTGTTCTTGATAACTTGTTAAGTGTTTTGGACATGAAATCTCAAGTCGATAAAACATGGAGGACAATTTACCAACAAAAGGTCATCTTTAAAATTCTTTCTACAAGAACAAGGTAGGGTTAACAGTTTAGAGCTAAATAATTTCTAAGTTTACCACAGCATGGTAAAAGTAGAAATGATGTAGTGATGTGTGAATTTCCCTACTGAGTCATTCTGTTCTGTTATTGTTCGTAGTGTTTGGAACTGATGAGAATCTAAGGTGAAAAGGGTGGGAAAGGAACTATAGAAACAGTAAACAGGAATGTAGTTGAGTGAAAAGAAGGGAAGTAAAGAAGAACGTTTACAAGAGACAAAAATAGTTTTATGATCATTTGCCCAGTTTCACAACAAATACGTTTTGTAATTAAAAGTACGATTTGCCATAATTTGCCTGGCTAATGATTCAGTGTTTGCTGTGAATTTAAAGGTGTGGTTCACTGAATAAATTTTTTTTTATTATTTCTGATTATAATCAGTCACTCTGAGTTTTTTATGCAGGCTGAACATGAAACTAGTCTCCTACAACTAGCATTAGCGCTGACAGAAAATAGACAGTGAAAATCTAGGATTTTAAAAGCCTGACAGATCTACATCACACTGTCACTGCTGAACATTCATGGACTCACCCATCTTGGCTCACGACGGGGAAGGCTGTTGTTGGTTTAGTGTTTAGCAAACAGCAGAGAACATCTCGACTAGCAGAAGCTAACTGTTAGCATTAGCAACTTCACCACATGGCAGAAACTCCTCCAGGCTCGTGTTATTTGTGGAGATAAAACATCAAAGTTGCAAGTCAGAGGTAGAGTCAAGTTCAAGTTTATTTATAAAGCCCCTTCCTACCCCCAATCAAGGAGGCCCATGGTGCTGAACATAATGTAAAGAACAACTAAAACAGCTATGTAGTAAAATACAAAAATAAAACATTCAAAGACAAAAGAGTTAAAAAAAAATTAAAACAACAATGATGATCAAAGCATTAAAACATGAGTAGAAAAACTAAGAAAGCTAAGCCTTAAGCCTAGCTTTCAAAGTGGGCAGCGATGTGGACCGTCTTATTTCTAGTGGCAATTGGTTCTAAAGCCGAGGACCCAGAACTGGACCCCCCCCCCCCCGCCAAAGAACATTTTACAAGGCATTCATTCCTACTAGAGACCACTGCAAATATATTGATTAAACAAGTGATCTACACTTTTAAAAAGACTTATGAATACATACACACATGTACATGCATACTGTTTTTTACACGTTACCACCTTCTGAAAGCCTAGGCTTTTATTAATTTCTGCTATAAATTACTGATCTTGTTTTCACCTCAAGTATAGATATTTAAATGCTTTTTCCTAGCTGATTATTTCTCTCATCCATTTCTTCTTAACCAGTATTTTCTTAAAAGTAGCCCCGGAGTGGAGTATTTACATTCTAGAAGAAGCATTAATGAGAAAAGGGTCAGAGCTGTAACCCTTTGTGATAAACACCGGGTAGGATAACACTCAAAGGCAACCTCTGGAAAATCAACATAATAGAGGGCTTTAAGGCTAATAAAGCAAATAAAAAAAACAACATTTAACAATAAAATTGTGAACTTGTGCCAGAAATCCAGATTATTTCACCACTATTAAACACATCTCTTAAAGTTGTATATACGTTTATCTCATTTATTAACCCACACACAAGAGGCGCATTATTAAGGATGAAATAAGACGTGGATAAGACTGATGTTGTCTCTCTTGATCCTCTCACTTTACTCTGAAGTAAATTTGGTGTGCTGCTTTGATCTCACTTGTTTGAATTGGGAGTGTTGATGAGAGCCTGTACTTTGGTTTTCTTTGTTCAGTTTGCTTTTAGCGTCACATTTGATTCATTTGCAACACTTGGAATGTGCTTTCCTCAACGTTTTAGCCACAGTTGTTACAGGCGATTTGGCTTAGCGAGCTTTGACAGCTGTTTTGCCTCAATAGTAAGTTCAAACAGTGCTTTGATGTGAGCTTACACTCTGCAAATGTTACTGTGATCAGCTCGAGGGACATAGTGGATCTCTGAAGGAACTGTTAATTTGTTCCCTTTTTGACTTTTTTAAATGAACAATTTATTATTATTTTTATGTTTTACTTTTATTCTTGTTGCGTGTGACTATTGTTGCATTTCTTGGATTTTAACTGGAGGACATCATCCACTGAAAAATCTGTAAGTTAAAGCCACACTCCTGAATTTTGTGGACATATGCTCTCTCAAGACTTGCTGCCTAACGTCACTGTCGTAAAATCAAATTTTAAAATCAAACATTACTAATGTCAGGCAAAACAACGAAAACAAACTTTTTCCTCCTCCATACATTGAATAAATAGTTTTATCAGGACTGTATAACAACTTTATGCCCGACCAAACACAATAACCCCGGTGAAATCATTTATTACTTACCTATCCGTTAGCAGCACGGCTAGGTTAGAGTCCATAGTACATGCTGTTCTTTCTAAAAGAGCTCTCTAGCGAGGAAAAGACGGCCCAATATTAACGCTGGTCTTTGCTCTTGCTCTATCGCATTCTCTTTTTCTTTTCCTTGATTCCTCTGATAATAGATGTCTAGCTTTCTTTGGTGGATCTGCCATTGCTCAAGTCTCTAAACTGCGGGTCTACGTTATACTACTGTGGCAAGCCAAAGGGATCAAAAAAGCGCGCATTCTAAACGCGCGTTTTTAGAACGCACGGTTTTTTTGCCCCCTTTGGCGTCAAGATGCGCATTCAATATGCGCGTTTTGGCGGACATAACGCACGTTTAGAATGCACGCTTTTTAATCCTTTTTTTTGTCATATAATGCCGTAAAAGTAACACGCAGTCAGTACTTCGGTGGCGGACCACGGGTCAAAATCTGTATAGAGCGGTAAACAGACGTGGGACCCTATAACACCATCACAGCTCCGAAAATGAACATAGTAGATGATAGTATGCTGCCAAAACTTAACAAAAAACATTATTTTAAGGTGTAAAAGTTGTGGAGTGTGTCTTTAATAGATGTTTTTGCATTGTAGGCATGTAAATATAACCTTGCATTAAACTCAGGTAAGAGTTGGTCCATTCTATCTGTGTAAACTGCATGAATAGCAGTATTATTGTCAAAGTAGGGCAAACTGGGTGCAGCAGTCCTTTTAAACACAGTCCAAAACCTGAAAAATAAGTAATTTGCTCATCTTTGCCCATTTTTGTACAGTTTTTCAACTTTTACTGACTCCATAACTATCCTATATTATCTTCTAGTAGCTAAGGACTCATCATAAGTTTATTTGTTTGCTTAAGTTATTTTAATTCTCTCCTTTTCCACAGCTGCAGTAATTGTCTCAGGAGCTCTGAGCATGCTGTGAGCATGCAGGAGGATCTCCTCTGCCCAAACTCTGTTGTTTTTTGGCTCATTGTCTTCATTCACTTAGGATGTCTTCTGGAGATTTCTGTGTTTACATTTTTGCATAAATTAGATTGTCCAGGCCCAAGCACATTTCTATGTGTGAAATCATCACAGAGATGAGATTGAACATGAGCCAAAGAAAGGATTAGTGAAATACTTTTCTCTGCAGACATTATTGATACAGCTCCTGAGTTTGATTTGTTAGTTGGCACCTAATCTGCTTCTGGGATCAGCCAGTAGTCCATTGTGAACAGATGTAGCCTAACATTAATACATCTTTACTCATGACTCCCTCCTTCAGGCATGGACCCACCTAAAGAGTTGACCATCTCAGATGTGACTGAGGATGCTGTGACGATCTCCTGGATCAAACCGTTGGCTCCGTTTGAGTACTACAAACTCTCCTACCAGTCAGCCAGAGGTAGTGTTCGTTACACTCTGGTACAAACAGTTACATGTTCTACCTCCTTTCTAATATCCTATCACAACCTTCTATCAGTCAGCTTTAATAGAATTTTAAATTAAAATTTCACTCCAAGCAGCAGCTCACGCCTCGAAGCGTAACAGAGAGCTGCTGGTATATGAAACATCAGATGAGAGTGGTGTTTAACGTTCCGATGCATCTCCTGCAGGTCGAGTGGACAGCGAGATGATTGACAGCGACGTGACAAACTACACCTTGTCCAGTCTGTTTCCTGCCACCGAGTACGAGATCAGCATCAACTCTGTCAGAGGGAGTCAGGAGAGCAAAGTTGTCAGCACGTCTGTCTTCACAGGTGGGAGTTAGCAGCAGCATGAGGACCTGTTTGAGGTTTACACAAATAGAATAAACAGCTTGATGGTGTGATAGTTAACTTCACTTCCTCCAAAATGTTTGTAGTTTTATTTTATACATTCAGCTTTTTTAAAATATGGTTTTATTCAACAATAAAGTGAAATATCACAAATACAATAATATACAAACAATAACTGATGAGTTAAATGAATACAACTTTTCTTATAAATTAGGAATCTTCAAGACGTAGGACAAAGTATTTTTCTATTTATAGTCCCAACAACCCACCATTATGCAGCTCCAAATAGGAAGCCCTTCTGGTCGGCTCATGGGCATAGCCGCGGGAACATATTTTCAGCAGGGGGTGCTGAAAAAAAAAAAGCTCAGCTGCGCTCAACTCGTTATGTCCAGGTGAATCATAGCCTACGTGTAGTATATGCATTGATACGAGTCTCATTATTAGAAAGAAGACACACTCCAACAGTCTTCAGCACTGCTTGAAAACCTACGACTCCCGTCTGCAGTTGACCAATGAAAACACACCTTTGAGACGCCGCAGCAGCAAGACTCCGCCTCTCTGAGTTTCCGTTTCAAATCTTATATATACAGTCTTTGGTTTCAACTTACGGTATGTTTAAAATGCGGATTATAAACTACACATCTTTTTTTATTTTTGTTAATAGCCCAAATAAAACCGGAGTTATACTAAAATAATTAAACTAAGAATGGGTTCAGTAGCGTTTTGTTGCTGAGGGAGAGGATGCTGCTGCGTGATCTGACAGCAGGGGTCAAAAGGTGCACTGATGCGCTGTCACTGAGCGGAGAAAACACTGAGACAGACATTGACGGCAAAACTTTAGATATTGGAGCGATTTGTGGCAGATAGATAGTTACTTCCCTGTAGTTTAGTGTTTTTTATGTATAAAGGAGGATGAGAAGGATGGATGTCCAGCAGACAGATCAGCTGTTTAGCTGGAAGACGGGAAAAGGAGACGCGCAGCTGGAGTCTGAGGCCAATGCGGATCAATTCTTCCTCTTTGAGGAAGATGAGCTAGGTCATGAGCTGACACTAAAAAGTGTTTACTGTGGCGCTTTTTTCTCTTTTTAGCGTTGTATTGCTTATCTGTAACGTATGCTTTTTGGGGGGTGCGCTCGTGACATGGCATGTCCTCTTGGAGCGAGACGTCATGCAGTCTGGCTCACTGAAAGGTTGCGCCGTTCAGTGTGGCACCTTTCTGGAGTTCTCACAATGTGACATGAACAGTGTGGTCCCGTGGCTGGAGGATTATAAAGATATGCAACAAGCGTTTTATTCGTGGACGGAAATGATGGTAAACGTGGGTTTAGAGGTGGTGAGTGCACGAAGAGGTGGAGGAGAATGAGGGACAAGTTTGTTCGTGTTAAAAAGGAAGCCCTTCTGGTCGGCTCATGGGCATAGCCGCGGGAACATATTTTCAGCAGGGGGTGCTAAAAAAAAAAAAGCTCAGCTGCGCTCAACTCGTTATGTCCAGGTGAATCATAGCCTACGTGTAGTATATGCATTGATACGAGTCTCATTATTAGAAAGAAGACACACTCCAACAGTCTTCAGCACTGCTTGAAAACCTACGACTCCCGTCTGCAGTTGACCAATGAAAACACACCTTTGAGACGCCGCAGCAGCAAGACTCCGCCTCTCTGAGTTTCCGTTTCAAATCTTATATATACAGTCTTTGGTTTCAACTTACGGTATGTTTAAAATGCGGATTATAAACTACACATCTTTTTTTATTTTTGTTAATAGCCCAAATAAAACCGGAGTTATACTAAAATAATTAAACTAAGAATGGGTTCAGTAGCGTTTTGTTGCTGAGGGAGAGGATGCTGCTGCGTGATCTGACAGCAGGGGTCAAAAGGTGCACTGATGCGCTGTCACTGAGCGGAGAAAACACTGAGACAGACATTGACGGCAAAACTTTAGATATTGGAGCGATTTGTGGCAGATAGATAGTTACTTCCCTGTAGTTTAGTGTTTTTTATGTATAAAGGAGGATGAGAAGGATGGATGTCCAGCAGACAGATCAGCTGTTTAGCTGGAAGACGGGAAAAGGAGACGCGCAGCTGGAGTCTGAGGCCAATGCGGATCAATTCTTCCTCTTTGAGGAAGATGAGCTAGGTCATGAGCTGACACTAAAAAGTGTTTACTGTGGCGCTTTTTTCTCTTTTTAGCGTTGTATTGCTTATCTGTAACGTATGCTTTTTGGGGGGTGCGCTCGTGACATGGCATGTCCTCTTGGAGCGAGACGTCATGCAGTCTGGCTCACTGAAAGGTTGCGCCGTTCAGTGTGGCACCTTTCTGGAGTTCTCACAATGTGACATGAACAGTGTGGTCCCGTGGCTGGAGGATTATAAAGATATGCAACAAGCGTTTTATTCGTGGACGGAAATGATGGTAAACGTGGGTTTAGAGGTGGTGAGTGCACGAAGAGGTGGAGGAGAATGAGGGACAAGTTTGTTCGTGTTAAAAAGTCTCTGAAATACAATAAAAAGCACAAAATAAACTGCAAATAAACTGTCAATGCACTATCTTGGACCGGATACATGACAATATACCCCAGAACTCACTGTTGGTGCATCTTCTTTTGTTTTCTCGAGGCTTCCCAAAAAAGGCTAAAATCCGCTTTTTTGCCATAGTGGTAAATAAATATTTGAGGTCACCAGCAGGGGGTGCTGCAGCCCCTCCAGCACCCCTACTTCCCGCGGTACTGCTCATGGGCGCCCTAACCGGAAAAAAAAAAAATAATAATAATAATATAAGTGAACGGGGCTTTAAAAGTTGGTTTCTGGTCAGCTTTGCCTTACATCCTAAATCACACATATGTTGTATTTCAATCTAAATGAAAAATATGTGTTTCGACTATGTTGCGTAATTTGAGATCTATTAGCCTTTAAAAATTCATAATTAAAATGATTACAATTCAGACGTTGCATTTATGACGTCACTGCAGAATCTCTTCTCCCCCAGCGTAGCTGCTACTTACCACACGGCCAGATTTACAGTAGTTTTCTCCACGTTTAATGCTCCTATCACCCTAGAAGAAGGATATGAAGCTCACTAAACTCACAGCCATTTTTCATCTTCTTGTCTGATTTGATGATGTAAATTTGGTGAGACGAGTAGTTGTAGTCCCCTACCTGTTTTCACACAAAACTTAAAGTTACTTTTGCTAAGAATAAACAGTTTCTTGGTCTCAAAATGTGTCTTTAAAATTCAGACATCATATGTGACATCCATGGCACATATCAATCAGGATCAGAAAATAACCTTTATCCGTTATTTTATCCTATTCAATTGTTTTTGTGGCAGTAGGGGACCCATGGATCAGAAGTAGATAGGCGTAACTTACCCCTATTTCCACCAGACGAGAAACGGACACAAAATGTACCTAGCAGCAATTAGCTGTCATTATATTAGACAGGTTCCTTTCCACCGGCTGCAAATGTAACATTTTCGACGCGTCCATTACATTTCGAGTCTGTTTTTTACGTGCTATGCTTCCAAAACACGTCAAACTCCTCAGTTTAGATCAGGCCAGACATCAAAACATCCAGAAACTTTCAAAATAAAAGTCATGTGCAGATTTCCAGTTGCTTAACTAGTAAAACAGTGTACGTGATTTCCTAGGCAACCTCTGTAGCCAAGGAAAACAGAACAGAAAATATACCACAGACCTTTTTGGATGCATGCTGTCATCTTCCTCTTTGCTTGTTATTGCGTAAACTTCCGAAATCACACGTGGTGTTGCAGTTCTCCCGTGATTTTGTGACCTTGCGGGACCAGCTGTGTGGAACGCTTTCGCTCCCGTTTCTCATCTGAAATGCTCCCGGTTGGAAGGGAGCTTGCCGGTAAAATGCCGCTCTTATGTTACATGCCACTTTTGCGTCCGGTGGAAAGGAGGAGTTAGGCTCCTTATATCAAAATAAAAATTTAAAGTACTAAAATAAAAGTCATAAATTAAAATTTTGGCCAGAGAACAGTTTTTATTGAAAGATTTCAAAATTTAATATTTTTTTAACAAACACTCACAGTTATGTCTTGCCTTGACTAGCAATTTTTGTTGAAATATTATTAAAATGTATTCAATTAAAACTTCTTTAACAATAAATACATTACACTATATTTACTGCATCATCTTTCTTCAAACCACACATAAAAACACATCATAAATGGATAAAATGACACGTTACCTCAAATAATTTACAATTCATTTGATTTGAGGTGCTATTTGAATAACAAAATTATTCATGAAACATGTTTTGTTGAGTAAATTTCTAATATACATCACACTAATGAGGTGTTTTCTACTGATTTAATACCTTTCCCACATTAACTATACATAAAGTAAATAGTTTATCCCCTTCAAACAGTCGCACCAGGTCTTCTACTCACAACAGATCACCGGCACTAACAGCTATACGTGCAAAAACATGTCACCTAAAATGGAAAGATACTGCTGATGTTGCAGGAGGTTTGGTCTTTCCTGCTGCAACAGATGAAACTGTCCACGCCATGATTCTGTAATTGGTTACCACCTCCCAGCTCCATCTCACTCTGTGCCATCACTCTCGCTGCTTTCCACCGTTACTTACCTCTTTATCCATTTGACTCACTTCGATCTTTCACTATGCCTGTCTGTCTTTGTCTTTCACCTTCTTTTTTCATCCCTCTCTCTGTTTTTCATTCAGGCTTGGATCTTTTTATCCTCGATCTAACTCATCTAACCCTAACCCACTGCTTGTAATGTAATACTGATTCAAAAATTCAGAAATAAATTAAGCTTTGGTGTTTTTTTCCTTCGTCCGCACACAAACACACATGGAGGTTTAGAGATAACGTTTGTCTTTGAGTCAAACTAATCTGGTCACCTGAGATTAACACTCTCATGGTGATGTCTGCATAATCTGTGTGTGTTTGATGGAGGAAAAAAGACAGAAACAGGAGCAGAGCTCACATTTCTACCGCTCTGTTATCAGCTCCTTCTTCCAACAATCCCAGTGTACTTACAAGAAGCAGAGCCGTCGGGGGCTGTAATAGCCTGAAAAGAACATAACTCCCAAGTCAAGCTTGTTAGAAATGGTAAATAACATTTTCCTCACGCAGCACAATGCACAACCTGGGACGTTTTAATACAGCTTTCAACAACAATACATAAACAAGAGGATTGGAAGAGTAATCCAACATTGCCTGGCCAAGTATGTAATGACTTGAGTAACACCACAGCTGCTACATACCTCACTTCCATAATCAATTATTGTGAGAGGGGCTGAAAAAGCAGCAAGCCATTTTTCATTTTGCTAACACAGCAGGTACTGTTAATCTAAAATGAATCTGGCAGGGCTGACACTGAATGGACGTTGTGCGGCTCTGTTTAAGGGCTAATGACTCTGCTCATTAGGAGAGTGTCAGGACCCCTCACTCTTCCCCAAAACAGGAGTTTGCTGAAATAAGGCTTTTCTGCCAAGCCTTTTTTAAATTACAGTGCATTTTCAGAAAATACCATTAACTTTTCATGTTCATTCAAATATCCGTGGATTTTCTTTCGCTCATCCAAGGTCAGATTGGAGAGACAACACCCAAGGCATTCCCAGGCCAGAGGTCCTTCTAGCAAGTTCTGGGTCTGCCCTCAGGTTCTTATCCCAATGAGATGTGTTAAAAAATGTTTGATTGACATTTAATATAAAAACCGACAAATTTAAAACATTCAAAGAAAAATAGAGAATAAAAATAATAAAGATTTTGAAGCATTTGTGTGTTAAAAACATATTTCTGCAATAACAGCCTCTCATTGATGTTACATCTGTAACAGAACCAACACAACCTGCAATTTTAATTAAACACACTAACATTCAATTAAAAATTCTAAACGGTCACTTAAATAAAGTGGACTATAAATGCTAAAAAAGATAAAATAGTCATTTTAACACTGTCTCAGACAAAGAGCTCATTATGATCTAACATAAGGTGTTTAACATTAGAGTAATAATTATATTCTGTTAATCTAAGTAATTATATGCACTCAGAGAATCTTTCAGGATCAGCTGTCTAATAGCACCAACCAATCACTAATCATTAGAGGGAAATTACCTGTAATGATTGGCCGTGTCTCTCTTCTCAAACTAATGTATTTTAGTTGCACACGCAATTTATTTACTATACATAATCCTACATCAGCAGGTTTTCCTGCAGCTCCACACACCTCAGCGTAAACACACCGCTGCTGCAGCAGGTACAAATATTTACATTTGCACAGCAAAAGTTTTAGAATGACACTACAAAAAGCTACAGTAAAACTTTAGGTTTAACATGTTTCCTCTGTGATAAGTCACCTTCTTTTGTTACCAAAGAGAAAAGGTACAGGGATGGACTTGGAGCAAAATTATTCAGGGGATGTTAGGATCTTTAATCGAGGATGGGTTTTGAAAGGCATGCTCAAAATTCCTCTTGGAAAGTAAAACCTTTTCTGACTTGTAAATAGGTGCATTTGGTTTTATAAACTAAAAAATATATATTAACATATATACACATTTATGTGCTTATAATTTATATATTTATAATACATCCAGCCGGTAGGAGACCTAAAGGTAGACCCAGGACACGCTGGAGGGACTATGTCTCTCAGCTGGCCAGGGAACAGCTTGGGATTCCCCCGGAGGAGCTGGCCCAAGTGGCTGGGGAGAGGGAAGTCTGGGCCTCTCTGCTTAGGCTGCTGCCCCCGTGACCTGACCCCGGATAAGGGGACAATAATAAATGGATGGATGGAAAAAACAATTGCTTAAATTGCAATGGACAATATTATTGTTATTGTTGTGTAACACTCACCATCACAACTTGAACTCATAGCTAACTGACACAGCTGGATGTTCCACAACTGCATTGTTCACAACACAGAAATTATCTCAAGCCTTGTTACAGTGTTTCATCAATCGAAGATTTCAAATCAAGCTAAACATCTCAGATATTTACTGAACGAAGGCGACCTTGTTCTGTACTACTTAGTTTGCTAAAACATTAGTGGTTTTCACTCAAAAAAGGATCTTTTTAGTTGACTGATGTTGACTGATGTATCAGTTAGCAAGAGACAGACAGTTGAAGCAATCAGACATTAAATCTCTAATTCAGAACGATTGTCTGAATAGTTTTGAGCCAATCTAAAGCGTGTTCCAGTGCCAACATTGTTACCGGTTTTCATTATAGCGCCTGTGCACAGACACAGTTACAGGTTAGAACTTGCAGCTTTAAACTCAGACATCAGAAGCTGAACTCATAAATGTCAGCATTACTCTGGAGAATTGTGTCAAAACTGCTGCAATGCAGATTCTTAATAACATGAGAACCATGCACACATGTTACATCTCATGAATATCATCATATTAATATAAACCGGCTCCCTTTGAAAATATGAACTAGTTTGCTTTTTATGGGTACAAAAATGAGTTTGTGGAAGTAGGTGCATTTTCCAGCTAGCTTAAGGGCAGACTAGTCGTGATGTTGATGTTGGTTCAAATACTGGGATCTGTGACAAAAACAATCCCAAGTTAATAGATTTGGAAACTTTTATCTGCATTTATTTATTCATTTATTGTTGATTCTTTATTACCTTGCTTTCATAATCACAAGGAGCCAAAAACACAACTGGATATCTAACTCCTGAGTCCAGATATGGCACAGTCAGTTCAGTGCCTGATTCACTGATCCAATCAGGAGATGGACGGTGTTTATTGGATTATCACAAACCCTGGTGAAGGAGAATGACCCGTTTATTTTATTGTGCTTTCCCAAGCTCTACTCCATTTCCATTGCCTACCAATTTTCCTTAGCAAGCCTACATCAAATTTCCTTACATCATTTTGCAATTAAAGTGATGATATTAATCTGATTCCTTCACCTTACGCTACAATTGGAAAGACACAAAGTCCCCTCTGTGTGCTAATGAGGGCAATTCTTTTTCACTTTGATAAGGCTATTATTAATCACCTGATCCCGGCAGAACTCTGGATCTCATAGAGTTTTGTGCTCTGCCGCCATGATCTCCGTGCCAAAATAACACACCTGAGGGGAAATTGGGGTTGAAACACTGAGGTCAAAGGTATAATTAGATTCAGACTCAATTTTGGCATGTCCAGCAGTCTGAGAGGGAAATTAGAAAGTGGGTGGGGAAACATTTGGCTATGGAGAGTATCTGAGGTGCTCTACAGCAGTTTTCGACTTTGAAGACATTTCCTTTGCTGTAGACTTAGTGAATGAGGCTATTCGATGTATGAATGTTTTAGTTATGATGTGGAGTTAGAAGAAGAAAGTAATCTTTCAAATGATTCAAATGGTGGATTAAAATATTTCCAGTTGTATTATTGGTTCCAGCTATAGAACTATTGCGGACTTCCACTTTTTGTGAATTTTAATTTTTCATCTCAAAATTAAATCAAAAACTCCAGTAAAGCTGGATGAGATTTTCTCAGTGCACTGAGCTTCTTTTTGTTGTGTTCAAACGACAGCAATGGATATGCCTGCTGAGCTGACGGCCCTCAACATCACCCCACAGGGAGCCTTGCTGAGGTGGAATCCACCACTCTCCAATGTGGACAACTATGTGCTGACCATCACACATAACCAGCGTAAGTCGTCATTATTCACTCGCTGATTCTTAGACGGTGAATCAACAAACTTGTTATCATTATGGGATAACAACTCTGCTGTTTAACTCACTTCAGAGAAATTATGAACAGCTTTTTGTCTAAGATGTCAGAGATGGTTTGGACATGAGAGACAATAATTGCATAGATAGAAGGATGCTGAGGTTGGAACCACAAGGTAGGAAGCTGAGAGAAAGACAATAAAAGGAGAGTAATGTATGCAGTGAAATATGACATGAAATTAGTTGGTGTGAAGGTAGAAGAGGCAGAAGATGGGACTAAATGGAGACAGATGATTTGCTGTGGCGACCTCTGAAGGGAAATACCGAAAGACAAGACATTTGCCTAAGATAAGCACTAGGATATAAATATATTCCTATGAATATACACAAGGGTGTATATGTATATGTATAAAGGTGTCATGGAGCATGTCAAAAGCAATACAGCCTTGTATTTACAGGTTCAACCCACTTCAACATCAGTGATATATTAAAGACATTGGTTGTGGTACTGGTAATTGCTGTTAGTTAGCTAATAATGCTAGCCCAAGCTACTGCTAATGCTTGCCCAAGCTACTGCCAATGCTAGCCCAAGCTACTGCTAATGTTAGCCCAAGCTACTGCCAATGCTAGCCCAAGCTACTGCTAATGCTAGCCCAAGGTAATGCTGATGTCCTTTTTGGACAAGAAGAAAACAACACAGAAGAATGCTGAAGCACTTATGTTCAAGGATGTACTGGGAATATCCAGACTTTGAAAGAATGCCAGATAGATCCACAGTCCAGTCCAACAGAGTACAGTTACACACTCCCACCCTCGCCACCCCGTTAGATGGAGCCACTCCCACACACCTATCCATTTAATATCATGTCTCGCTAAGTGGGCGGGGACAACCAGTGTGTCCATTGTAGGACTTTATTATGGTGTTGTACGTATTTGGCCATTTCTCAGGGCTCCTGGGCCATTGTGAGCCCCAACAAAGCCCATCTGCTTTATAGAGGAAGTTTCCAACAGAATTACCACGTACTTCACTTAGCGTGACTTCTTTAGTAATTTGTATTACTCAGCTGTTGGAGAAGATGTGTAAAATGACATGCTGGCTGACTGGACTGAAACCAGATCAACCCAGATACAGAAAATAGTATCTGTGTTCTAAACACGTACTTGGAAAACGTCCCTGACTAGGATTTGGAAAAGTGCAATGTCAGATTTGGACTAATTCCCTCAATGAGTACATGCTCCACTGACTATTGAACTGCTTCATTAATTTCAAAATTGACAGAATCACCAACATGAAAAGCAGAACCGGACTCTACAAAAATGTTAAACCAGCATTTATGATTGTAATTTTTCCCCCAAACTTTATTTCATTCATGCACATTAAAATCAATATACAAAACTAAATTACTAAAACCAAAATGGAAAGGGGACAGAAAGAAGAAAACTTGTGTTATCTGCCCCTTTTAATTAAAATAACATTAATACAAATGAAACAACTGTATAATAGTAAATTAACTTTGAACAATGTGATTTCTGGACTGGTTGGCTATCACAATTTCAATTAATAAGTAATGAAAAGGGGGGGGGGAATAAAAAAATAACACAGTAAGAACAAGAATATATGCACACATATACACACACACACACATACATACGTGTATATATACACATATGCATACAAACAAAAATGTTCTTCCAGTTAGTCTAACTTTGTTTTATTCTTTCATAATAATGCTAAACAATTTTATCGGCTGTCACATAGTCTTGAGTGTTTTTGTTTTTTTATACTTTGACTGCTTTTTCACTAGTTTTCCATCCAGGGCTTTATCCTGACTGTGACAAAAGAGAAAAATTTAAAAAAGAAGGACAAACTAACAAGTGTCAGGTCTAAAAATGTGTCTTCATCACGCTGTCATCTTTATTTATTTTTATTGATTCATCAATAAATAAAATGGGAACACTTGTTTTTATTAATAACTGTTGGTTTCATATTACACATTTAATTTATGTTACTTTGTTTTCTGTGTTGCCACAACTCATTTATTGAATTTACCAGAAAGTTAAATCCTGAATGCCTCATAGCTTACAGTAAAGTGATTTAAAAACAGAAAATCAAAGAGAAAATGAGACACAGCCAAATTCTGAAGGGAAAACTCTAAAAATAAATAAAAAAGACTCATTTAATAGACTACAAGAAAGTTTTGAATGGAAAATGTAAAGAAATGAGGGAAGACTTGCGCAGCATAGCATGCATACATTGTTTAAAACGGACAGGACCAACATGCTTCACTTACATCATCAATGGACTCTAAAGGTTTTGATATTTTTATTTTTCATAATACCTTTTTTACCCTGGTGTTTTGTATAGTTTATGATGTAATTATAAACTGAAAACAATTGTTAGATTCTTTCTGTGAGCCACAGGAAGCCACAATACTCAAAACTACATTAGTTATCTTCTGTTGTCCTGCCGCCGTCTTCCAACCATGTACCAAAATCTAATTTTTCAGTTATTTTTCAGACTGACTCAATAAATAAAACTAGTGATTAAATTTCCAATTACGTTCATTTAATAACGATGGCTGTAGTTGCCATGGCGATACACTGGCCTAATGCTCGGGAAGAGCAGCTCAGAAGAGCTTTTTTGACCACACACATTAAGTAATTTCAGAGTGCATGGTAATGTTTCAGACAAAAAACCTTTTTTTATTTATGTATTTTTCTTAAAAGCTTTCTTTGTTCAGAAGCAAAAATCCTGTAAAAATCCAGTAAATTAAAGGAATACTCCTGTTGGATTTGAAGCTTATACGGTGCATTTAATAAAAAGAACTGAATAATGTAAATCTTGTTAGCATGTACGAATTGAGTGTGTTTTGATTTGATTTTCCAGTAACAGCTGATACCTTTCTGGTGGAGGGCAACAAGCAGGAACACCAGCTGTCCAACCTCAAACCGAGTACATCCTACTCTGTAGCCCTGTACGCCACAAAAGGACCTCTCACAAGCGGCACCGTCATCACCAACCTTCAAACACGTATGTATTTCTTTTATTCACCTCGTCTCAGCACAATGGGGGACCCATAGCCTTGGTGGTTAGCGCTGTAGAGTCCCAGCAGGACACTCGTGTTAATCCTTACCGTGTAGAATTCAGATGTTCACACAGTATTTGCAGCTCTTTTTTTTTCTTTTTGCAAATGCATAATTGAATTCACAACAAAAACGTCTTGTGTGAGGACTTTTACTGTTTTTATTTATAACCAACAGCTAAATTTGGACATTGCATCAAAGAGGCAGGATAGTGATTAAACTCGACCCAAAACGTTTATTGCAGGCAACAGAATTATGCCTTTTACAAGGTTTATGTATGAACCAATTGTCTTCATTGCAAATATCAAAAAATGATGGATAGATGATTAATGGACAAAATATGTGTTTTTGTGTTTGATGTTCTCTCAAAAAATGTTCTACCTGAAACAATGAATGGTTACAGCTCTGCTTTAGTACAAACTGTTATCAAGGTAAGAGAATTAAACTTTTGATTCATTTTCTTCCATCTTTAGCAGCATCTTTATTGAGAGAAAAATAAAGCAATGAAGTGATTGTTCTAGTTTAGCTGCAACCCTGTAAACTTTGCTTTTTTCTTGAGTTCTTGCAAGAAAAAAAAGTCAGCATAAGAGTTTAAATTCCCCAAGGTGCACCAGGGCTACAGATCCTGCACCGCAGCATTAATGCATTACTCCGAACGGAAAGACGAAAGTATGTGAGCTTGGCAGTAGGATACTTTAAAACCATCAATGAGGTTTAGGAGAATAATATTTACCTTTAAACATGTAAATGATGGTGATTAAATAGCTCACACAAATAGTACACTAGGTTTCTTTAAGGTTTAAACAGATGGTGTGATGGATGTTTCCCATGTGTTTAATTTAAATGGTAAAAGTGGAAAATAGCCTGTATTTGATATAGCACATTATAGAGTCCTAGAAACCCCCCAAGGCGCTTTACAACACAATCACTAATTCACCCATTCACACTCATATTCACTCCCTGGTGGTGATGAGATACAATGTAGCCACAGCTGCCCTGGGGCGCACTGACAAAGGTGATGTTGCCGAACATAGGCGCCACTGGTCCCTCCAACCACCACCAGCAGGCAATGCGGGTGAGGTGTCTTGCCCAAGGACACAACAGCAGCATTCTCTGCCATGAGCCAAGATTATTTAGTGTGATTTTTCATACCGATTTCATTATTTTTATTTCTTGACCAACAATTCTGAAGAAAATACGTAAAGTAGTTGGCCAGAAAAGAATAAAGCAGAAATTGCCAGTTGTTTTTTTCTCATTCATTGCTTTAGCAACAGTTATTTCCATGAAGCAATTAACAGCAACATTGTAAAAGGCCATAATTAAAATGAGTTCATTGAGACCGATAGTTTTTATTTGCTGTGATGTTATGGCTACTCTGCTCTAATCTGAGCTGCTGATTGGTTGCGTTTGTCACTGGATGTGTCTGTTTGCTCTTGGTAATTGCCCAAAACTTTCAATAATAGTTTTCTGAAACTATTAGGCTTCATATTTAATTATTGCACATCATTTCTGCATTTGTGCTTTGATACTTCTTTAGCTGTTTATGAGTTAATAATAAATGAAAAGATTACCATGGCAGGAGGTTTTTTTCTTTCTTTTGTAGCAATGTGACATCTATAACAACATCTGTGCAAATGCCAGTGATTTATGTCTAAGTTAAAAGGTCAGCGGAAGTTGTATCTGTAAAGTTTTAGCTTTCCCTCTCAGGAATAGATGGCATTTTGACAAAACAGCATAGAGTTGAAAGAAAAGAAGAGGGAAAAGGGATGAGTCTTATCCGTTCGGTTTTATTTTTATTTATTTATTTTTAGTTGTGTTGAGGTTCTTTGCTGATCCCCGACCTTCTTAACGACAGCTGGGAGTGGGTTTGTTGTTTAGCCTCCATAACTCAAGAGAGCTCAACAGAGAGAGAATAAGACAGCATGCCTTCCCAAAGGTGGATATTTAAACTCTACGGGTGGAAAGTAACAGAATTCGCTGCAGGGGTTTCCATAAGCCTGTAGAACTTTTTCCTTCTGACTTTCTTGATAGGTTCTTGGTGAGGTAATAAAGCGGTAGAAATCCTTCATTTAGGCAAATCAACACAGTTTTCACAGATATTTGTTCACCAGATATTGAGTTTTGTTGTTACAGTATTCGTCTTGTCTGCAATCTGCCGATTTAATACAGTGTGAACATCTAGCAGCTTCAATAGAATTTGTGCTAATAATGTTTTTCTTTGTGTCCAAAGAACATTTTCAGACCTCTTTTGGCGTATTGACAATGTGTTATGCTTCAAACTCATCGTTATATGGATTAAATGTAGTTTCCACTCATTGGTATGCATATGAGTAATCAGCAATACTCTTGCAATTTCCTGCTGCTTGACTGCTTTATAGTTGGTGATCAGGTCTGTATAAATGTCTTTGTTTGAAGGCAAAGGTCTAGTTAAGAGGGTAGTCCTGATTCCTATGTTCTTGGGTGTGCAATTATTTACCACAGACTATTGGGATGTGTTTGCAATGGCCTGGCTGTTCAGAGCTCTGTACGTGAGCACAAGCAGATTCTAAATCCTAC
Organism: Aphyosemion australe; assembly: GCA_006937985.1. Lineage (NCBI taxonomy): Eukaryota > Metazoa > Chordata > Actinopteri > Cyprinodontiformes > Nothobranchiidae > Aphyosemion > Aphyosemion australe. Next base: position 513,765 of record SSNS01000120.1, read on the forward strand.
AGGGAGCCAGTATAAAGAGTATACTGTATACACCTGAATGTTATCAGCATAGAAGTGAAATGAGATTTCAGTAAAGGACAGAATGATGGTAGCCAATAGGATATAAAAAGAAACCAATAGAGGTCCCAGAACTGAGCCTTGTGGGACGCCACAAGTTAGGGGAGCAGTGTTTGAGGAAACAGTTTCTGTTTTCAGAGAAAATGTTCTGTTGGAAAAAATAGGAGGAAAACTAGTCTAATGCAAGGCCAGAGATACCAGCCAGAACAATCAGCTTTTTCAGTAAGGTATTGTGGTCCACTGTGTCAAAAGCTGCACTGAGGTCAAGCAGGATCATGGCAGATCATTTTGTCTGACAGACCTGGGAATGTGTTAAAATGTAAACTGTATTTCTGGTTAAAAAAAAAGGACAAATACTTTTTTAAAAAATAAAAAGGGATGTTTTTTAAGGCAACTGTACTTCTTTTCTTATTTTTCCTTAAGATGTTTGTCTTCTCATCTGAGGAGCTTTCAGATAAGAAAAACAATGTCTTCAAAATAACAAGAAAGGAAGTACGGTCACCTAAAAAATGTTTAAGCCAGCATCTCACTGGGCTTTGAACACTTGGAGACAAATTTCTAGCAACTTTTTGTGAAGGCGTCAACATTTCTTGAAATGTTTCCAAGGGTTTTAATTTTTCTTGCAAGAATTCTAAAGCCTCTCTCATTACACTGGAATTTTAAACATTTTCCAAAAAACCAGGAGATACATTTCCTACCAATGTAGGCAAGTACTTTTACTTGTACTTGAGTAAAAATTCATCAGAGTATTTGTACTTTTACCCAAGTAGTACTCTTGCCACCTCTGCTACCCAAATTGTCAAAAGTGCAGGCATCTCCAGTCTTTCTTCGTTTAGTTTCCTAAGTTGTGAACAAATAAAAAGCAAAAAGAGAGCCTGACGTCTTGGGTGCATCATAAGAAAAACAACATTGTGAAGTAAATGATGATTTTGGAAACAGATTAATATTAAGACACTTTGTGACTTTATTGCAAGAGGGAAATTTGCAAGTATTGCTATTTATTTGCAATTTCAAGTGAAAAAGACCCTAACCCAAAGACTCAGCTGCCTCAGTCGGTCAACTTTTGCAAACTTTGACTTGATAAAAAAACATATATTTCTTTCTCCTTCTAATTTGTTTCCTGAAGGAAGCGCTGAGTGACTGATTGTCGAAGCACATTCAGTGTGTAAGCAAGATAATACAAGTGTTTATTTGACCATTATGCCGCCATTTGAGATTTATCCAGATCACATTTCTCTACCTTTGATTTTATGTCAGAAAAACAAATGAATCTCATACATCATCCTGGCATTAGCATTCACTTGCAAACAGGCATGGAGATATCACTTCAGAAAGAATGGCTTTCTCCTTCTTTTGTTGACACAACAAATTGCAGCACATGTGATACCTCCCATCTGCTGTTCCATGATTGTGTTTATTCTTCGCTTGTAAAATTGTTTTGCGTGTGTTAATGAATCATTAGATGTTGCCAAATCAATTCATCTCAATTTCTTTGTTCAAACCTTCTCGTCTGGAAAGAGGGTGTTCGAGCTGCCAGGAGCAGCGCTGACACCTGCTCACCTGCTCGCTGTGCAAAGGTTTAATTGGAGGAGAGCAGAAGAGACAAAGACAAGGTGCCAGACTCAAAAGGGAGGATGAAGAGAAAGAACGAATAAAGACGGCTGTCCACATGATTCACCATCTGCCTTCATTTAGACAAGCATTTGATGAGAACAAAAAATATCCACTCGGGCACATTTAAATGATTTGGACACATGTTACATAAGATTAAAACAAAGAGTAGGTGGATGGAGGTTTAAAAGGTGAAAAGACAGAAATACAAATAAAAAAATAACAGCAGAGGATGAATGTGCCTGAGTAAATTAAAAGAGCAAAAATGCAGAAATAAGATGTAGAGGTTAAAGAAAGCACCTCTTATGACTTCACCAGAATCTGTGATGAGCCCCGTGTAATCTGAAATCTCGTACCTGAGCCTTCTACTCTGAAAAACATTGTTAGTTTTCGCTTTCTGAATAAATCTTTGTCACCTTCTTGATTTGTTTTTTTACTGTTGAGTTGAATAAAGGCCCCCCGCGTCTGTGAGGAGGCTTTCAATGTGGGGTCATGCTGTTAATTAAAGAGCTGTCATTGATCGTTCCCTACAAACCCAAGAAATGAACCCATCAAGTTGCGGGGAGTCTGTGTTTGTGAATTTCTTCTGTATTTGCAGGCTTTAATGAGCCCTTCAAGTTCCTTAGAAGAGTTACAGCTGGGGCATGCAGTTTCAAGTTTTTAAAGGTTTCATATCATACAAAATCTACTTTTTGGAGCTTTTGACAATGTTTTATTGTTATTTCTAGACGGCATGTTTCACCGCCTTCCAATAGGATTGAGGTCAGGGCTCATAGAAGGCCACTTTAGAATAGTCCAATGTTTTCCTCTTAGCCATTCTTGGATGCTTTTAGCTGTGTGTTTTGGGTCATTGTCCTGTTGCAAGACCCATGACCTGCGACTGAGACCAAGCTTTCTGACACTGGCCAGCAAATTTCTCTCTAGAATCCCTTGATAGTCTTGAGGTTTCATTGAACCCTGCACAGATTCAAGACACCCTGTAGATGCAGCAAAGCAGCCCCAGAACATAACAGAGCCTCCTCCATGTTTCACAGTAGGGACAGTGTTCTTTTCTTGATATGCTTCATTTTTCCATCTGTGAACATAGAGCTGATGTGCCTTGGCAAAAAGTTCCATTATTGTCTCATCTGTCCAGAGGACATTCTCCCAGAAGCTTTGTGGCTAGTCAATGGCCTTGGTCGTCTCCCATGTAGTCCACTTTGGCTCAAACGACGACGGATGGTGCGATCTGACACTGATGCTCCTTGAGCTTGAAGTTCACCTTGGAAGATTTGTTACCATTCAGATTATCTGTCTCTTTAATTTGTCATCAATTTTCCTCCTGTGGCCACTTCCAGGAAAGGTTGGCTACAGTCCCATGGATCTTAAATTTCTGAATAATATGTGCAACTGTAGTCACAGGAACATCTAGCTGCTTGGAGATGGTCTTATAGCTTTACCTTTAACATGCTGTAGCGTGAGGGCTATTGCCACATATTTAAACAAAGATCATTAAGATTAATAAGTCATATTTATATGAATTATTACATTTTATTGATCCATCTTTAAATATGTGGCAATAGCCCTCACGCTACAAATTTCTTTCTAATCTCCTGAAACAAATCTTTCCTTCACTTTCTCTGGTCCATGTTGAGTGTGGTACACACCATGTCACCAAACAACACAGTGACTACCTGGAGCCCTATATAAAGGCCCACTGACTGATTACTAGACTGTAGACACCTGTGATGCTAATTAGTGGACACACCTTGAATTAACACGTCCCTTTGGTCACATTAGTTTCAGTCTTTTCTAGGGGTACCATCACTTTTTCTGTTGAAGCAAGGTTGAAAAGCAATGTCTGACTTTCATTGGTTAAATTTCATAGATTTTTTATTTATTATTTTTGTCACATTCAAGTTATTTCTGTGACCATTGTGGGTTTTTCTTTCATTGACTAAAGGGTACCAACAATTTTGTCCACATCTTTATATAAGATGGCTTGCCAGGCTAACAAATCACAGCATTAAAGTACAAAAAACAAAAGAGTCCTATAAAAGGATGAATGGACGAGATATAAAGTAAAAAAACAAAAGCTAGAGAGGGGAATCAGATCAAGAGACGTCTGATATCTTCATTCCATATTCGCCACATCTTTAGATTTCACAGCACACAAAGTGCTGCTCTGTATTTGTTTCAGAGTGTCCGCCTCCCTCACAGAGCTGATGATGTGCCCCAGAGTCATGATGTAACTCCAGGAAACAGATTTTCTGAATAGAGTCATTTTTTTCTCCTCATGCTCTAAAATGAGGTTGCAGCTTGTCAATGCTTCTGCTACCTTGTTGGTAGATCAGATGACAACTCAAAAAAAGGTGATGTAAGGAGGGGAAATGGAGGTAAGAATCTGTTTTTTGTGGTTTAAGTATCAACAAAAGAAATATAATCAAGACGTGTTCGAAGCTGTGCAGGAACTCCGAATATACATGAATGATGTGATGTAATGTGCAGTAAAACTTGGGTGGGCTTGATGATCAAGAGTTTGAGCACTTGTGAGGCTGTGATATGTCTCTGACTAAACATGGAAAAGTGCCTCACTGCTCTTTTTTACTCAGCCCTGTGGGGATTTAGGATTACTGACTTGAAGATTTAAGCTATCTCATGAAAATACCCTGCAGCTTTTGTACAAGAAAAATTGTGTTGGTTATTTTTGACACCTCCTTTTCTTTATTTTCAGTTTTAACTGCTTAAATAGTAAAGATAATTTACAAAATGATAGACATATTTTCCTTTTTATTCTATATGCTTTATCATTTTTATGACTAAAATATGTTAAAAAATCAATCAAGATTAGCCTTTATAAAACTGTATGTGCTAGTAGTCAATATTTTGCTATATTAGACTTTGGAGTAGCAATTTTTTATATATTACATGAAAAAGTCAAATTTGAAAGGAGAGGACAAAAATGCTGAGTGATAAAATCATAATATGAGTCTAGACTTGAGTTGCAGATAAAATTCTATTTCTGCGCTATGAAGAGTGTGGATATGTAGTTTCACACATTTACAATACAATAAAGAAAAATTACAATACAATAATTAAAGAAATATTCCACCCCTAAGTGAAATTTGGTCTATTTCCGTATTCCCCACAGGTAGATAAGTGAGAAAAAAGCATTTTGGAATCAGCGCAGCAATTCTCCTGATCTGGCAGCAGTCCGTCTGCTTTAGCTTAGCATAAACAATGGAAGTGAATGACAGGTACTAGCATTTTGTGTGCAAAAGTGATTAAAATGACTCAATAATGATACCAATTATTCCTGGTGAGCTCAATAATCATGTCGACTGCAAATAAACAGTAAGAAATAACACGAAAGATTTGCAGGAGGCGATTTAGACTTGGGACTACATTACAACAAAGCGCCGATGTAACCCACCGCTGCATGGTGCTAAAGCAGACGGACCGCTGCCAGATCAGGAGAATTACTGCGCTGGTTACAAAATGCTTTTTTTCTCACTTATCTACCTGTGGGGAATACGGAAATAGACCAAATTTCACGTAGGGGTGGAATATCCCTTTAATGCAAATGAAACAAGTTGGCTTAAAAAAAGAATAAAGTGCAGTAAAAACATTTAGCTTACCGCATGCTTTTTATATTTGTTGCACAGATTCTTTCTTGCCTTATTTAAGCAGTAAGCTCGCAATTTGATGATTTCATGTGATTTCTATTGCTATTTCGTTCTCTTCCTACCAAAGAGATTTAAGTGTTTTTATTTTTTACTATTTTTATTGCAAAATCAAGCTAATAAAACCTTGACTGAAGATTCAGGTAGTTTCATTCAAGTGTTTCAGTTACAGGGGTGCTACAGTGCTTACTTATGTATCATGATTCTTGAACGTTCTAAAAACAGTCCATTGTACACATTTTTTGGGTCTAATCACCTCGTTGTAAACATTTATTATTACTAACATCTCTTGATCTGAACCAACTCTACTGAATGTAAAAATAAATTACTTCCTCTTCTTTCTCTTTTTTTGGGGTAGCCATGGATGCACCGGTGAACCTGACTGCCAGTGAAGTCAACCACCGCAGCGCTCTCATTTCCTGGCAACCACCAGTCGCAGAGATTGACAACTACATGCTCACCTACAAGACACCTGATGGCAGCCGTAAGGTAAGAAGCTTGTTCTCTGATTTCACTTGCACTTAGTCTAGTTTTACACATGTTCACAGCTGTTAACATCCAAAAACATAGAGGATAACTTAGGAATTCTGCACAATCTGTGCAGCAATCAGCAAAAATGTAGTTTAAAGAATGAACAGAAAACAGGTTTTGCTAAAAATATAGAACATTAAAACCACATTTCTGCATACTTTATTTGATTTACAAGTTTGGAGACTTTGGGTTTTATCTCTGTCTGGTAATCCCCTCCAAGCGCTCGCAGACACTCTCGCTCACAGATTGCTGCACACACAAGGGAGCCACACAGTGAAATTGCCTGTCCAGCAGAGGTATTACTTTAATGAGCCTCAGTAGACATTGTTTATTTTGATTGAGGGTTTTGATGTGGCAGAGTAATGGTAATCAAGTACATTAGTAAGAGCTGTGTGCTCAGAATACACACACACACGGGCTCAAGCTGAGGTGGTGATCATCCGCCGCACGTCTCTCAAACACACATTAACATTCTGACCTTGTGCGTGCTCCATCGATGTGTGTTTCACCATCGGGTGTCACTAATGTACAATAAATACAAAGGTAACGTCTTAAATCATCACGTTTTAAGCGTTTCAGTTTCTAAAACAATCAGAATTTCTCGTCCTGTTGTCTGCCTTTTTCCCTTCAGGGTAATTGCTTCCAAACAAACCTTTATAGCTTCTAATTTAGTAAAATATCATAGTCTTAACATCCTCATGGTTGCTTTTTAAACAGAAATTAACTAGCCATAATGCACATGCATGGTTCAAATAATTATAAAAATACATAAACATTTTATTAAGTTCTTGTGTGTAATGATAGGTGCTGTCTTTGTTACTATAACCTGCAGTGCCAGCAATCACAGGTGGTACCCCAAAAGCTATCTTTGTTTTTAGTGTTGCCAAAAAAAGTGTTTCCTAAATGATAAAAACTCATCAAAATATCAGGATCTGGTTGGAAAAAGAGGTATGCTCCTCCTAGCTGACAGAACCTGACACCTGCTACTGTGAGTAATACAATTAAGACTGATTTGGTGTTAATTGGTGACAGTTGGTAATACCTGCGCTGCAAAGATTTAAATGAGAGGGAAATCTCAGCGGCTACTAGAGATGAAAAGCTGCTACCTGAATATTCTAGCTTTGCTCTTTGGAAACAGAAAGGCAAATATGAGAACGATAATGATCTCAGTCAGAGCAAACAAAGCTTGGTTATAACCAGAATCAGTTTCTTAGATAAAACACCAGCCTGGTACAACACCCCTGCTGCTGGACTCACTTTGCAGGGAGTTAATAATAAACTCAAGCTCTATTAGAATTCAGCTGATTAAAGGCACACTTGGCAGTTTTAGTTGCTTTTAGCACTTTTAGCGGCCATTATTAATTATCTGCGGTCAAAGCAAAAGTGAAACTTATCTCCTCGCTGTGCGTTCGTCTTTTTAACACCTTAATCTAACTGCTGAAATGTCTCCTCAGCCTTCATTAGTGTCTACAGGAACTAAATAAAGAAATCAGCTGTGTTCATGATCTAAAACAAGCAGGAAACATGCTGGAAGCAGACTGCAGCGCCAGGTATAAGCTCTACAGAAGGCGGCCCGCCACTCTGAAGTTGCAAATGTCGTATTCTGGCCACAGAGGGCGGTGGGGGTCTGACTAACATTTCATTAACCCTGTTAAAGGTAATTTTAGCACATACTGGCTCAAGAAAATGATTTAAAAATGTGAAAAAGTTGCATAGTATGACTTTAGGTTTAGAACCTGGTGATTTGATTATACAAATTCACGTTTGTCCAAAGCTGTTAGGGTTTAGTTTGTAACTCCTCTCAACAGCTTTACTCTCAAGTGAACTTGAGCACACCTTCAGAGATTCTCATATTTAAAAAAAAATCCTTCTCATCTTTTTCTGTTCTTGATATCCAGAAAACAGTAAATAATCAGAAAAATACCTGATATGAAATTGAATTTTGTTTTATAATTTATTCAAATGATTGCTGCCATAAGCAGCCTGAACTATTCCCTGTGTTCCATCATCACATCGCTTATCCTCAGAGCATCCCGACAACAGCATCCATAGATAAAAGTGCTCCTTGTGTGATTTTCCTCCTGATTTTGAGTCTGGCTTAGGTGAACGTTCGCCTGAGCCGTTATCTGCTCTCCTGCAGAACCGGTGAGCCCCGCAGCCGCAGATTCTCCTCTCGCCGAGATAATGGACTTTAATAATTTACACAAATTAGTTGTGAGATTAATTTCTTATCTGACTGACATTTAGCAAGAAGTTTGTAAATTCATGTATAACTGTTAGTTATTTGCATGCCTGAAATGATAAAGATCTCACACAAGGCCGAGCGCACACCCAGCAAAACATCCAAACACTTAACCGCGCATAGACAATCGATACAAAGGGCACAAAGGTACACATTAGCCTCGATAAGAGCGAGCTGTTGAGTCCCAATAAATATCTTGACCCTGAAAGCTCATCGGGAGAATGTCAGCTCCTCAGAGACAGAGAGAGACATCGTTTACCGGCTGTTTCTCTGCATAATTCACGCAGACACATTGCCTGCAAATGTGAATTTTTTTCCCCATAAACTGGCTGCATATTTCATTCTATTTTTATATATTTAATGTGTATTCAGGCTAAGCTGTAACACACAAACTCAAAGATGCAAACAACAAGTTTCTACTCTGCACTTTGTAGCCTCTTTTTACTTGATTTATGAGACGTCCTACAAAGAGTCTGTCAAACACTTAGACTCCTGGACGAGCTCGCTCGGTGAACGTGGGTTTGGGAAAACGAGGGAATTTAACAACGTTTCAGTGCCGCGACTTCTCCACTATAAATAGAAATGTTTGTTTCTGGATCGCTTGCAGCTCCTTCTCGGCTGTCCAAGAAGTCTTTTTATCTGGTTTACTCTGTGTGCTGTAGTTGGCATCCCCTCCCTCCTTCCTGCTCTCATAAATTCACTTCATTTTCTTGCATTTTACTTTTCTGTTTTATTTTTTATGTTTTTCCTTCTACTCATACTGTTTCCCTCCTGAATTGTACATTTGTTTTAACGCTGGTAGAGGTGTAATTTCTTGTTGAAAAATGTGTAAATTGACCTAATTTGCTTTTATAATTTGCTCTAAATACACTGTACCTATTTGCGTTGCCATGAGAAATTTGTTACTTTGAATAAAAAGCAAACCATTAGAATTCTCCCTAAAAGAAAACAGCTTAAAAGTCTTTTGTTGCCTCTGCACTTTTTAAAATTCACAAGCTGAGCGCAGTGTTTCATCAGTATCTTACAGGATTCCTTTTTGCCCTGAGGTTTCTACAGAATACACATGCAATTATTAGTTTTACAAAGGCAAATGATTTTTGTTCTTCTTTTGTAAACATGTTAATGACTTTGGTCCTGATTGTGCACCAGGAGCTGATCCTTGATGCAGAGGACACCTGGATTCGTTTGGAGGGGCTAGCTGAGACAACAGAGTACACCGTCAAGCTGCAGGCTGCAAGAGGACTTGATACCAGCGCCGTGGTTTCTACCACCTTCACAACAGGTACGAGATTTACGCTAGCTTTAGTTAAAGATGTTTTATGTGAGTGTTCCAAATCCCAGAGAGTTTGCTATAGACAACAGAAACAAAGCTTCATGATAACTGTCCCCCAAAGACAGTTTTGTTAACACAGGTTTACGTTTTAAACAAGAGGCAAAATGAATGAGCAGCGTTCACAGAAACAAAGCAGGTTTTATAGTAAGCTTTGTAAACAATGGGCAGGTTGTTTGTGGTGAGACACAAGGTTAAATTCAGCTATTCTTCCCTGCAAACAGTCAACGTCGCATGGACGTGCACATCATGTCTATATTGGGTCCGTTGGTCCAGACCACGTCTGTAGGACGTCCTAACTAGGTCTTTGCACAGTGGGTTACACTGAGAGAACAAACGTGGTTCTGCACATCCGCGTTCCCACCATGAGCAACGGAGAATCCACACTTGCATAAAACACAAACATTCATTTCCTGGCACTTTTCTGAGAACGCTGTGTCATTGTAGAAGCTCTTTCGTTAGTCTTGACCTTCTTTTTGGCATGCTGAGTGCGTGACTTGTTTCTGTGGACGATGAAACGTCACGACGCAGGATTTTAGAGACGTCTCGCACCAATGGCATCAGCATGAACCAATGAGCATTAGGTTACACAGACATGACATACTGTTGAGCTTTTTCACTCGTTTATTAACATCATGTGACAGTTTTGTGATTGACATACACACAACCCAAAGAAAATCAGCTGAGCCATAACATTGGTTAAAGATCGGGACAAAGGCTGGGTGAAATCAGGACAGTATACTGGGTTTTGAAAACATCCTTGGGGACACAGGACAAATATCTCAAAATCAGGACTGTCTCAGGTGAATCAGGACGCGTGGTCACCCTATACCTGGCTACAGGAATGCATTTGGGTCAGATTTGGGCCGTACGCCCTGCAGTTGTGTTGTATAGATGGTGTTCAGAGTTAATTTGGAGCCACACTGAGGCTTCCTGCTCCAAAGTGTTTTAAGTGTTTTGGTTCACACTCTAGAGCGATTATTGTGGTCATATATAAACATTTATTAGGGATGTTCGATCTGCTTTTTTACCTATATCCAATACTCTGATATTGTCTAACTCTTAATTTTTGATACAGATCTAACCTGATATCAATATACTCAGGGTTCCCCCTCATAAAAGTAATTTATTTTAGGTAACTAGCATCACATAGAGCACACACAGAGACTTTTAATGAGTTTGTCCATCAAAACACCTTAATTCTGTTTAGTTTTTAACAAAGATTTGCTTCTTTTTGGTTTTGTTTTGCTGTCTGAGTCAAGGTTCAGGATTGCTTCAGGTCCTCTGGAATAAATCTGTAATATCCAAGAGTTCAATTAAACAACAATAGCTAAGCTGATCTTGAGCCTCGTGATAAACTATTAAATTGATTCATCCTTCATGAATCCTCAATATAAATTAAAAAATCAGCAAGAGGCCAATTATAATTTCTTTTTGCTCATTCTTTCCAGGGAGTCGTCTGTTTGCGACACCTCAAAACTGCGCCCAGCACCTTCTTAACGGAGAGAATCTGAGTGGCGTCTACACCATTTACATCAACAGGGACCCGAGTCAGGGTGTGCAGGTGTTCTGTGACATGACCACAGATGAAGGAGGCTGGATTGTAAGTGAAGATAACACATTTTTAGTTGGTGCCTCTGAATACATTTGTGTATTTTTGTGCTTTTGCCACCCATCACATTTGTGTCCAGGTATTCCAGCGTCGTCAAAACGGCCTGACGGACTTCTCCAGGAAGTGGAGTGACTATCGCGTTGGATTTGGAAATCTGGAGGATGAGTTTTGGCTTGGTAGGTTTCCCAAAATGAAAAACAAACAAAAGCAGACAAAAAAATGGAAAGATGTTCCAGTCCGTCTCAGTTTAAGAGCTTAACAAGTACCTATAACAGGTTTTAGTCAAACAGTGTTCGTTGTTGAGGTGAATTTATGGTTCCTTCCTTTTTTCCAATGTCTTATGTCACCCTGGAGATTTCAGCAGCTGTTTTTGGCTCATATTGAGCTGCGACCTGCAACCTATTCTCCTCAATCAATGTTTCACTTTTCAGAAGGCCATATCACTGCTTGCTGCTTCACACCATCCCTACGATCGAGGTGGATTTAATACGTGCAATCAATAAAGGTTCATTGCTTTTATTTGGCTTCAATTGATACATCAATTTTACAAAAAACAAAAGAAAAGGAGGTGTTGAAACTTTTCTTGTCGGGTTTTTCGATTTCTATGAAAGGCGTGTGGCCAGACTTTTTTGTTTTTTCTCTCTCATCTCATCTCTGAACACTTGACTTCACAAAGCCCGTCTGATTTGTTGCGATTCCCTGAAAGCTCATCTCGCTCTGAAATGACTTGGTAATTGTTTATACCATAGCTTCTGATCTAAAGACAAGTTCTGCTGTTTTGATGGACAGCAGATGCAAATGAGTGATCTTTCCAGACAGACTAGCTTTTGTTTTATGCATGTTCAAAATTGTAATATACTTCTTATTTATTTACATTTTGAATAATAATATGAGATTTAGAGGATGCAGACAATATTATATATGGCATATGACATATATATGACATTGCCAGTGCTTATTATGGATTGTGTGTCATAATTGGTTGTTTTACTGGATTCCAAATTTATAAAGATTTTTCATCTTTTCAGGTTATTTATTTTGTTTTATAAGAAATCACAAACTCACCACAGATGAGAGAGATTTTCTACCATCTTTTAAGGCACTGAGTGCATAAAGTGAGATGTGGAGTGACAGAGATGCTTTTTTAGACTGAAGCACCTGAAGGCATCAGCATACTAGCACAGATTTACCAGATCTTTATGGCTGATATGTAGCTCAGTGAGTGCAATATTTTATCTGACCTGTTTTCACTGCAGCAGAATCAACCATAATCTGCCCCTTTTGCCACTTCTGAGCTCACACAGAAGGACACTTTTATCTCCAAGCTCTTGCTTTACTTTTTAGGTGCCTCCCAGGCTGCACTCTCCCCTTTTTCCACACTATTTTTTTCCTTTCTGCTTGTGCTGTAACTTTGTCCATTCAGTGCATAAAAAGCAGCTTAATGTAACCTCGGGGTGTGGAGCATCAAGAGCTGTTCTATAGTGCCGGATTACAGAGAACAGCCCAGCATGGACTTCTGTATTCTCAGCACAAAATGTTCAGGCAGAGAAAATGTCCTGTTGGGTAGTGCTCAGAACAATATTCACAAGGCTTCTGATTTATTAAAGCAACTCTTTAAGCTATAACTGCAGCTGCACTTTGGTCTCTCTCAATTTCAGAAATCAGACGATTTATTAAGATGCAGCTCTGCTAATTCAAGTTTTCTGCAAAGTGTTGATTTGGAGAGCTATGAGGTTTTCTGGTGGCGACCTTTCAAAACAAACCATGCTTATTTAGTAGGGATGTTCCGATCACATTTTTTTGCTCCCGATCCGAGTCCGAGTCATTTGATTTTGAGTATCTGCCAATATCGAGTCCCGATCCGATACTTCAGCAAAGCATTAAAAAAGAAGAAAGGAAGGGAAAACATGTCCAAGTTTTCCTTAATTTTTTATTATTATTATTTAGGTATGTATTTTTTCTGTATTTATGTCATTTCCTTAGTTTATCTGCCAAAAAACATCACTTGTTTAGGAAGTACATTAATAAACGTGTAAATATTATTTTGTTTTCGTGTTGTTTGCTGGTTGAAATCACGGAAGATTTTCACGCGTAAAGTATGTGTTGTTGACGCTCGTTAAAAATGTGTACTTTTCGTGTGAGAGTCGCACATAATGTTGCACGTTTGTGGCACGCTTTGGGTTCCATAGCCACGGTGCCACAGCAGGCTTTCTCCACAGCACCATGAAGCTACCAGCGTGTTCAGCTCAGGTGCTGCAGAACAAGAAACTCCGTTTTGTTGTCGGCAATTTCTCTGTTTATTAACGTAATTTTCACTGTTGGCTGGCTCCGTGTTTTTGTTAGAGATGCCGCTGTGAACTGTGACTTAACCCAGACCGATGGTTCGCTGTGGCGACGCCTGAAGGAAAAAAAGCCAAAGGAGAAAGTATTTCGTTTTGAAGGCTGCTTATCATGCAGTTGTCTTTTCCAGCATGTTGAATGCCCAGTATGCACACATTACAAGTGGCTGTTACACTGCCGTTGCTGTCCGGTTTAAAATAACACCAACATACTGATATTTTAGCTCTCCTGCGTTAGCCTGCTAGCTAACAGCTGTATGGTGTCTGAATCCCCACCTGCCGTACATTGTGTGACGTAATGGTGTTGTTTTTGGCCAAGAAAAAATTAATATTGATACAGAGGAACTTAAGATATCAGAATGAATTTAAAATGTCATATTTGTTGTTTTATAAGGTTAAATCTCGTGATCGGGCCCGATTTCCGATCACGTCATCGGATCGGAGCATCCCTATTATTTAGTCTTTAGTTAACTGTTTTCACGCTCATGAATACATATTTATCATGTCATAAAGCCTGAGGGTTAACTTTTGAGTTTCAGAAATTTTGTTTTTTAGTTTTTATTTGCACCTTTTGAATGTTTCCTTGTTCGATCGAATGTTCGATTAAAAAAATGAATCTAATTAATTAGAGCCTTTGTAATTAATTAATCTTGATCAATCACATTTTAATCGTTCAATAAAATTTGCCTCGAAAGCTATTTTTTTTAATTAAAAATAATGAGACAGAGAATCAAACAATAGACATGGATATTATTATTGTAAACTCAAGCTTTTTTAATTAAAAAAAAATGCTTTATGTATTTATATATCTCACTGGCAAAAACAGGACAGACCTAATAGTACAATATTATTCTAAGTACATTTTGATAATGGTATTGTCCTTATAATAATAATCATCATCTTCATAATGGGTGGATAGAAAGTGTGTACAATTTGATTTGATTTAGCAGCGTTGGAGACAGAAATGAAGGCAAAAACACATGAGGAGGGATTTCCGGAGCACATAGGTTTGCATGGTCTTGTAGCCAACATTCTGAGGTTGTTTTAGAGGTGCAGCTTGACAATATTTGTTGATATTTAGGACATGTACATTGCTGCTAAACTTCAATGTCCCCCAGTTGGGGCTTAAAGAGTTAGATGTGTTAATTTTTTAATGCGTTATTTATTTCTAATTAATTAATCACAATTAACGCGTTCAATTCCCACCCCTAATTTTTATCAATTATGTTTTAGCATGAATCAACATTTCATTATTACATTTACATGCTTTTTGCTTCATTATATTTCAATTTGATAGTCTGCGCTGCATTTTGATCCATTTTTGAGGATTTTAATTATTATTCTTCTAACTGAGAAAGTTGCAGAAAAAATTGACAATTTGGACAAATCTGAACATATTTTGTGCAACAAGAGTTATTCAGCCTTAAATTAAAGGCTATCAGTCCTAAAGATTTGAAAGTAGTCACACTGGTGAAGGAAGGGAAACTTGATCAGCATTCAAACTGCAGCCGAAAGCAAAATAAAAACAACATCTCAGTGAAACTCCAAACCAGCGCTCCCACTGTGGGAGAAACACTCGATTATTCATGCACAAATTGAAATTTGACCCCAGAAAACAAGTTTTGATCAATAAAGAAAATCTCAGTGGTTTTCAGGTAATAGAAAGTGGTGCAATTAGAGGAATGGTGTAAAATATTAAAGTAAAATGATGCTGAGCCAAAGATTTCATTATAAACCAGATAACCCCTCAATTAGCCATCCGTTATTAGAATAACTGGATATTACCTATTTTGCTAATAAATGTGCAGCAACATTGTATTTAATTAGCAACTCCACGATTCACTGTGTAAGAGGTGACCTCAGTATTTATCATCCTTTTAAATGAATAAGTGATAACATCCTACAGACGTTCAGAGCAACTCAATTGCCTGTGACCGTCAGTCTTCTTTCAAGTGATTAGATCACCGTTGAAGCCTCGGGGAGACATTGCATTGAACATTCAGCTAATCACCACCTCTGCACACAGAATAGCAATTTACTGCACAATAAGAAGCACAAACACTGATATTAAAGCTGCTCAAACTGAAAAGAAGCAGCACTTAGCTGTCCAGCAGTAAAGACTTTCTTGATTATGCGTTTCAGTTTGAAGATGGACGTTTTTTTATTGCTCCTTTTTTTTTTTTACTGACCTCTGCTGAACACCGTGTCAGTTTGATGGTGTAATTAAAGAGAAACTTGGGTGGCTAGGAGCGATCTGTAATCATTATCCCATTCTGGTTTTTTTTATTATTTTAATTCCCCCCTTTCCTTTTATTGTTTCAACATCGGTGCGGGGGAAAGGCTGGTAATAAAATGTGATATAATGGCGCAGGAGCTCAGTGGTGTGTCAAAATGTATTTTCAGTGGCTGCAGCTCAGAATAAAGCTGTAAAGAAACAATAAAAATGATGGGTGGCGCATTAATTGCTGATCATACTGTGATTTTTATACAGTGGAAATTAGAAATGACTGTTAAGTACAATTCTATTACAGTGATTGCTGTTCTTCTGTCACACTAAGTGCTGCTGGGCTGTAACATTGATTTTATCTACATCCCATTGATGAACTGTACTACAGCGGACTTTGTTTCCCTACCTTTCTACTTCTTATCAGTCGAGGCGTTTTTTTTTTTTTTTTTGTGGCTTGTTCGACAAAAGCGCTCACGTGATGCGTCTGCTGGAGGTTAAGCAGCGAGGACGGCTCTTTTCCAAATGGGATTTTGTTGTAATCTGATAGCGAAGGCAGTTCCAATCACTCAGGTTGGTGTGGGTCTTTATCGGATGCTGGGGCTCAAACAAGCCTTGTATCTGCCGCTTTTGCGATAGCGAGCGGAGCCACGTATCTGGAAGAGTTGCAACATGTGGTATTTACAGGAGGGCAGGTGGCAAAAGCGTCCACCATTCTACGGTGTCAATCACACACATCAGCTGACAATAGACCACTTATCAGGAACCAACATATTAACCCAGAAAGCTGGAGAATAAACCGTCACAGAGGAACATCTGGGAGCTGGAGATCTGTCTGTCATAGTTCAAAACCAGAGGAAAAACTAAATGTTGATTTAACTTTAGGTTGGCTTTTCATGTCAACGTTCTGCAGGTTGAGATAGAAGAAAATTAAGTTATATAAACTGTTTCTTGGTTAAAAATATGTAGATGTCTTAGTAGAAAAATGCATGTTTCTCTGCAGGTCTTGACAACATCCAGCGGATTGCTGCTCAGGGCCGCTATGAGCTGAGGATCGACATGAAGGACGGGCAGGAATCAGTCTATGCCAATTATGACAAATTCTCTATTGGAGATGCGAGAAACCTCTACAAGCTCAGAATAGGAGAATACAATGGCACCGCTGGTACGTGGCTGAGTCATAAAACTACATACATGCTTATTTCTGTGTCTTTCCATCTTATGCTCACCGTGATTATTTAATTAATTTGTGCTGATGTGTCCTCTTCATCTCTGTCTGGTCTCAGGTGATTCTCTCAGCTACCACCAGGGCCGACCCTTCTCTACTAAAGACAGAGACAATGACATCGCTGTCACAAACTGTGCCTTGTCTTACAAAGGAGCCTGGTGGTACAAGAACTGCCACCGTGCCAACCTTAATGGCAAATATGGGGAGTCCAGACACAGTCAGGTCAGTCCTCCTCCTCCTCACAAGGATTACTCACTTCAATACTTAAACGAAGGTGGGAAACGTTTATACTGGAGCAACGCTTTAATACTTTCGGTCTGAAAAATCCCCTTTTTGGTCTGCTGTCATTAAAGCAGAAATTCCTAGATTTTTCTCAAAGGGCACCATCTACAGGCGGAAAATATGTATTGCACCTTAAAGCCACTCTACCTGCTTCCGTGATTGCGGATCAGGCAACATAGCTAAAATGCATTATTTTACAACTATAATTTTCATGTTATGCTATTGAATCACATATATTAGAGACTTACTTGGTCATGAGAAATGTCACCAACTCTGCATCAGTTTGTGTACATCTGCAAATGTGCATGCATGCTTTGTGGTGGACATCTGTGCGTCTGAACCCTACTTCACACTGGAAGCATCAGTGGCGTGGAATGGCAGCAGAATGTCTGCTTCAAAAAGGATCCATTATAATCTATGAAGGTGATTCAAACCAGCTGCGACGCAGACATTTTTAGGCGCAGTAGCGGTCACTCTGAGTTTAACATGCAGGCTGAACACGAAAATAGTCTTCTACCCCTATTTCCTGCATTAGCTTTTGATCTAAATCATGCTGCCCATTAGCATTCATGGACTCATCCATCTTGGCTCGCGATGGGGAAGGCTGTTGTTTAGTGAGGTAACGTTCACGAACAAATCAAATCTTTTGAACAGCTCTTCAAAGTGAGCGATGAGAGCCGAGTCCTTGTAGAGAACCGTTCATCTTCATTAAGTTCATTCTGTTGTTGGGACTACACATATAAACAGCGACAGAAGAGTCTTCAGCAACACCTGTGAAGCTCTGACGAAGGCAACAGGAAGGAGTCAAAGATGTCAGCTAACGGTAGAAAAAACAACTTTTACTACTCTGTGTATACATAAGAGTCAGAAAAATGTAATTGAGAATCGTTCATCTTCATCGTCAAAGAACCAGTCTTTTGAACAGCTCTTTGAGATAAACGGCTCTCAAATGAACTGCTCCCTTCAAAGAGTCATAAGGCCCATCACTACTGTTGTTGGTTTAGCGTCCAGGAAGCAACAGAGAACGTCTCGACTAGTAGAAGCTAACTGTTAGCTCCACCACACAGCAGAACCCCTCCAGGCTTGAGTTATTTGTGGAGATAAAACATCAACGTTGCAGAGCAAACGGAGTCAGCAGTAGAATCGTGTTGCTGTTAGCCAATCAGAGGTTAGATGTCCAAATATCAGGAAGTAAGACTCCACATCCTGTCGTCTTCTGCAACTTTCTCCTCCAGGCTGAATTCTACGTCCCCAAACAGGTGCATCTGAGCTTTATTTTCCCTATAGAATGACTTACAAGGCGTTCATTCCTACTAGAGACCACTAGCCTAGTGAACTAGACCAAATTCTTGCCTTGCAAAGTTTGGTCTAGGCACGCTTCATTGGAACCCTCGCAGCCCGATCCACTGCTGTGGCTGTCCAATCACAGCTCTCTATAGTTCTTGGTTGGGCCAATCACAGCGATCTATATTGTGGGCCAATCACAGTGCTCTTATCAGCGGGAGTAGCCGATGATGTCAGAGCTGCAACTGCGAACACAAGCAACATGGCGGCAGCGCAGGAACCACGTTCGTTTGAAACGGCTTTGTCATCAACATTGGATTATTTAGACTCCAACGTGCGTAAGTCTGTCTGATATACTTAGCGGCTTCTTATTTTTATCAAACAAAGTAGTGCAATGTCCCAGTACACCTGATATTCACGTTTTTCATACAAAAACGACAGAAATCATTGATGTTAGACGCCATCGCTGCCTCCCTCTTTTCCGTCGCTGTGATTACGTCACTTTGTTCGATACTCTGATTGGTCCTAGCGCTATCCAATTGTGTGCAGACACGACTGAGAGCCGGCAATGGGTCGTGGCCAGACTATATATTCACATATATAGGATGGCTTGCCAGGCTAAAAGACCACTGCAAATGTATTAAAAATATGAGTAAAGTTGACCTTTAAGAGCCCTTACAGAAATTATGTAACAGCAGGTTCATGTTAAAAGCACACTTCCTTTACTGTCCAAGAGCGATCATATAAGAGCATTTTCTCAAACTCAGTTTCTAATCGAAACCACTCTTCTTCTTTTTTGGGGCATTTAAGGGTTTGAACACTATCACACAAAATGCAGCATGAAAGCACAAAGCCCTGCCAGAGCGTGTTTCGCTTGAAGCTTTCATGTAAATAGAGCCGCTAAGGAAGCGATGACTGTGAGTCAGCTGTTCATTCAAACCAGCTTTCTTTAAAGGACATGCTAAAGTAGCTACAAGGCAGATTTTATCATATGTTGTGTGGAGGATGAAAAGACTGGACTACAAACCATCCGGCTGTTCAGGAGCAGTGTCGTTTTAACGAGAAAGAAAAACGTCCCTTTCTTGTGTAATTGATGTTGGGTGATTTTGAGTTTTGCAACACTGCAGGCCGTAGTTCAAAAGAAGGCGATATAGCATCTTCTGTTTGGTCCCTCCAGAGTATAAATAGTTCTTTTTTTGCCTTTAAAAGCACATGGTCAACATTCCAGTGCAGAGAAGATTTAATTGTGGTGTTTCTATATATTGAAAAACTCATTTGTCATGCGTCTCCCTGCGAACAGGGCCCATTATGCTGTTCATTATACTGTTTTTAACTGGAAAGCAGAAGTTAAATCCAGTGGAAACAGCTGACAGTGACTTATGTTGTTTCCTTTTTGTGTTTTAGGGAGTTTAGAGAGGATTTTTCTTCCCCTTTTATTTTTTAATTGTGAATTTGAATGAACAAACTCAATCTAAATGTCCTCATTTGATGAGGTTGACATTTTGAAAGTGTATTTTGGCATTTGCAAAACTGACCCAAAAGGGCACCATTACAGCGCACTGATTAAAGGTTAAAACCTCTCAAACTGAAAGGGTAATAATTACTAAATTAAATCACATGAAATTCAGCTGGAGTGTTCTGATTGGTGTGATGGGGGAGATAAAAACAAACTCAAACTACTTCAGCCATCGGTAGAAACATGTATGAAGATTCAAGCAGCAATCTGGAGTTTTCGCTTCTTTCAGTACGTTTACATGTGCATCAGAAAACCGAAGTTTTGCCCTAAAAAGACTCACGTTGTTTTTTTTTAAATGCATGTAAACGCATTAGTCTGACTGAAGGTGAACTGGTTCTAATCGGGCTGAAGCACCCAGATAATGTGATAGCAATCCAAATTCATTCTGCATGTAAATGGGTCAGATGAAGTGAACCGATTGGACGCTTGAGTTCCGGAACTATCAGGTGTCCTATGCTGATTGAAATTCTATATGCACGCGATAAGTTCGTGTTAGTTCGTTTAAATATGGGCTTTAGCAGGATTCGAATTACGAGGGAGCCAAAGGGAGCCCGGCTCCCCTGAAAGGGTAACGGGCTCCCCTGGAAGCCTTCAACTTACACACCCAGGGGGAGCCCGAAAAAAGATCCAGTTTCTACCTATATTACATTATTTATGTGGACTCAGCGTAGCGGGTCTTTTTTTTGGGCGGAGAGGATGGAGAGCTGCAGAGCGCTGATTGCTGATGCGCTCCGCCGGGCAGCTGCGTCCTGCACACGGCCACAGTAACATTCTCAAAGTGGCGCCACCAAAAATAAAACATAATTAACACACGATCGTTCATGTTTGCTCATACTTTCTCTTTCATTTGTGCCTGAAGCGCTCCGCTGCTGCAGATCTCATCTCCCGTGCTTCGGTGGTTTCACCTCACTGGTGCTGCCGCGCAGCGCACACTCCGCTATTTTTGCGGTCGACAGATCTTTTTGATCTGCTAATTTCAAAAGTAACTCATGAGTTGAAAATGAAGAAGCCAGACAGCAGTTTTTCTGGAGGATAGAGAGGAGATGCATGTAAGAGACAGACAGGACAGGAAAATAGTCGTCCAATAAAAAAACAAAACAAAGTGCTTGAAAAGGAAAATGTAGGTAGACATATCCACTACACGCTTGTAACTTTACAACAACAATCATTTATAAGCACGTAATATTTATTTGATACAATTCAGATCACCTTCAAAACTTAGTCCCACACCCAGGGCCGTTTCAAGGCATTTTGGGGACCAAGGCAAAGTAGCCTCCACCCCCCCACGCCCGTCTAACTGGGCTCCCTCGGAAGCCTCTGTGTAATTCGTACCCTGGGGCTTTAGCATATCTGGGCACATAATCAAAGATCTTGTATCCGTCTGAAAAGGATGACGTCATATTCAGTGGTTGTTCGGCATCATCTCAGAACACTGCGCGCTCAACCTTCTGTGTAAATAATAGAAAGGTCGCTGATTAACACTTGCAAGTCAGTGTCGTGATGGTTTTAAAAAATATTCTGAAGGTTGTAAAAAAGGTATTAAAAAGTAGTAAATTTAACTTAAGGATTGCTGTATATGCCCTGTCTGATACTATCATTGCCACAAAGTAACATGCGTAACACCATCAAACAGTACAGTACCATTGTTGTCCATTCCTTCAGCCATTGTGCATATCCTGTTTAAATTCCGTCTGCTTCACTCCCGCCAGCGTTTGTTTACTATTTGTGTTGCTACAAGCTAACCGGGAAAAATACCAACATGAAAGGGCGCATGTCGCCACCTACTGTACCGGAGTGGAACAAACTTTATTTGAGAGGTCGGTTTTCTAATGCACATGTAAACGAGAATAAAGACTCCCAGCTTATTATCATAAGATGCGCATGTAACCGCACTGACTGTCTCCGTATGCAAATGGACAGTGCTAGGATTTTTTTCCGAAAATCCGTGAAAGTGAAGCTCTTATCCTGTACTTTGATATCATGTGGGCAATACATTGTTTTTACTAAGCCCGAGCCCCCGTCCCGTAAAACCCCATGCAAGTGGAAATGAGCATTAGCCAGTAGCGTTTGACATCTGCTGACGTACACAGAGCTTGCGTGCATTTGCATAAGTAGGCTGATGCAGAATTGATGACAATTCTTATTCTTATGTACAATTAAGTAATACACACACACACACCTAGAGGTGTGCATTCACAAGCAAGAGGCGTTGCTTCCAGCCATGGAAGTAGAGAGAGCAGCTTAATGGTGCAATACATTATTTCTGCCTCTAGATGGCGCCCTCTGACAAACGCTTCAGATTTCTGCTTTAGACACATTTTCAAAAGAATTTTGTTGATTTTTAACACTTTCCACTTTTCCACGTTACTTTTATATAAATTTCATCATTCGTGCTATGGGCAGGTACCTCAGAATCAAGCTTCAATGGATATATTTTTCTCTTCAGTACTGGAAAAGTTGAGGTTTTGAAGGCTTTCAAACTGAGTAAGCTGTACACCTTTTCTCACCTCCGTGCTGAAATGGCTCTAGAAAGCCACTGATGTGTTGTGTGAAGCTAAGATCAAGCTGAGTCACAAAGGCTTTAATGCAGCTCTGCCTTTCTCACTCTGCTTTCTGCCTTCCTGCTTTTTGATTGCTTAAACTGAGAAACGGTGGAAACAGATAGAAACACACATGAAGAAAAGAACAAAATCTGGGTGTGGAGCTGCAAAATAAAGACAAAGATATGGATTTGCTTTGTAGCGATAATCGGACCGGGGTTGTCATCTTGATCGAAATCAAACTCATTCCACTGAAATTATAACACTTTCTCTTCAGGCTTGGTCTATAATCAGTCATGTTATTTCTAAGTAGATAGGAGCAGCAGGTAAGAAAATAAAAACCACGTTTTCACCTCTACAGGGAATCAACTGGTACCACTGGAAAGGCCATGAGTTCTCCATTCCCTTTGTGGAGATGAAGATGAGGCCGTTTAACTTCCGTAGCATCAGCAGCAAGAGGAGACGATCCGCCCCTGAATAAACGACCCCCCTCCGCCCAGACCAGAGCCACAGATTAACGGCGTTTGGAACATGCTCAGAGTTAAGTTTCTGCTATCGACGTACGTCACCGACACCACGGCAGGCTGGGATTAAACACGGCTGAGGCTTGTTATGATTAAATGTACTAACCTCTCGCTAAGTTCTGTGAAAATAATGAATGAATAAATATTATAATTCTGAATGTGACCAGACAATAGAGAAGCTCCACACTGACCCTGATGGTCTCTGCTCCTGAGCTGTCTTTTCCTGCTGTTCTTCTACCCAGACGATAAAAGACAATGTATGTAATTTATTAACTTCGATGAATGACAATGATTCATTTTGCTGTAAAAGATTGAAAAGAAAAAAAAAACACAAAGGGAAGGCAAACCAAGACGCTTTGTTTTACTATAATCTGTGATTTGCCTTTCCTCAGGATGCTTGGAAATGCCCTCGAGAGTGAGAGCTAGCGCTATTTTAGCCGTTACGACTTTACACTAAAAGAAAACTTACTGTATATGCCCTTAAACCTGTTAACTGTAATATATCTATATTTTTATAACTAATATTGTGACAGAGTCCATTTATTTCATATGATTTGATGCCTTGATTTTTGAGCCTTGATTGAATAAACCTAAATAAGCAGTGGATCAAAACGCTCGCATTCAAAAGCAAACATGAAGATCCAGAATCATCTTTGAAAAAAGGTTCACCAGCAGCAGCTTCATTGCCTTGGGTTTTATTTATTTTCCGTCCACTGCTGACTACTTTGTGTTCGTTACACATTTAGGGAAAAGCGGAAATGTGAATTACTAACCTTTGATTGCTGTGCTCGCTACACTGAAACGGCTATTTGTACCGACAGAGCGCTGCAAGGTTGTTGTTCATTCAAATCAGTGAGCTTGTTTGGTCGTTCACGGGCATTAACTAATCACTGGATTTAATTTGAAGCTATTGTTTCAGTTATTGTTGTGGGTGTTAGCTGTGATTGCTTGCAGAGATGGTGCCAATTGATGCAACATTTAACCAAAGACCTGCATGACGGAGACTCACGAGTCACTTCTGCCTCCAAAGTCCCAGCAGCTTTTCAATAAAGTTCCTTTCATAGCAATCACAATTAACCCCTCCACGCCCTGCATCTTTCTTCTGAACTGTGTCACTTTGCAGCTCGTGAGGGTAGAGCAGATTTTAGCCTGGCTTCAATCCCGCCGCTTGCTGAAATGAACTTAACAAAGAAAGCAGAACAGACGGTGGAGTGAAGCCAAAGTCTTTTCTTCATCATTTAAGCTTCTCAGTGAAACAACACAATCAACCGGCGCTGCTGGGAACGTAGTCCTTTTAGTGGGGCGGGCATAATCTGCAACACAAGGCCAATTAGTCTACTGTGACTTTCTGTCTCAGTTTTAATAACAAATCATTCTTTGTCATCATCGCTGCAAGCAACGTTAGGTATCGTCTGAACTAAATATGTTCATTCTTCTCTGATTCTGTTGCTCCTTTAAATTAAATGTTCTCGTGTGTGCGTTTTATTTATTTTTAGACTTGAAAACAAGAGTAACTCTGCCCTCGATGACTGCTGATATGTAGATGTAAAAACTGAACCGTTTTATTGTTTCTCCTTTTTTCGATGCAAACTAATTCAGAAAGCCCTGTTAGCATTAAGAACGCTGTATTTTCTAACCGCTGCTGTGCTAACGGCTGGACGGAGTCTGCTGCATGTTGATTTACAACCAGGAGAATAAACGTCTAACCTAAGAATGTCTTCAGTTTGACTTTTCTCACTTTCGTTGTCAATCTGGAAAGAAGTTGTGCTTGAAATTGGTATAATTTGATATTTTATGTATTTTAGATTTTTCTCATGCAATAAACGTCTCATAGTGATTTAGAGTAGAGTAGAATATTCTCTGTTCTTGTTTTATTCGCTATAGATGATGTTCTTCTAGGTTTTGTATAAAGGTCAGAAGAAAGAAAAGAAACAGAATGTCATTTTTTTGAGAATATCTGATTGCAAATAACAAGGTGCTTTTATATTTAAAATGGTTTGTTTTTCTCTTTTTCATTGTTCAATTTACCATTTTTTCCTCTTAAATTCTTCTTTTGCATGTGATTACCACCAGATTTTACTGCAAATGTGATCAAATTAACTTCTTTTTGAAAAATAACCTAAATTTGTGAAAATCTTGTCTTGTCTTAGACACATACCTCAAATTATACGAAAACCTGAGCCTCAACGATATTCATTATTATTCCTTTTAGCATCATTTCAGATTTCGAGGGTTAGATTATGGAAGGGTTGTATTTCGTCTCTGTTGTTTTCCATCATGTAAACGGACCTGTTTTACTGAATAACACCATTCCTTTCAAACTAAAGCCTTTTATCTGATAGTTGAAACTAAGACTGAGCCTCAGTGACCAGATCCCTGCTCTATCACTGTTTGTACAGAAACCTGATTTATTTAATTGTTCTTTCTTTTCCACGTTTACGTTGTCCCTGTGTGTTACTGAAGAAAAAAGGTAAAAATTGATTTGATTTACCTTCACAGCTTGATTTATGAGAATCTGTAACTGCAGTGACATGACATCTTGCCGGCATGGAAATGTAAATGCTTAAAAAATGTTTTCTTGACTGTTGGAAAAGCTCTTATAAGCTGAAACTTAGGATTTATTGTTGGATAACCTTGGATATTACTGTCAAATTTAGCTCTAGTTTGACTTAAACCTGTACTATATAGTTCCTTTTTTAATACATTTTCTACATATTAATAAAATACTCAAAAAGAATAAAGCATTTGATCTCTGTCTCTACTTTTGTTAAGGCTCAGCTGCAGCAGAAGAAACAGGAGGAAGTTTTCTTCGATCGACTCAAACTTAAGCTTAATTAAAGTGACAGCTCACATCTGCTGAAGAGGCTTTATGTAGATAGGTTATGAATAATAATAATATAATACATCTAAATTTTCCAGCAGTTTATACATATTCTATTGAACTATTTTTATATTACCTAAACAACTCACATTTCACTGGTTTTCTAGCGGTAAAATTATGCAAATATAATTTGCAGCAGAAATGTTCATAACTAAATAATTCAATGTAAATAATCATGTAAAATTAAATTTATATTTGTATAAAAGTTCACAATAACATCAAGGAACCAACATGTGACATGAGAGCTTAAATAAGACTGAGGGAGTGAGAGGAGACAATGGACAGGTGAGCTGGCAGCTGATTACGTACAGGTACGGCTAATGGTGTCAAATCACCTCTCAGACAACAACCCAAGGTATGGGAGGGACTGAGACACGTTACCAACTCGTCAAGTGTGGAAATGGACTTGTCAATAACTGAGGAACTCAACCACCTAACCACGTCTTCACTCGTTTTGAGAACACCACAACCTTACCCTCTTTGAATGCGCCCTCGCTCTCTCCCTGGGTAACCATCTTAACCCCCTTTCTCCACGTGTGTGAACTACTGAGTGTAGTTTACACACACACACGCTCTCACTTGAAAAAAAACAAGTTCGGAGTGTTCTGGGAAGTGCACCAGGAGAAAACTGCAGGCCTGGATGGGATTCCTGGTAAAATACTTCAGAACTGCGTTGATCAGCTGTCTGGGGTGTTTACTGAGCTATTGAACCGCTATTTGTCACAAGCCACGTCCCTCAGTCTGAGATATACAGCTATAGGTCCAGCCCCTAAAGCCTCTTTCACATTAAATGTGGTACGGTGTCCTGACCGAACTATCGTTCACAATGCGGAAACTTTCCGAAGCTCCTCAAACAGATCCACACTGCACAGAAGCAGGTGTGAGTGCTCTGACTGGACTCAATGATTTTTGATGCAGAAACCAGACCACATCCGAACCACATTCAGTGTGAAACAGGCTTAAGTCTACCTCCGCCAACAGTCTCAACAACTACAGACCAACAGTACTCACACCCATGGTGACTAAATCTCTGGAGGAAAATGAATTAAAAAACGAGCTGAGAAGAACTGATGCTCAAGTATACAGAAAGATAAACTAAATGACTAAACACACAGGGACAATGACAGAGGAATAAAGCTGGGGAACAAACACTAGGAGTACAGAACATGACGAGAACTAATCTGTTTTCCCAAACTGAGGTCATTCAAAGTTTTATCTACAGCAAGTAAGATAATGATTGTTCACAAAGTTTCAAAAGATCTGAGCATGAAACATTTGTGATGAACACATTTTACTGCCAATGTGATAAAATCCACTATTTTCTCAAGCACAGCAACAGTTCCTATTGTTAGGCTAACTGCAGGCTTATTATCTTAGTCTGTCTCTTTTCTTCCTATAACCTGACTCATGCAGACAGTATTGCTTTAAAGCAAACAACAAAAGGCTTACCTTGTCTTCTCTTTTGTAATCACCTGATTTCATCGTCTAGCTTTGGGATCCGGCCGTCAGAGCTGAGTCACAGTTGATCTGCAGCAGGAATGCATGGAGCAAAATGGACAATGTAACAAATGGCTGTTGGGAAGTGAATAAGTATGCAAGTACAACCTAGTAAATAAAAAACAGAGATTTAAGTGTTCAACAAAGCAAATAGTTGCTTCTTTTTCTGATTAGTTTGACTCCATAATGAGGACGTCTCCCTTTTCTTTTAGATCGCTCTGGCAGCTTCTAGAATTTAACACGATGAGTGCTCATGAGTACTTCACACAATCCCAATTAAAACCATGAAATAAGATAAAAATGGAACAATCCTGTTGGTAACATTTGAAATCCTGATTTCTGTCACAGGAACTTTAACATCCGTGTTTGTGCATGAGCAGACTGTCAGCTCGCTGGCTTCATTGTTGAGTTAAACTTTAACAAGCCGCGCTGTAGTTACTTCTCCCCCATTTTACTCTCATGAAATAATAAATTAGGAAGAACTGACTCAATGTCCTAAACTTATCAAAGTCTCTCCAGCTCTAATTGGAGCCTATTAAAAGTCCAAAAAGCTGCAGCTGGTGAACAACGACACATTCAGCCATGAGAGAGGAGTGGGGTAACCCCAACAACTCAATTCTCTCTCTCTCTCTCACTCTCTCTCTCTCTCTCTCTCTCTCTCTCTCTCTCTCTCTCTCTCTCACACACACACACACACACACACACACAATCTCTCTCTATTGCTCTCTCTCTCGCTCACACACACACATGCACAATCTCTCTCTCACACACACACACACTCTGTCTCACACACACCATCTCTCTTTCTCTCACACACACCATCTCTCTCGCTCTCTCTCACACACACACACCGTCTCTCTCTCGCTCACACACACCATCTCTCTCTCGCTCACACACACACCATCTCACTCTCTCGCTCGTTCGCTCTCTCTCACACACACACCATCTCTCTCTCACACACACCACACACACACCCTCTCTCTCTCACACACACACACACACACACACACACACCATCTCTCTCTCTCATGGACACATTTTTAGACACTTGCAGGTATGATCAATATTTATTTTTATCATTCTCAAACATGTGATAATAGGAATTTATTTATCAGGAAGTGGTTGATTTTTGAGTCATTTTATGTTTTAAGCTAATTATATTTTTCTATTAATGCTGGGCGAACAGCAGAGGCTTCCATAAGCTTGTACCTGTTTATTTAAAGTCCCATTAGTCATCATCACACGCTGCTGAAACTACATCTCCGCATTTGACCCATCCCCGCGGTGAGCTATGTGGTGGTTTAACCCCCAATCAACCCCTTTAAAGCTGAGTGTCAAGTGGGGAGGTGTTGGGTCCCATTTTTAGTCTGTGGTATGGATTTGAACCACAATCTCCCAGTCTCAGGGCAGACGCTAGACCACTGGGAAGGTTAAATGGATTGTTATTGATCGTTAATAAAGTACTTTAATGTTTTTAAACAATAATAAATGAGTTTTTCTGCTCAAATCCCCTAAAAAGTCAGAATGACAACATAATCCTCAGTTACAGGTGAGGGTTAGAGTTATGTGTAATTCTTCGTTCTGCATTCATCTAATAATAGAGAGGAAATCTGTTATCTCCTCAGCTGTAAAAATATTCACCTCTCATTAAGCTAATTTTCTGAATCGTTTGCTCTCATTTAAAATGATACATCATGGGTGTGCATATTCAAAACCCAGCAAGTTGGAAAATATGTTTTTGTGCTGGAAAGCGAAGCGCGACGTTTGATATGCCCATATGTTAGATTTGAAACACCAGATTGACTCAAAGCTTTTATTCAGCGAGTTTACGTTCCTCGTTTAACGATGGCAGGTCCTAATTATCCGCTAATTATTCATTCAGGTGTCTGGTCAGCAAAAACAACTCGGTAAATAATGAGGCTTTATGAAGTTTGTGAATAAATTAGAGTCAGACACAAAGAAATAAGCAACACAGCGTTTGTGTGAAGGTCAGAGAGATTAGCTGATCTGTTCAGACTTCAAAGAACATTTCATAACACAGAACTTTTCTCCTGTTCCGTTAGTTTGAAGAAGTTATTGTCAGCGCTGTGATGTTCGATACGGCTATAAGAGCAACACGTAACATGCACCATCTCATTTTTAAAACTAATAATAGACACCAAAGCTGTGCAGAACTAAAGAAAAAAGAATAGATTGAAGGGCTTATGAAGTGATGGGGTGACATGGCTGTCACCTCATCTCAGTCGTTTGCTTTTACTTTGTTACCGTCTTTAGGTTTAGGCTGTGAGAGCTACTTTCCTAGGGTTAGAAAAACACAGTTCAGCGTAAAAGATCCTGTTACAGCAGCTACTGCGTGTTATAGACCGGATCTGTCAGGCTTACAGGGAAAAACGAAATGTTCCTTTGGAAAAATCCACAAATCTGGTGTAGGTCTCAAACTCAGATTATAGTTAACACAGGGTGATGTATTTAAATCCAGCCTGTCAGCTCTGTAACTACACCAAATCCCTTTCTCTGCATGGCTCGTGGATTACTATGCATCTGAATTCATTCATTCATCCAGTCATTTGTTCTGTAACTGCTTGATCCTGTTCAGGGTTGCTGGAAGCTAGTTCCCATCTCTGGTAGTCAATAGGCACCACCAACAGGTCTGTCACAGGGTCACAACATCCACACACACGCGCGTGCACGCATGCACACACTCCCGTTTAGGGCTCATTTAGAACCACAACAAACCTAACCTGCATGTTTTCTGTAGGAGGAACCCGGAAAGAAAAATCATGCATGCACAATGAAGAACATGCAAACCCACACAAAAAAGTCCAAGATGAGTTTCAAACCAGAAAAAACAGCTTCAGTGAGATGAACCTTTGAAAAACTGTAAAAGTACATTTCTGATGTAATTGCATAAGTTTGATGCAAAAACACTTAAAATACATTGTCTGTAAAGACTCAGTCTGGCTGTCTGAAGTGGACCAACGGCTAAGAGAGAAAATCAACTTTAAGCTGGAAACAACCGACTGTACCTCATCCGAAAAGGAGAAAACAGAAATAATTTCAGGAAATGAGTTTGCAGCTACACAGATAAACAGCTTGATATTAATATTTATCACTTGACCAGTCCAATTATTTTCACAAGCCAACATCTTTCTTCCTGTTTCCATCTTCCCTTTATTTCTCTGCTTTCCATCCATCCAATAAAGCCTCCGCCTCCCTCAGCAGGACTAAACACAGCCTCCGACCACGGCGTGAAGCTGATGAAGAGCAGCGTTGTGAACCGTCCTCAGCCTCCCGTGCACTCCTACAGTCTCTTACATCTCACTGAGCCCAGAAAGTTAACAGGCCCTGGCAGGCATCTGAATAAGAGCTGGTGTGTGTGTGTTGGGGGGGTGCAACCCAGATATACCAGTTAGACTCTCGCTGAGATGGAGTTGTAAACACTGGGGTGTAATTGGGCGACCGGCCGGCGAACAGCTTGATTCTCATCAGACATTTATTGATGCTCAGAGCACCGTGAGCTGGAATGGGTAAAGTTGAACAGACAGGGCTTCACATAAATCCCAGATCCAAGGGGGACACGAAGGCTCGTCTACTTACAGCCTGAGAGGAGCTGAAGCTGAGGTAAGAGCTGGCCTCCTACCTGAACAACCTTCTGCTTTTGCTGTTTTCAAGACATGAGTTGGAATATTTCATTTGAACTGTTTTTTAAACTAAATTAGTTTAGTTTTTTCTAGGGATGTAAGAAAATATCGATATGGCAATATAGCGTGATACTTTTTCCTGCGATATTATATCGATATTCAAAAGCCGTGTATCGAATTTTTGGAAGAATTTACATACAAACATTTGTGTGTTTTCTTTTCTTTTGGTGCAATTCAAACACCGACCACTAGTTGGCAGCAGTGTCGCCTTCACGCTGACGCAAAACGGTTTGACTAATTAGTCCAGACTCTGACCTTGAGCTAACATGTCGATGTGAGCTGACACAACTCATGCTGTCTGGTGAGGATGTGGAACAGCTAGCAGCTTAACTAACAGAATAAATAGAAAACAAACCAGAAGAAAAGAAAAAAGCAGGAGCAGATTTTAGCTACGCTTCCTTTTTTTAGTTCCTTTTATTCTGCCTGTCAACATCCTCTTCTCATGTCCACACTTAGGCGAATAGGTTAACTTTGGGTGATTTTTCTGCTTACCAGCAAAATTTAGCTGTTAGGTCAATAAAAGCAGCACAGCAATAATCCACAGAGTGGCCGTAGCTGCTCTTGAATCCACTGGGAACTTTATGGATGTGTTTTTTTAAGCTATTAAAGTTCTGGTGAAGTATCATTTCTAACTGCCCATCCCATTTATCATTATTTGACTCCTCACACTAGCAGTGAGCCAACTGGAAAAGATCCCAGCTCCGTCAGCTGAGCTCAGCCGTTAAATCCCACCTATAAGACCGGATGCATCAGTATTAGCAGTTTAATGATTTAATGGCACAGGTCACAGCATTAGCAGTCGCTCACGATCAACAGATTCACTCCTACAAATGTCTCAGACGTTTGCTTTTTTTACTGTACAGAACCACTTCCTCTTTCTTTTTTATTTTATGCCAGCGAGGAACCGGAGTCAGAGCTTTAAAGTTTGCCGGCAGGAATCCTTAATGCCTCCTCTCTCTAGTAGTCGCACTAAGTCCTCTGGAGCCCATCAGATGTGAAAGCAGAGATTTGTGAAAGTGTCACTCGGGGCTACAGTGACCTGAGAGACGAGCTCTGGAGAGACTTTGTTCTGCGCTTTTTTTATCACCTGCATGGAAAAAAGCACCTCCACAGGCTCCAGCCTTCTGATAGGATTTTATCCTCTAAAAATGCCATGTCCCAGCCAGCGTGCATAGGTGGGCCCCATATGGATATTAGGGATGAAAGAAAATATCGATATGGTAATATATCGCGTTATTTTTTCCTGTGATATTATATCGATATGCAAAAGCTGTGTATCAAATTTTGGGAAGAATTTACATGCAAACATTTGTGTATTTTCTTTTCTTTTGGTGCAATTCAAACGCCGACCACTAGTTGGCAGCAGTGTGCAACGGGTATCGTTTCCACCACTGAAAGGTAGATCTC
Source organism: Aphyosemion australe (assembly GCA_006937985.1). Classification (NCBI taxonomy): domain Eukaryota; kingdom Metazoa; phylum Chordata; class Actinopteri; order Cyprinodontiformes; family Nothobranchiidae; genus Aphyosemion; species Aphyosemion australe. Next base: position 546,233 of record SSNS01000120.1, read on the forward strand.
CCTATTATGGTTCAGATACCTCATGTTAAACATGTATCAGTTTGGAATGTTTATTGAATTTTCCTACAATAAATTCTGTCTAATATCGTCTGGCTGAATGTATCGCAATATATTGTGAAATATCGTATCGCCAGAATTTTACCAATACACATCCCTAATGGATATATATGGGCAAACCATATGGGTGCCGACAGGGTTTGTCCATGGTTTCCACCGATTTACCCACATAGATTTTAACAAGCCCATGTATGAATCAAACCATCTGGGTCCCTCTAAAAACCCATGTAAGGGCCGTTAAAATCTATGTGGGGCCACCATGGAAACCGCAGACAAACCCTGTTGGCACCCATACAGTTTATATCCATCCATGGGGTGTGTGCATAAGATCATATTTGCTTTCTATTTTACTCTTTAGTCACTACACATGTGATTTCATCCTGCTGAAGAGACATTTTGCCATTTAAAGATGGAAGTAACCTTTTCTCTGTCAGAATGTCAGAATCAAATGGTCACAAACTGCAACACTATCAAAGTAGCTGCAGCAAGAGTCACTGCATGAAGGATTTCTCCCTCAAGGCCCAATGTTTCTTTTCTCAATTTCTACTGCAGAAAGACAGAATGTGATGGCAAAGAACAAAAGAAAAATGGCCACAAATCAAACGTCCATTGGTCAGTTTTATTGATCAGTGGTTCTAAAGGGGTTGAATAATGAGAGAAATAAACGACACCGTAAGAATTTAAGCAAGCTTTTGTTGGATTAATGTTATGGTAAATTTTAGATTGTGTTATATTTTTTTAGAAGAATCTTTTTCTCATAATAGACAGAAAACTTTCATCCCAGAGAATTAAACCAATATCTCACTGGAGTGAAACTTTCAGCAACTAGTTGGAACCTCACATTTGTGGAAGTATTGGGAAAAAAAGCACAAATTTTCTTTTTCAGTTTTATTGAATTTGTACTTAAATGTTGAATTTGGAACAATTTAATAAAAAGCTATATTTTAAAAATAATACCTCCATGGGGCATTTAGAGGTACAGTATTTCCTTTAAAAGCTATAATTTAATTTAAAATTAATCAAATATTTATTTTGACAGGCAGAACACTGGGTTTATGTTTACATCTACCAGCCACTTCTTTTAGAAGTGTCTGATGATTAGCTCAAGCAGTAAGCAAACAGGTTGGTGATCAAGTGTGTGAGGGTTCAAATCTGACTTTTTTTTCCTTCTAAAATGTGAGAAGTTAGAAAGGTTAAGTGTCTGATGTGAAAATCAAAGATCAAAATTAGTGATGACTTTCAAAAAATATGTTTATAAGGACTTGAAATGTCTGAAGTAGCAACAGAAAGACATGGGGAGATAAAGGCAAATACCTTTGGTTGTAAAGATTCTGATTTAAGGACACGTAATACTCATCCAGGTCTGATAGCTCAGTCTGTAAGGCGTTGGGTTGGCGTGCAGAATCTTCAGGGTTCAATCCCACTAGAAGGAAGGCCTTTTAGAATTTAAGTGAATTCTGCAGAACATGAAAAGCTCTAAAATGCAACACACTAGTGTCTGCCTGTGTAGCTCAGTCTGTTAGATGTGTGACTTGTAATGTGGAGGATGTGAGTTCACATCTTGTCACTGATCAACTTTTAAGCACAAACAACAAAAATGACGAGTTGAAATGTTCCACCAGAGCATGACCAAGTGTGAAGGGCTCTGGTGGCACAGTGGGATTGTTTGCGTTCGTAAGTCGCCAGTGGTGCAGCAACTGGTTCAAATCCTGCTTGTGACTGACTGGGCCTGGATCAATGCGACTACCCTGAAAGGGGTCGGGGAGGGGGCCTGATTCCCTCCCTGAGTTTCTGACAAGTATATGTAGGGGGTTATGCTGATTGGAATGGTGCCAAGCTGGAATTTTCCAGACGTGGTAACAAAGTACTAAAACTCAAAGTAACTAATGACTTGGCCATATAAGTAACTTAAAGGAAAAACCTACCCACTGGACCATGTTAGTTGACCAAGTAAGTTGGACCAACTTTTTTAGGCCCTTAAAGAAGTGAATTTGGCCATATAAGTAACTTAAAGGGCAAACCTACCCACGTTAGTTGACCGAGTAAGTTGGACCAACTTCCTTAGGCCCTTTAAGGAAGTAATGTTGGCAGGCCAGCTTACTTTATGAAGTTGGCCTGCCAACATTACTTCCTTAAAGGCCTAAGAAAGTTGGTCCAACTTACTTACTAGTTGGCCAACTTCATGAAGTAAGTTGGCCAACTAGCATGATCCAGTACTTTGCCCTTTAAGTTACTTATATGGCCAAGTCATTTCGTACTTGAGTACTTTGTTACCACATCTGGAAAATTCCAGCTTGGCACCATTCCTATCAGCATAACCCCCACATTTATCTCTCAGAAACTCAGGGAGGGAATCAGGCCCCCTCCCCGACCCCTTTCAGAGTAGTTGCATTGATCCAGGTCCAGTCAGTCACAAGCGGGATTTGAACCAGTTGCTGCACCACTGGCGACTTACGAACGCGAACAATCCCACTGCGCCACCAGAGCCCTTCACACTCAGAGATGTTTTGGTGGAAGATTTGATCTTGTGATTTTTATCATTGGTACTTAAAAATGTCATCAGTCATCAGAATTTCAACGATCTTTTTCTGGGATTGAACCCTGGAGCTTCTGCTCACTATCCTAATGCCTTACATGCTGAGCTACACAAGCAGACATCAATAGCATGTGTTTAAGAGCATTTCATGTTGTCGAGAATCCAAATAAAGGTCTAAATCAAACACTGTTTTTCTTGGGATCAAACCCTGAGCCTTCCGCACACCAATCCAACACCTAACAGGCTGAGCTACAGCAGCAGACACTGATATTTTGTTTTTTACAGCTTTTCATGTTCTCAAGACTTCACATGACATATAAAACAACACTAGTCCACTGGGATTGAACCCTGAACCTTTTGCACACCATGCCAATGTCTTACAGACTGAGCTGTGAGACCTAGACAGAAGTTAGATGAGTCCTGAAATCTGAAGATTCTGAACTTAAAGTTTTTGTTTTTTTTAACTGATTTTGAGATTCAGTTAAAGGCACTTCAACTAACCTTTTGATCACATGAAATGTCACTTAACTGCTGGTTCATAAAAATCAGAAACAGCAGTTTGGTTAAGTTAGATTATTTTATTTTATTGGCCCAAGATTCTAAAAATAAGGGTAACACTTCACAATAAGGGTCCCTTTATTAACGGTAAAGGGACTTCACACTTGGTCATGCTCTGGTGGAACATTTCAACTCGTCATTTTAGTTGTTTGTACTTAAAAGTTGATCAGTAACAAGATGTGAACTCACATCCTCCACATTACAAGTGACACATTTAACAGACTGAGCTACACAGGCAGACACAAGTGTGTTGCTTTTTAGAGCTTTTCATGTTCTGCAGAATTCACTTAAATTCTAAAAGGCCTTCCTTCTAGTGGGATTGAACCCTGAAGCTTCTGCACGCCAACCCAACACATTACAGACTGAGCTATCAGACCTGGATGAGTATTACACGTCCTTAAATCAGAATCTTTACAACCAAAGGTATTTGTCTTTATCTCCCCATGTCTTTCTGTTGCTACTTCAGACATTTCAAGTCCTTATAAACATATTTTTTGAAAGTCATCACTAATTTTGACCTTTGATTTTCACATCAGACACTTAACCTTTCTAACTTCCCACATTTTAGAAGGAAAAAAAAAAGTCAGATTTGAACCCTCACACACTTGATCACCAACCTGTTTGCTTACTGCTTGAGCTAATCATCTATTCATCAGACACATCTAAAAGAATCTCAAGAAGCTCAAGCATCCCCCTCCCACCCCCAGTGTGTGTCATGTAGAGGAAAAAATGACAGCAAGTTTTCAACCTTATTATGATTTTAATCTGCTCATAGGAAGTCAACCGGTTCGTGGAAGTCAGTTGTCTTAAATCTGAACATGACTAAACAACATTTTGTGGAAACTAAATGAAAATTGCAGCTTTCTTTTTCTCAAAATCAAGGCAATTAGAAAATCTGCATTGGTATCATCAGACCAGACTGAGTTGATGTATGTTGATAGCACCCTAAAGTGAACAAAACATGAAACAAAAAGGCAACCTGACCTTAAACAAATGCTATATGGATGAGATTTATTATTTGGCAAGCTTTGTTCAGTTCAGTGTCACTGACCACACATGGGTTACAGTTACATCCACACTCTGATTACTGCCGACCTGCAGATTTAAAAAAATCACTTCAATATTGCTAAAATATGCTAAAAATCAGAATCAGAAGAGTTTTATTGCCAGATGTGCGAGAAATCACAACATTAGGAAAATGCTGCGGTACTTGGTGCAAAAAGAAAGATAAAAAATAAGAGATAAGCAAATATAGGAAGTAATAATATACTCATGATAAAATAATTATTATAAAAAGGTGGCAATAATTAGAGAAGCAGCTACTATATACACAGTGCAGGTACTAATCAGAGTGGATCAGCTTCAGGTACAAACACAACACCGGGTCATGTGACTGGGACCAAGCGACTGGAGTGGGCAGCCCTAGGATTGACATTCATGAGTCCAACAGCAGAGGGGAAGAAACTGTTCTTGTGGCGAGAGGTTCTGGTCTGAATGGATCTGAACCTCCTGCCAGATGGGAGCGGGTCAAAGAGACAGTGTCCAGGGTGAGTTGGGTCAGCTGTGAGCCGACCTGCACGCCTCAATGTCCTGGAGGTGTACAGGTCCTGTATGGAGGGGAGTTTGCAGCCAATGACCTCAGCAGAGCGTACAACACGCTGCAGCCTCTTCTTGTCCCTGGTGGTGGCTCCAGCGTACCACACAGTGATTGAAGAGGTCAGGATGGACTCGATGACTGCGGTGTAGAACTGCCTCATCCACTGTGCTGGCAGGTTGAATTTCTTCAGCTGCCTCAGGAAGTACATCCTCTGCTGGGATGTAACGAAACATGTATCCCTTTAGAAACACTTGCTAAATGCTTAATAGACTCATAAGCATTATTTACGTATTACTTATCCATAGTTAACCATTACTAAAAAGTAACGAATCATGCCCCGTTCTAAAGAAATTGAACAATAAAGACAGAGAACATCTAAAGCATTGCAGACTTTTGGGAAAATGTTTTTTGAAAGGTGTATTTCCAGTGGATGTATAAAACCAACGCTGGATTTCAGAAAGCAGTCAAACATCATCGTAGTGTGATGGTCTGCTTTGCTGCTTCGGGATCCTCTCAGCATGTTGAGAGGTTGCTGTTATATTTGGGGGGTAAAATTTACCAAAGGTCCTGGATAGTCTGATGCTTACCTGGCATACCAAACCCAATACCATACCATACAATACCCCATACCATACATCCTGTTCTCCTTGCACTGGCTGCCTGTACGTTTTAGAATTGACTTTAAGATTTTAATCTTGGTTTTTAAATGCCTTAATGGTCAGGCACCCTCAGAGCTCCTACACAGGCATGTTTCTAGGAGAGGGTTGAGGTCTGGAACCAAGTTGTTTTTAGAAGTTCCCAGGACGCTCATGGTGACCCGGGGAGACCGAGCATTTTCAGCTGTTGCTCCTAAGCTGTGGAACAATCTCCCTCTAACTGTTAGGATGGCTGCAACCATGGATGATTTTAAGTCTCTCTTAAAGACTCATCTTTTTAGTTTGGCTTTTAATACTGAATGAGCAGAAACCTTCAGGCTGTTTTTATCATTGACGTTTGTTTTAATTGAAATTTTCTCTTGGCGTTGTGTCCTTTTTGTGGTTTTGTTACCATGTACAGCACTTTGGTCACTTCGTGTGGGTAAAGTGCTTTATAAATAAAGCTTGATTGATTGATTGATACATCATGCAATACCATACAATATCACACCCCATACATACCATACATCATACCATACCATACATCATACCAAGAACTAAAGAACATTAATCAGTCTACCTGGCTGTCTATCTACCTAATCTGTCAGTCTTTGTACTGTACAAAGAATGAATTAAAAGGAATGCTTATGAGCATTATTAAGTGAGTAATTAATTGTTTATTAATGCCCATCCAAGTAACATCCAAAATACAGGGTAGGATAAGTGGATGCATTAGTTAGCTGTTACTTACTGCTTATTCACTGCAAATACACAACCATAGTAAATGATTACTTGGGTATTTATTAAGGCTTTATTAACACATCAACTATCATGGTAATTACTGCAGAGTAAAACACATGATGCTAAGTAATTAAATATTATTTAATGCGTATTACTGCATTAACTAAGGTTCAGTAATAAACAATAGTTAATGGCTTAATAATGCATTAAATAATATGTTTATTAACGCTATGTAATGCATAAAAGCAGTTGCTAATACTTTATTTAATGGTTTAGTGATGCTTAAAAATGCACTAATTAATAAAGGGACCCTTATTGTAAAGTGTTACCGAAGTTTCTTTTAAATCCAACTGTTGGTTCATGAGATATTTTGCTAATGCTGCAAACACACAGAGATGCAGGAAAAGGCACATTTCCAACATGTCCATCATTTTTCCTTCTCAGAAACAAACTAAAGTCTGTCTGGAGAAGATAATGACACAGCTCTTGTTCAGCATTTATCTTCTTCTTCTCCGCGGTGCACATAAAGTTCATCCACCTCACCGCTCGGTCTGTTTCTATTCTCTTCGATTGTTCTATTTTTATTCAGTTGCATTTTTTCAGACAACCTAAAATGCTCAAATATCCAAAACTAAAAAAACACGAGTGACTCTTTATTCCCACAGTGTCTTATTTTACTTCTTCTCTGTCTAGATCTGTTGGGTAATAAAAGAGGAACTGAAAAAGTCCCTTCAGATTAAACTATGGCCTTCTGGGGAATTCTTATTCTTCTGTTACAAGTGGATGACATTTCTGTTTATTTGTGCATCAGAGTGGTATTAATGCTTTGTCCCTGCAAGCCAAGACAGAAATGTTTGACAAAGTCCAAGAGAGCGGGGCGAGTCATATGAGAACTATGCTGAAACGTCATCAGACGACTGACTTCATGTGCAGCGAGGGGCCCTTAGAAAAGAAGTTAGCTTACATGCCAGCTAACCAGCTCTTTGGTGATGGATTATGAGAGCAGAAAGAGCTCCTTTTATAGGCTTCTCGTCTTTTTCTGTCTCACTTGTTACCTGGGACCAAACATTTTCCAGAACTGAGTCACCGCTCAGGTCTGCCTCTGCTTTTATTAGCAAGTTTTCCTGGATGTTTTTTCCAAATCCTGCTACAATCCCACTACAGTCATTTTTCATTAGCGCTCACATTCAAGAACTCACAGAGAGCACGGCACTGGCTTCACGCCGGCTCATGTTCTGGTGTACAGCGTGTTGTCAGAGCCAGAAGGTCGCTGTGATCGGTAACTCTTTTACACAGCCCAGTAATCCCACAAGCCTTTACTTAATATAACTGGTAATGTCACACACACGCTCTCTTTTTTTCTTCTTTGCCATCATGATTGTCTGAGCAGTGATCCAACATAAGCTCGATGGTCTTTCCTGCAATTTGTTCAGCCACGGACCAAGGCAGGATAAAGGGGATGTAATATCTGAGCTTTTCCTTCGTAGGTGAGTTCCGCTGTGGAAAACCAGATGGCAGCTACACCCATTACAGCACAGGGTCAAAGCTGTATAAATTGAGAGTAAGGTTTCTGCAGAGGAAATGGGACGTATATGAGGGTCAGTGCAGTAGGAGTTGAACTCGCCGTGTCCTTTGAGGGAGGAGAGGGGATAACGGAGAGCTTATTATAAAAGAACAACGCAGTTTTCGTCCAGGAAAGGGCAAAAGATTATAAAACTAAATCCCCCGTGATGCATTTATCCAGTAACTACTGCTCATTTGCTTCAGGACAGCTGCTGCAGCCTGGTGCACATCATCCAACACCCCTTTGTTCTTTGCATCGTCTCATGAAGCAAAAGGGGGGAAATATTCAAGCATATGTTTCCGTGCATAAACACGACTACTTGGTTTTAGGAGAGGCAACGGTGAAAATATTTTCATTTAAACTACCCTGGAAATAAAAAAAACGAAGGATTTCCATCAAGGGAAGAGCTGCTTCATGAAGGCAATTAATCAACTGTTTCTGGAGGTGACTGGGCACCGTGGAGCCGGAACAGCAGCTGGGGTGCAGCTTCTCCGTGTGTTAGTGAACGCCCTGCCAGTCTGGGAAAAGTCACACACACCTGCACACACACACTCATCTAATGTGATGCAACCACTCCCTGAAGAGACTAAGTTCAGTCAGTCAGATATAGGAAGGGTGTTTCTTTTAGATTATCAGATGAGGCATGTCCAAAAACAGTAGCAGAAGTACGTTTTCATCAAGCAGCGTGTGGTTATGAGGTGTACGAGTTCACTCAACCTCACATTATACAGTATGAGTACATTTAGAAAGCACGTGCCAATGCACTTTAAAGAAGAGAGTTTTTAGCCTATTTCTATTTGAATAAAAATCCTCTCCTGCCTGACTGAACTCAGGGAGCATTGACCACGACGCCACAGGCTACATGACATCCTTCTGTCATGTTTTGCTTTCATCTGACTCCTTCGCCTGCTGTTTTTTACAACACTAATGCAGCTTTCAGTTCTCATTTTGCATTCTCATTCTGAGGCTCTGGGATGGGAGGGTTGCCGTTTGGTGTCATTGTGCAACTTGTCTCCACCTTTCCTGCAACACGGTGGTGTTGCAAGCTTTGAAAGTCTGTCATATGAGAAGATGCTTCTCTGTTTAACACGGTGGATGGAAATATTCTCGTTCCTTCCATGTTTCTTGTTTAGCTTGCTCACCTTGGATATGTGCTCTGCCTGTGTGACGTGTTCAGCATGTGGTGTGGGCAGAAATTAAAAAAGGGAACCACAAGAATTCAGTACGTCATGCAGGAAACACAAGCAAAAACAGAGGGCCCATTCTTACACAAAGTGGGCAGGGTGTAGTGACGCTGTGACCAAAACACACACTCAGAGGAGAGGAGGAGGAGGAGGAGGACGGAAAACACGGGTAGAGGGGGAAACAGGAACAGAAAGTGAAGACTTGTCAAGATGTCTGAGTGAGGGAGACCAGAACAGACCAGGAGCCAGATGCCATCTCAGAGAGAACAGAAGTCTGAGCAGCTGACTGGATTAGACAGGAGGGGAGATCTGACCTGCTGCTACAGCAGCGCCTGCAGGGTAAGGTGCCGCTTCCAGAGAGATCCTGAGTGCCCGTAAATACTGCTCTAAGAGGTTTATATAAGCGGGTGATGCTTTTGTAGGAGCGGATCAACAGAAAGTTGACGATTGTGTGCCGAACTCCGTTTAAATAAAGTCTTGTCATTTTGGCGTTTGGCAGGATGTTTGACAAGTGGTAACAATGACCTGATGGGGGTCTTCCTTCCTTTGAGCACTGCAGACTTAATAATCTTGTACTTTTTTGTTAAATAAACCTACACTGAAATGTTAGTTTATTTATTTGACACATTAAAAAATGGTTAAAATAGTTTTATAAATTACTCTGAATACCTGCTGCTAGTTCTTACCGTTTCTCTATCTTTACTGTTTTCATAAGTTAGGATCAAGTTGGCACAAGTCTGAGGTGTAATTAGCTTGCAAACATTTTCCTGCTACCAGTAACACAAAACGTAGCAGCTACACATTAAGATCTATGACAACGTTTTCTCCTACAAAGATAAAAAAATTGTTATTTGGTGACATAAGTTGAAACAAACGTGTCAGTGCATCCTGTTCATTAACTGTGACTGATGAGGGATCTGTTGCTGAGAATGAGCGCTTGGGGCGAATCATCAATGATTCCTGCCATGCCTTCTGTCACAACTTTTCCCTTTTAGGTCACACATGCTCCTCAAAAAAGCAACGGAGGCCAATTTGGTGCAATCATAACATTCTTCTCAGCCCCTTCCTGGCTTTGTGTGCTCTAGAAATGGGTCTTTCCTGTATACGATGGCTCGAGGAGATCCTGGTGTCATGAGAAAGTAGAAAGTGAGGAGGCTGGGTGGGAGGGGGGCAGAATGGCATCTCAGTCACATAGCTGAAACAACACACACACACACACACACACACACCTTCTTCCCTTGTTCCCAGTGGGGTCAGGTGGAACCCCGGTTTCTTCACTACTCCAGATGTGGCGAGTCCTCATGCGAGCATTTCTAGGGTCTTGGTCCAAATTTTTCCCCCTTGCAGTCCCGGTTGGGTTCAATGGACACTGTGTGAGCTGTATCAAGTTTTGCTTGTCCTGCTGCAGCAAGCTCTCTGCTCAGAGTTTTGACTGAAACCCTCCTGCGTTCCTAATGGGGTCCAGTGGACCCCAAGTGTCTTTTTTTTCTTTCGATTTTTGAGAAGTGAGCACCACCATCAACCATCCCCTGTGCTGGAGGGGTCACCTGATAGGACAGCCGGAGGGTTATACTGTATATATGTGTGTGTGTGTGTGTGTGTGTGTGTGTGTGTGTGTGTGTGGGTGTGTGTGTGCGTGTACACTTGTATTTATAGGCTTATGTGGACAAATTCTAACTTTTAACCTGTAGTGTGTGGACATTTTCACATTATGGGGACATTTGGCTGGTCCACACAATGACAAAATACCCTAAAACCTGGATTTGTAGGCATGGCTAGTCAGTAGCTTACCATCATCAGCAGTGTGTGAATGTGTGAGTGCATGCAGCGTCTTTGAGTGTCCTAACAAAGCGCTATATAAGTTCGATGAATTATTATTATTATTATGGTGTGAATTAACTTTTGTTTAGGTTAGGGTTAGGAATAGAACAGCCTTGGTTATGGTTAGGATTAGGGTATGGGTTAGGCATAATACAGTCACAAAAATGAACAGAAATGAATGGAAGTCAATGGAGGGCCAGAATGTCATCTGAAATATAAATTTTTTTGTAAAATTTTGGCCACATACACATTCTGGGATTGTCTTGGAATGTTGCAGAAATCCTTGCTGATGAAGTTGGTTTGTTTTGTTTTTTTCTTTTAGATAAACAAATCATTTCTATTGAAGAATGACATCAGATCACATTACATTGTGTTTCTGAAAGACCTTTAAACCATTGTTCCTGTGACTGTGAAGCCTCCTTGTTCCTAACCTGATTCATTTAGTGACTTATCCATTCCACTTCATGACTTTCCAGTGATTCACTGTTCGTCCTTTCCCTTATCACAGCCAGATTAAACCTCCATGCAACTCCCCTGCTTTGTTTTCTGCCTTTATTGTTCTGTGACTCTGGCATGTTGTGACTCTGGCGTGTTGTGTCTACAGCGCTTTCATAAAGTCAGGAAGATCCAGGCTGCACAATCGTGCTGCAGCTCCACATCATAACGGCATGTTAAAGCAGCCGACAGACAAAATAATTACTGCAGGCAGGGGCAGCTGCAGTATACAGTCAGGTTTCTGTCCAAAATATTTTTGTTCCTTTCAGTGTTTTTATGTGTAGGTTGAGTTCTGAAGATAAAAACTTATTAAAGGATGATCCCACGCACAGAGTGAATGTCATGCAAAAAGTCCCTAATGACAAAATCCTAACAAAGTCCAGAGGAAGTAATAAAAGTGGTGTGAGTGTATAATGAGTATGGTTTGATTTCTGTGACTGACTTCTATTTTTCTCACATGATTCATTCTATCAACAGAAGAGCTGCATGTTCATTCTGGGTGTGAAACCAGAACTTTAAGTTCAGTTTTGTCTGTAGGGTCAGGAGATTCTGGCTCATTGGAACACGATCGTACCGTTTCTCTGACTTTTGTAAAGATGTTAGGGGTAAAGAAGTTAAAAAACACCCATTTTTTGAGCTGCATTTAAAAAACGTGTTATTGAGTTTGTGAAACATGATTCTAGAAGTTATTAAAGTTGTCACTAATGCAAGTCTATTAGTTCAGTTTAAAGTACCGACGAGGGATAAGAAAACACTCCGTCTCTCCTGCATTTTTCTGTTTACCTACATGATTCTTCTTCTTTGACGAGTGACATTTAAGCCTCATCGTTCACAGATTAGCCTATTTTAGCACCTTCAAGCAAATATTAATAAAAGTTCACTGATATTTTTCTAAATATCACTTTAATTAACTTAAGCAAAAGGCTCGATGTCATTAAAAAAGGTGGTTTATTTCAGATCAATTCTATTTCCTCCAGCGACAGTTTTCTATCTAAACTCTGAGGATTCAGACGCTTTGAACGAGCAGCTTCCTGTTGAGCAAACGAGCAGGAGGGAAGTTAGCGGCTTTCTGCGGGTAAACTTATTTCACACATGAGATGCAACGCATGACGACAGCCAAACCAAATCTATTTGCTCTCCTCTTGCAGGTGCGTCTATGAGCAGCAAGCGAGATAAAAACCATCCCTGCTTCCTGCAAATAGAATACAAAGAGTGTCTGTTGCTAAGAGCAGCAGAGCGTCTAAAACAGAGCACTTGAGTTAAATGGTGTTGGAAAAAAAAGCCGTTTAAACAAAAATGTTCCCTCAAGGCTTCAGGCGTAATCAAACAGCTCATGTTTTCATTACAAAGAGAAGCCGTTTGTTTTATTTGGAGATTCTTATTTTCAGTTTTACCAGTGGAAAGTATTTTATTAAAAGAGTCGTTTTAACAAATCAAAAGAAAATATTACAGTTACTTATTTAGAGACCAGATAATTGGTGTATTCAGTAAATCCCCTTCAAGATGTTTTATTTTAGCCCTTTCCTGTTTTTCTGACTCTTCGTCACACTCTTCATCTCAGCGGGACTCTTAGAAAGATTGGTTACCGTGCTCTCAGCCTCGCTGGCTTTACCTCAGTGTTCCTCGGCGAGGAATCTGCCCTGAATCCTGAGTGACTCCTTTGCAATATTAATGAAAGGAAAACTGAGTTACAAAATTCTAAGCTGACACTGACAAGAGGCAGGAGAGACGTGATGGCAAAAAAATGAAAAAAGCAATTGGAGGCAGGGAAACCAAAGACAGAAAGAAATTGTCTATATTAACGTTTTTTCTTTTTCTGTTTCTTCTACAGACGCTTCAACTGAGAACTCGACATCACAAAAGCATGCACCGAAGGGCAGGAGGACAAGAGGAGGCTTGAGAAAACAATTAGTGGAATGTGGATCTGCGTAAACAAACACGGCTCAACGTTTCCTCAGGATCGGATCTCAGCTGCTGGGTGATTTTAAGGAAAACATTTCAACAAACAAGAGAGCTTTTGGTCTTCCTAGACAAAAAGGATCAGCAGACATCCATGAAGTTTACTTTCAGCGTTTCACATAAAACCCACAAGCCTGAACACATAAATCAGAAAAGGCCGTGCCGCAGGGCAGCTATCTGCTCCGGGAGTTCACGAAGTTCAATGTCACGTCACTAAAAATCTCTGAGCTGCTGGTAGATGGATTAAGCTAAAGTTAAACATCATTTTCCACTTTCAAACTTTAAAGGACTCAAATGATCCCATCTTAATTCCTTTGGTCTTTTTTCCCATCTCTTCAGAGGATTCATTAAAACTTTTGGAGGTTTTTTTTATGTCGCAGCCTGAAGTCATGGAGGGGAACTTCAGCAGCATCCAGGATTTTTTCAATCAACTTTGGAGCTTTGCTGTAGATAAACACAACCAGGGGGCGTACAACACAATCTGCCTGGCTGTCCTCCTGACGCTGCCCCTGCTGGTCCTCCTCACTGCTGTGGTGGTGTGCTGCCACTGCTGCTGCTGTCGCCATGCCAACCGCTGCTGTTGTGGCTGCTGCTGTGCAGATGCCTCAAGGTCAGAGACAAAGAAGAAGAAGAGTTCAAACAGCGAGGACTTGTGGATCTCTGTAAAAACGGGGCCCATGACACCCGACAGGGTGGGACTGTCCATGGTGTAGTTGTTGTTTTAAATTCCTTATTCTGGGCCAGTTCACACGGAGGTGCTGATGGAGAGTCAAAGGGGTAAAGTCTGAAGACATAATAAGAAGGACTTCATGTTGTTGTGTGTATGTGGAGGCATGTCACTTTGTATTCACATGATGTGTGTAGCAGTTTTATGACAATGTTTACAACTTTTTTATGAGCTTTTTTAGAGCGCGGTACATAAACGAGGAAATATGCAAGCCGAAGCAAATGTAGACAAACTGCAAGTGGGTCTCTGTATTCGCTCGTGTGTGTGTGTGTGTGTGTGTGTGTGTGGCAAAGAGGTGCAGAGTTATTGAGAGCACTTTGTTCTTAGAGCTCCCATGTGAAATTCAATGCATTTGTATTTGGGAGTGGGAGCAAAATGTGCCAAAAAGTGTTCAAATAGCTGTGTGAGCGCGTGCTTTTCACATCCAGGATGCAGACGACGTTTCTAAAGCTAAAGCACTGATTTCTGAGAAACTGCCTACATGAAATAAATGACAGAAAAAAGTCTCACTGAGATCATTTTTGCTGTTTAATATAATTTTTGCATTGTTGACATTCAAGGGAGTTAATTTTCTGTTGCACCGTTTAGGTCAGAGGAGTCTTAAAAGCATGATTCCAGATTGCAAAAGCAGGAAAAGTAAATTATAATACCTACTGTATGAATTGTGTTGTTTATTGGCCTATTTTTAACTTATTAAAGAGGTCCTTCACTCATATTTTAATGCATAGCCTGAAGGATTTCTGCCATGTTGTGGAGTTGCTAATGCTAACGGTTAGCTTCTACTAGAAGAGACGTTCTCTGCTGTTTCTGGACGCTAAACCAACAACAGCCTTCCCCGTCGTGAGTCAAGATGGATGAGTCCATGAATGTTAAGTGACAGTGTGACGTAGATCTGTCAGGATTGTCAAATCCTAGAGTTTCATCGTCTATTTTCTATCGGAAGCTAATTCAGGAGATAGGTGTAGGAGACCATTTTCACATTCAACCTGCATGTTAACTCAGAGTGACTGATCATTTTCAAAAATAATAATAAGTCAAAAACAGTTTCTTACTGAGGGACCTCTATTATTCAAGTCGAGGTAGCGTGTCAAGCAAGACAATTCAAATCATTTTTTTAGATCTGTTTACTAAGTAATATTATTGTGTTTGGTGGAACTCGTGTAAATGGATGATCTTGTGGCAAATGAGGAAATCATCAACATCAATTTGACATTATTTGCAGTCAGTCACAAAACAACGCAAATATGATAGAAATCACAAAAAAATAGTAGCTTCTCAATGTGAACTAGCATTTCTTATATGCACTTTGCACTGCATTTGATTAATGAAGTATAAATAAACTTCTGGAAGCTTTGTTTTTTTTTTATTTTACTGAGTGATCATTAATTATTCCTGTCTCTTCTTATTGCCAGAATAAATATATAATTATATAATAATGTTGTATACCCTCTTGTGCTTGCATTACTACTACCCCGAAAATAACCCAGCAAACAATCAACGTTGCATGGATGTGCAGATCAGGTCTACATTGAGTCCGTCAGTCTAGACCAGTTTTAGACGTCCAGTGGACGTGCAAACCAGGTCCAATATTAGGACGTCTAACTATGACCTCATTTGCACATCTCTATGACGTGATACATTTGGACCTTGGGTTGGGTAACATATTTGGACGTCATGGGCACATCCAACACAGGTGCAAGAAATTATACTAAAAAAATTGTTGCTCATGTCACTCAGACACGTCGTGTCGACATCCTTTCCAAGTCAAATATAGCACCTTCATTTTTTGGTCCACCGAAGGTGCAGACTGTGACGCCAGATGACGTCTTTTATCAACGACGTCTGGACGTCCCGCATTGACGTCTGCGGGACTTCCAGATAAGAGCTAAATCTAATCCAACGGTCAATGTTTTGGACGTCCTTCTAACGTCGCCCTGACACGTCTTCCAGGTCAAATATAGCACCTTCATTTTTGGTCCACCGAAGGTGCAGACTGTGACTCCAGATGACATCTTGGAAACACTTTAGTTTAGGGAACACAAATTAACCATTAATTAGCTGCCATTAATATGCAAATACGTGGACTACTAAGTATTAATTGGTCAGAATTAAGTATTTATTAACTGCTTATTACTAATGCCCTAATTCAAATATTAACAGGCCATAAATTAAGAGTTTTATCATAATAAGCCATTAATAATGGTTTGTTGATTGAAAGTAAATGGTTTGTTGCTCATTAACAAAGATACTAATTAGCTTTAATCAATGTGTAGCTCATAAAGAAGTAATTCAAGGGGAATAGTTATTCTGCATTAATAACCAGAAAAATGATGTTCTGGTATTATGTAAATAAACACCAAACTCCAAGTGTTAATAGAGCCAAAACAACAATTAATTAACCACTTATAAGCAAGAATATGTTCCCCATTCTAAAGTGAGTTTTTGTTCATACCTAATTATTAGTAGTTTGATATTTATTAATTCACACCACCACAACATCATTGTCAGGAGACAGCTTCTACAACTAAGTCTTGGATTACAGCTGGAAAAACAAAGATCTAGTTCATTTAGTCACAGTCTGTAAAATCAACATGCACAACGCCAGCAGATATCAAAATATCTTCTTTATTGAACATTTCACAACTGAAATATCAAAACATTCTCCCATAATTTTAATAGCAAGACAAACTTTGCCTCTGAAACCAAAACCATTTGGAGATCTGTAGGAACGTTTTCCATACCTTGGTACAAATACCATATAGAACCCAGCAAACTTGATTAAAATAAATAAATAAATAAAAAGCTCCTTCGTATAGCTTAAATAGCTTTATAGAGAGAAAAACAAGTTCTGAGTTGTATAGAATAATATGAGTATAATATGCAACCCTGAAATAAGAATACAGCGATTTCTGCAGTAGTAGTCAAACTGGCATTACTTATATTCAGAACTCGAAGGACGATCTTACCACAGAACTAAAGCAGAAACAGCCTGCATGTTAATACTTTATTGACAGGGGAAGAAGCTTGCCTTTGGATTTCATGTCCTCTATGGTGGTCTTCAATTCAGGGGTAATTTGGGCTGCACACCTCTTTGCAAAGGTCAAAAGGGTTTCAGCTGCAGGATTGAACTTCATGCTGTTGAAGGTTGCAGGATCGACAATGCTAAGCTCTGCAATTGGAGCCGTCATTTTGATGGTGATCCTAAAGGCTTCGGTCATTGTGCGGACACGGCCAAACGACTTCAGAACTTGTTGATATCTTCGGATTGCCTCGGCTGGTCCTTTAACTGAAAGAAATGGTCACAACAAAAATCATCTGTAACATATTTTCAGTTAAGTCTATGAGTGGCTTATAATGATCAACTTGGCCCAGGTAATAAAATAATAAAGACGAAGATTATTGCCTGTTAATAAATAAAATGTGGCCCAAAAACCTTATTAAATAGTTCATTTAGACAAATATTCTATTAGTTTTGTTTCATTCCTAAGTAATACACGCTGGTACAGTAATACAGATTTAAATTTTAGCTACATACTTACAAATAAAAATATTTTGATGAATAAATTGTAATTCTGAAAGAAAGAAATGTTTATTTTTATTTATTTTTGAGTACATATAGCTCCATTTCAAAATTAATTTTAAAATATTAGAATATTTTAAACCTCAAATCAAGAAAACTGTCCAGAAAACTATTTTTAAGAATATATGTGAGCACTATTTCAATGTTTTACCAGTAAATATCTTTAATAGCAAAAAGTCTAAGGAGCTGAGGGGTCAGGTTATGCCATTCTTACCTCTCATGGGAGCTCGCTTAGGAATCGCAGCAGTTCCAGATCCAGATGATTGAATGCGATGGGGCTTATGTCTCTGGATGATGACATCACTGAAGATTCACTAATGTTTGGAGAAGATGAGGGATTGTCATGTTTGGTCAGGCCACTGTCATCATCTTCATCCTCTTCAAAATCTGGTTGAGCTTTGGCCAAACAGAGGAAGGTGAGATACTGACCAGTTAAAGGAGTACTATATAAAATTGTTGAAAAAAGTTGTAAAACATTAAATTCTGAAAAATACTTACTTGATTTCATCTTTCCACCCATTAGTTGCTGTCTTAAGAAATCCCGCTCTTTCTCCAGGTCCATAATCATTTCCTCTTGCCACTGTGTCTTGGCTTCTAGGAAGTCCACTTTGGAGATGGATCCTAAATAATTAAAAAACAAACAAACAAACAAAACTTCACTGAAAAAAACAGCAGTTCCAGATAGAATAAAATAATTTCTTAAAGGTGTGGAGCACTCGTTCAATCAAAAGTAGGAAGTTGTAATCGGGGTGGGGCTATGCACCATTTTTAGAACTAGCAGATTGGCAGATCAGAGTACAGCTGCAGACGGCAGGATTTGGTGTCTTATTTCCTTATATCTGGACATCTTGCCTCAAATTGGATAACAGCAACGCAACTCTACAGTGTGACGTAGATCTGTAAGGCTTTTCTAATAGTGATGCGCGGGTTAGGGTTTTTTTTAACCCGCGGGTACCGCAGATTTCAAAAAGTCTGACCCGCACCAAACTGCCCCGCATCACTTTGTCTAGTTTTACAACCCGCCCCGCCTCATTAAAAACACGTTATAATATTGAGCTTCTTACCTCGCTGAATCTTTCCCAAACATGCGATTAGTTTGTCCCTCCTTTCTTTTAAGAATGTAAACTCCCAAACGAATTTTATCCAAAATATCTTCCTCTATCGTTTTGTTGATGTAGCTGCCTGCCACCTGCTTGGAGCGCACTTTGCTGCCGCGCTGTACGTGCCTACGTCATAGGTTCAAAGGTTATCTGCACGTTATAACGTTTTAAAACATGACCGTGTTTAAAAAAACTGTCTTAAATATTATGTTTTACAAAATTAAGCATTGATTAATGTCTTTATCTCCAGTGTGCATATCTATATAATATATATATTTGATGAACCCGCCCCAAACCGCACCGAATTAATAATTTATTGACCTGACCCAACCCGACCCGCGGGTAACCCGCGGGTTGGAAGACAACCCGCGGGTTACCCGCGGTACCCGCGGGTTGGAAGACAACCCGCGCATCACTATTTTCTAATCCTAGAGTTTCACCATCTATTTTCTATCACAAGCTAAAGTAGGAGATAGGTGTAGGAGACTATTTTCATGTTCAGTCTGCATGTAAAACTCAGCGACCCATTATAATCAGAAATAATAATTAAAAAAGGGTTTATCAGTGTTCTGCACCATTAGGCAAATATCAATGATGTATAACACAAATGACAAAAAATACCTACCTGTTTACATACATAATATTACTTGACTGATTACATTTTCAGATGCATAATGAAATATTAGGACTTAGCCAAGTAGTACAAACACTAACACGTTTTCAAAAGTTGGGCTCTCTATCTGTGCTATAGTTAGGAGCTATTTCAGTGCTAGAATCTAAGACACCAATTTTTTGTAGACTGTGAAAAAATGAGCCAAAATTTCCATGATGACTATTTACTAAAAATACTTTAGCTTTTGTAATTACTCACTTAAAAATAATGACAAATTATAAGAAAAAACAAACCGCTGAACTTTAAAATGGATTTCCTGAGCCAAGGCTTCTATTATCCTCAGTGCCTATGCAATAAAAATATATATTTATTATAAGAAAATGCACATATAATTGAGCAAAGTATTTCTAAATGTTTACTTGGTAACATGTAAAAACACAAATTACCATCTGGATCGTTTTTGGGCACCTCCATCAACATTTCATTCATTTGTGTTTGCTTCTTCTTCTTGGCCTTAGGCTGCAAAAGTGTACATTCACTCATAAGATTGCGTTTTGTAAAGATGTGACCTTAAACCACCAGATGAAAGACTACATATCCTGAAAACAGATCAACTGTTTACAAGAAACTTCTGAATTAAACCTGTAGCTGTTTTAGTTCAAGCGCCTTGTGATCTTTAACTTGAGAGGCACTAAACATTTTTCCTTCTTCTTAAGGTGGAGAGCTAGTTAACTTCATTTGCAAAAACATGATTGCAAAAAAAACAAAACCTTTGTCCAACATTATAATACACTAACACATTCAATATTAGTAAAGACTACGGTGCCCGTCTGGTGACATTGAGGACAAGAAAATACCTCGTTTGTTTCCACGCATTAAGTATCTCATGCCCACACATTATTAACTCGTGCCGTCCATGACGACCTCATTTGGACCAGAAAAAGACCATAACTGAACATGCAAAAATTACCTGGATATGACGTCGCTGCAACGTGTCTGGTGGACGTGAGAAGGACGTCCACAACAACCTCATTTGGACCACATTTAACCTATATCTGTACGTCCTAAGGACGTCAATACAGGACATGCAGGAGACGTCATGAAAAAGACGTCATCTGGTGTCACAGTCTGCACTTACAGGGGACCAAAACTGGACGTGCAGAAATGACCTGAAAAAGACGTCGCTGCGACGTAACCTTGCACAGTGGGAACATCTGCAGCACAGTTTTAACATCATTTTCCATTTGAATGTTATTTTTCTTCTTAAAAATAATTTATGATTCATAGATGGAAGCATCAAATGCATATAAAGAGCATACACATTTCAAGTTTATTTTTATTTATAATATCACCTAATAAAGGTATTGTTAAAACAGTTTTAAAACTTGGAAAACAAGTTGCATTTTCAGATTTTTAGTGAGAACAACTGTCCTCTGTTCTAGTGATTATGTCAGCTATTGCCTTACCATAAAGACAAAATAGACTATTAAAAGACTGAGCATGAACTTAAACCCCAGTAGTCTTAGCAACATTTAACAGATCATGTGACGTGACTACAGCTGGATACCTCTCTGAGAAAGCCAATCATGTTTTGGTGTTTTAATATATCTGATGTCTTTTTAAAGCACAATTCTTAGAAGATTCGCATTAATATTGGTTGCAAACACATTATATTTCAACACATTCTGCTGAGAAACAACACTTTAAATAACGTGATGCTGTTTAATTGTTTACATCCTCCATATTTACGTTGTGAAGAAAAAGATAATATTTCAAAATATTTATGAGGAGGTGTTTGAGGCAAGAATCTTGGCTAAAATTGTCCTTATTTCCCTTTTCTTTTACGTCTGTGACTTCTCTAAGCCCAATTAAGCTGAAGCATCTTTGCAGCAACATCATCTTTATGCATTAGCTTACTCTGATGCTAAGTTGATCAACTCGCTCAAGTGCTGCAGGGAAAACAGGCCCCACATATTTCATTACAGCTCAGACAGATACATCCCCGTGTGGAGATCAGGGACGTCTCCTTCACTTCATGATGCAAACTCTTCCTGGAAAACGAGGACCTTGCTAGCAGTACATGAGGACTCATTAATATCTGCCAAGACTGAGAGAGTTCCATGAAAATAAAACTAAACGTATCGCTGAGCTTCATGTTTGACAGCAGATTATGTAATTATGACTTTTGTACTAACAGCATGCTCATAATGACAGTAGACAAGCTGTTTCCATCTTATCATCTGTCAAAGTGTTCTTTTAATCCACACACACACACACACACACACACACACACACACACACACACACACTAGCGTAAAGAAAACCAGACTTCTCATACCGAAAAAGCAGAGGAAGGAAGTCATCGGGGAGTTTCCAAGTGAAAAAACCAAACATATAAACTGATTAGGTTCAAACAGCTGCTGGATGTGTGAAAATATCTCGTTTGAACACTAATCTGTCTTTAAAGCAGCTTTTGATGCTTCGTGTGTTCTTTCAGTTATTTCATTGGTTTAATTACACGATAAAAGTGATGATTTGTGCCTAATTAGAACCCTCAATCATACAGACATCAACTAATAATTAGATTTTTTTTTATTTATTTCATTACCAGATGACCATCAGACGCTAATGCTAAGAGTTGGTTTTTGCATTAGAGAGGAGTTCTCCAGGTGCGCTGATATAAATGTTTATTACGTTTTGGCCCTCAGTGTCTTATGAATAAATGCTTTTCGAATATATCTTCAATAAACTTCAGATTCAGAAGAAGCAAAATCATATATATATATATATATATATATATATATATATATATAATTCCTCTTTCTTTAGGGATGCTGTGATTAAATAAAACTGAAGGTGTGATGGTTCTTCAAATGTTTGAGCAGCAAATTATTACTTAATAAAATGTATTTTGTCATGAAAAGGTGATGGTTGCAATAGGACCTAAACACAGGTGAGCAGGAACAGGAGGCAGACTGGCAGGCAAAAGAACTGTTTAATATGAATAATGTAGGTAGAGTGACACAACAGGAAGACAAGACAAGGATCTGACAAATTCAAGCACAGAGTTTAAATACATGAGGGTAATCAGGTATCAGGTGGGTAGGTAACAAGTATACTAACTGCAAGGTGGGTAATAAGGGGCAGGTGAGTCCAATCAACACTTAACGAGGGGAGATAGGACAACACTTCTGAGGGAGAAGAAGCCGATCCTGGCAGTTTTATTTGTTTATCCCATTCATATATGGATTATATTATACATTTTAGGAAGGATTTTGTTTTTCTACAGTTGAAAGACATTGAGTGTGATCCTGTTTAAATTATTTAAGTGGTTGCTCTTCATGTTCTGCAATAAGTGTCTTATTGTAACGTGACCATGGCTGTCCTGAAAGGACCTTTTAAATAAAATGTACCACTATTATTATTATGATTATTATTATTGTTGAAGTTATTGTTGTTATTATTAATATTTGTGTTGTTATTATTTGTATTATTATTATTATTATTATTATTGCTGTTGTTTATGTTATTAGTATTATTATTGTTATTATTATTATTGTTATTATATTTCCTGATCTACTAGTAGATAGGACAGTAAAAACGGCCATAAGAGGAATGAAATATTTTTAACGTGAAATTGTAGGTTTTTTTTCTGTTTCACCTGAAGGTAACGAAGCGTTCCAGTTCTGACATAAACTCTTTCTGCTTCTGTGCACTCTGACATCTTCATAGTGGTTGTGCCAGAAATGAAGGATCTACATTCACTCGGTGTGCATGTTAATGGGAACAAAGCCCATGATCTTTTCATTTCTTCTGAGAAAATAGCAGCTTTGTAAGAAGAGAACAACAACAAACGCTCATCCACACAGTCCTGAGTTCTTTTTGGTAAAACGATCATCCAAACAAAACAGAGAGCTGCAGATTTAATTTCATAGATCCGTCTGTGTGAGAGGGGTTTGCTGAGATTTAAAAAAATATAACTTGGACATGTTGAAATGTGATTTTTCTAGATGTGTGATGAATTTCCTTGGTGGAAAATTAAGTAGATAAGGTGGTGCATTCAACTACTGTTTTACCAAGATATACATGTTATAATGAATGTGAAGACTGGGTTTTTCATCTTTTAGATCAGTGAAAAAAGCTGAGTAAGAAACAAAATGTTGCTGATGTAAGTGGTGTTTAGCATCGTTGTAATTTATCGTTAACACAAACATAATCATTTGCCTGAGATCACACCAGGAAAACAAATGTGGAGCAGCGAATAAGCAAATAAATAGACAACCTAGTAAAACAATCAAGGTTATCTCCAGCAGTCAATGGACCAGAGGCAGGCTGCACCCTGCTGGTCATCTGTCCATCACACATAAACTACATAAGAACAACGATAAACATCCATTCACCTATTTCCTCATGCATAGTAAACAAGTAGAGTCACCAATTAACCTAACATACACAGTTTGGGTCTTTGGGAGGATCCATGAGAAGAATGAACTACCCACACATGCACACAAAGACCATGTAACCTCAAACCTGAAACGTTCTTTCTGAAGGACAACAGCACTACCACAAACTTTAAAAAAGAAAGAAAAACAGCTACAAAAACTAAGTATTGCATAAAAACTACATTACTAATATATTACTTTGCATGAAATAATTGTAACCTATCTCAACAATTCCCCACAACCCATGAAAAACACTTCCTGCTGTCAAAACAGAAACTGATCTTTTAAATATAATGCACAAAAGGTCTTGTGTATTCATGTTTATTCCTTTGGCTTTAGCGTATTTTTCCTAAGGGGAACACAGCCTCTCCAAAACGACAGCCTCAAAGAAAATATTGATGTATTTTTTTTATTACTTTAGGCCTTTATTTCCTTGTGACCATCATAGAGTCTCTTTGATCCACAGTTTAAAAGACAAGTGGGCTTTTGCATGAAATTGAAAAATAAAACAGCTTCAAATTGGATGCGGTGTACCAAAGAAGTAAAATAACTTGTATGATATTGGTGCATCTAATAGAAACTAGTTGTTTTACAATCAAATAAGAACTTTATGATTCACAAATAGGACATATTGAAGATGTGAAAGGGTTAGGGTAGGTGGTTTGTTCCAATGCTTTTCTGCTGAAAGTATCACATTAGCTGACTGATAAATAAAACATTGGGCCCTAGGGTCCCCCAATTGGGGGACTTTGAGGTTTAACAGCAAGATTTGTGCCCTAAATATCAATAAACATCTATACTGCAGCTCCTTGGCTACAAGACCATGGAAACGTTTTTTACGTGCTCCAAACACAACTAAGACTACAGTCAAAAGAGTGATCAGAAATCCCAATTCCTGTGTCCATGTCTCTAACGCTGCTAAAAATCAGATTGTACACACATTCTAGCCTCCCATTTGAAGCCAAGGTCCTACAGATTCTAAAAATGCATCTCACAACACTCTACACACAAGTTTCACCGAGAGAGAAGCCAGAAAGCAGCAAAAACAGAAATCGTTTTTCCCAGCAAAAAAAATAGTTTCTTACCTTTGATGTTTCACCTTGAAAAGTTCGTTTTATCCAGCCTTTCTTATCGTTTACTGCTATCCCTACCTCTTGTATCACACTGAAAACAGTTTAGACGGAAAACAAAGCTGTTTTGACCAAAAAACAAGAACTCAAACTTCCGGTCAGACATATTTCTTCCATTGTTTGAGAAATGTCCAGATTGACCAACCAGAGAAGGCTGCATAAAGCAAAATGGCCGCTGCGCAAATACCCATGTGGTGCACACAACTTTATTTGTCCCTGAGTGACTTACAATGGTAACATTAATTTGTCTTGAACCCCTTTAATTTTATTTTGTTAAGAAAAATAGATTCAAGAAAGATTTGTTTGGTTTTCTTGTTATATAACTCTTGCTTCTATTTTGTTCCTCTTTTTTTCTTATTTTTTTTAAATAACTGATTAATATCTGACACAATAAGCTATTGCTGTTTTTATGTTGATAACTTGTTGGAGGTGTGACTATTTAAAGTTTGGTATATTTGTATTGTTATTGGAATTTTTGTTATTGTTCCTTTTTGTCAATAAAGTTTTTTTTAAACTTACAATGCTAACAACTTACAAAGCTAGCTAAAAGAAGAAGTTTTGACTCCCTGATGAAGGCTACATTGCTGAAACGGAGTCTTTTAGAAAGGCCATATGTGACCTAGCCATTACAATAAAGGCTTTTTAACTTTTTATTTGAGAGTGCCTTGGAGTTTGTTTTTGTTTCTCATAAAGCTAGCTAAAATGTTGGACAACAAAAACTATTCCATGGAAGGAGCGCTAAATTGTTCCTGTTAGAAATGGCACAGATTGAACGACACTGTGCCATTTGAGACCTCGTCTGAAGTGTTGGTATATAAACCTCTGTAAAATTGCTGTTCTTCACTTTATCAAACTCAAACTTTGTACAGCCAATGTCAAGATGTAAAATTATGAATTCATTGTGGTTTGAAGCTACTGCTGCATTTTTCCAAAGAGGTATTCATCCTGAAATCACTTTTTTTAAGACGGCAGAGAAAAAAAATAAATTTTTTACAATATTCCATGTCCATTTAAACTTCTTTACTGACACATATACTAATTTTAACACATCTCAACAAATCCAACAAGTGTTCCATTTAAAATGAGACCAAAAGAAATAAAATAGACTCAATAAAGTGTGGGCATGTCATTTTCGAGAAGCTTTCTCTAAAATAGGCCTCGGGCCCTTGAGATAAAACGAGCTGTCAAACTTTAAATTCATTTCAAGTTTAACCAATAGGTGTCGCTGTTTGTACAGCCCTCTCAGGAAAACACTTTATCTGTTTATTTATCTGAGCAGAAGCTGAGTGTCACACATTTCTCGGCCCGTTTCAGGACATGAAAGAGCCCAGAGTGACAGGCATCCTAATGACGCCACGTGAACGTCTGCTGTGAGTTCATCATGTGTCGCCGTGGCGGTTGTTTGGTCTGAAGGGACTGAATGTTTTGACTGGGATGACTTCTGCCAGGGAAATAAAAAAATCACAGCAAAGAACCGTCTTTCTGAGGAAAAAAACAGAAGGCAGAGAGGCTCATCTCGTAACAACAACTAGAGCAAAGGTTAATTCAAGTTATTTTGTTGCTACAGGAAAACATGACAGGATAACAACAAATACACGCTCCTTCACTTTGATAAGCAGCGGTCCCTGGATTCCAAAACAGCTGTGTCTCTTACAAATTTGGACCAACTCCAAACATTTTTACCCCAGTTCCCATTAATCATTAAGACCTAAAAAGTATATAAATAGGCCTGGGAGCAGAAATACTGAATCTTTTCTTTATGGTCTAAATTAATCCCAGTAATAAACAAATGAATGTGGCCTAAATCAATTATATACAGGCTGAGGAAACTAGGCAATTCAGTTTTAATTAATGGTTAAAACAAAAAAAAAACCTTTTTTATCATTTGCAAAAGTCCAAAAACCTTTTTGACACTTATCTTTTATCTTTTCTCATCTCCTTTCATAATTGTAAACAATCACCCCCTTGTTTCCAAACCGAAACCTTTCATAGAGAACAAAACATCACACCTAAACCCCTGTGGAAAGTGTGACCTGAATGTGGCTGGCAGACAAACGGCGTGTGTGTGACAGCAAACTCATTCTGTAGTCTGTACAAACACACACACACACACACACGCACACACACACACACACACACACACACACACACACACACACGACAGACAGAAAGAGACAGAGCAGAGGAGGAGAGGGAGGGCAAACCGTTCTTTCCACTCTTTGTTTATCCTGGCGCTGAACAAAGCGCTCGCCTCTCAGAGCAACAGTAGGAGCCAATCTCCTTAAAGTCATCTGCAGTCACTGTGGCTGAAACGGCCTCTTGCATCAATGAGCTTTTGTGCAGGATTTCATTCCCAAGCGGAAATAAAATACTACGCGAGAAATATTTGCTGCCACTTTTCGTCCAGCAGCCTCCTCCAACTGTTTGAATCTGACAAATAAAACAGTCAACAGAATTATCGTTTCTCTCCCTTATTTGGTCTTTGTGGGTGGAATCCTCCACGTCTTCTGTGAATAAGTTACAACTCATAGCTTATTTTTTTGTATTTTTTCTGCACACTTTTAGCTGATGTGTAAAAATAGTTCCTGTCCAGACAGACAGACAGTGTGTTAAGATGTCTGTATACCAGACGACAAATGGGAAACAGCTTTGAGACGGGAAACAGTCATCAGTTCCTAAAGACTAAACTCATGATCAAAGGGACGGTTTTGTTGTAGTCTTTGGAAACTGCAGCTATAAAATGATAAAATCACTTGAAGAGTCAGAGATCAGACATTTATATGCCTTATGATGTTGGTTTGACAATGAAAACACTTTAGAAGTGTGTGTACCTTCAAAACGTGTGCTTATTGTCATTTTAATGACACGTTTTTTTAAATCTGTTGTCTTAGGTCTGTTGTCAGGATCAAAAGACCAGATTACAGAAATAAGTGTTTTTTTTAAACCGGGTTAGGAGTTTGACCTGTGATTGGTGGGTTGAAGGTTCGAACTCCTGCAATCATGTCAGTCGTGTCCTTGGACAGGACCGTGCCTGCTGGGGGTGGTTGGAGGGAATGGTAAAAGGTAAACAGCCTGTATTTGATATAGCACCTTCTAGTGTCATAGAAACCCCCCCAAGGTGCTTTACAACGCAATCAGTCATTCACCCATTCACACACTGGTGGTGATGAGCTAAATTGTAACCACAGCCTCTCTGGGGTGCACTGGCAGAGGTGAGGCTGCCATACACTGGCGCCACCAGTCCCTCCGACCACCACCAGCAAGCAATGTGGGTTAAGTGTCTTGCCCAAGGACACAACGACAGCATCAAACAGAGTAAGGATCAAACCTGCAACCTTCTGATTACGGGGCAGACACATACCTCCTCTACCAGGTACAGCAGCCTAGCCTCTTTCAGTGCGCCCCAGGGCAGTTTGTGGCTATGTAGCTCTTCACCATCAGTGTGTGAGTGTGTGTGTGTGTGTGTGTGTGTGAATGGATGAATGATACACTAGTGTACAGTGCTTTTGAGTCCTCTGACTCAGAAAGCTGCTATACAAGTGCATATGTAGCACTTGTACTAAATATTATAGATGATAAATGCTAAAATTTTAGGTTCTGAGGAGTAATAAAGAAGATCTTTAGTTATAAACTGACTGGTTTATTGCAGTAATGCACAACATATTTACATTGGAGATCACTTTTCCAGTGACAACCAAAAATAATAAATCCATCCATCCATCCATCCATTTTCATCCGCTTATCCGGAGTCGGGTCGCGGGGGCAGCAGCTTAAGGAGGGAGGCCCAGACTTCCCTCTCCCCAGCCACTTGGACCACTGGCCAGCAGAGAGGTATAGTCCCTCCAGCGTGTCCTGGGTCTTCCTTTGGGTCTCTTCCTGGTTGGACGTGCCTGGAAAACCTCACCAGGGAGGCGTCCAGGAGGCATCCTAACCAGATGCCCGAGCCACCTCAACTGGCTCCTCTCGATGTGGAGGAGCAGCGGGTCTACCCCGAGCCCCTCCCGGATGACCGAGCTTCTCACCCTATCTCTAAGGGAGAGCCCAGGCACCCTGCGGAGAAAACTCATTTCGGCCGCTTGTTTCCTCAATCTCGTTCTTTCGGTCCCATAAGATAAATGGACGATAAATCTGTGAGATTGCTGTGTCTGTAAACTAATATGAAACCTGTCAGACTGACATTTGACGTTTCGGTGAAACTAGAATCGTGTTTTCAGTCATTGTGTTCATTTAAAAACACAAGCTTGATATTTGTTCTCTTGTTAACTAACCTTATTACTTGATTAAAATCTGATATTTTACCTCATTCAGTATTTATGTGGAGCGTCCCAAACATTAACAAACCTCTTCACACCGCTGGGACTTGTTTATAAAGCAGAGGGAAAATACGGCACATTGTCTGCACCCTAATGTATTCAGACAGCCTTGAGAAAACGGTTACTAAGTATGACGGCGGCTCTGTGGCGTATAAATAGTTGTGTGTTTTGTTAGGAGACCTGTGAAACAGGACAGTTTTTTATGCTACTCTATTTCATCTTTTATTCTAACTCTGCCCTGGACACCGGCACAAGTACGGAGTTGGAACTGCAAACTTATTTTCCTTTTTCAGGAAACCGCCAAACAAATCCAATGTTGTGATTTTTTTAATGTCCGCATAACTTCTGGATGAGATTTGTAGTGGAACATGATCAAAGTAACTAAAAACATGAGTAAGTCTGCATGCTGTCAGAACTTCGTAGACAAATATTCCTAAATCATGAGGACAGAATATAAATTCTCTCCAGCTGGAGTGTAATCTAAAGGTCTGAAAAGCTCCTTTTCCTACTGATGATTGTAAAAATGATCTCAGCATCACCTCTTGGTTGCATAATATTTACACTCTGAAGCCTGGAGAACATTCTCTCAACAACTACTAAATAAATGGACCCTACGTCTCATAAGCTAAGAAGGCCAGAAATCATTTAAAATGCTGTCAGACCTTCTTAGGCTCCTGGAGGAGTTGCCAGGTTGGTTACTCACACCATAAAAGGACACTCTCTGGTCGTGGCTGAGTTGTCCTCGCTGCCATGGTACTTGAGGAGGTCCCAGATAAAAAGATAAAAAGAGAAACAGAGAGGCACTGATAGACAGAAAGACTGAGAGGATTACAATGTGGTGCTGAAACCATTCAGGGGAGACATGAATACTTTGTTCTGTTGTCCTGCTTTACACGAACATGTAGTGTTCAGCAGCCTCTATCACACAGGCCAGTGACACCTGAAAGAGATACCAGCTCCTTTAAGCTCCAGATTCTGTTTGACTCGTTTGGCCTGTAGGTGGCAGTGTCCTCTGTCAAAGTGATGCCAGCTCTTTCTACAACATTCCTGTAGAAGGATCCTCGTTCTCTAGTTATCAGGTTAAATTACTGGGTTTTTATTCCAATTTCCTTAAAGAGCAGGTTCACTGAGAAACCATTTTTCCGTAATATTTTTTTTTAAATGATCAGTAACTCTGATTTTTTTTATGCAGGCTGAAGGTGAAAATATTATTCTACCCCTATTTCCTGCATTAGATTCTGATTCAGAAAAGCCTGACAGATCTACCAGGGTTCCTACAAGGACTTAAAAAGTCTTAAAAGTATTGAATTTATGAATTTGAAAATAATACCTTGAAAAAGTCTTGAATTTTGATATCTGGGTCTTAAACATTGTGCTGTATTTTAGAGCTAAAACAAATACTCGAATGGTTTGAAAAAAATTCCTCGAATCATTTTACTTGGCTTCATTCATTTCGCGCACCGCAACCTGAGCATCTTCTACTGGTGAACAACATGGTCATCTAGGTGTTATGGGGGAAAATAAAGAAACCAGCAAAGACAAAAAACACTGTAAAAGGCAAAAACGCTCTAAAGTTTGGGATCAACCATCAATCCACGAGCAGGTTTGCTAAAGCTAATGCTAGCAGGTAGCATGTTCACAATAATTGTGAAACTTGTTGAAGAGGAAGAAGAATCCCCAAATGTGATTAGCATTTCCAGTAGCTTAATACTGAACATGTTAATGAAATATGTTAATTTCTACTGATCATATGTAGATATGATATTTTGAGAAAATGAGTATTAATACAACCTAAATTGTTACTGAAATAAAGGTGAAATTTGTGCAATGAAATATTAACTATAAATATCAGATGGGGAACTAGACAACACACCAAAACACACAGTAGGGCCGTGAAAAAGCTATTAAATTTTTATATAAAAGGTCTTAAAAAGACTTGAATTTAACTTGTAGGAACCCTGTCTACATCACACTGTCACGTAATGTCCATGGACTCACCCATCTTGACTCACGACGGGGAAGGCTGTTGTTGGTTTAGCGTCCAGGAAACAGCAGAGAACGTCTCAATTAGTAGAAGCAACTCCACCACACAGCAGAACTCCTTCAGGCTTGTGTTATTTGTGGAGATAAAACATCAAAGTTGCAGAGCAAACAGAGTCAGTGGTAGAGTCGTGTTGCTGTTAGCCAATCAGAAGCGAGATGTCCATATATCAGGAAATGAGTCCAAATCCTGCCGTCTGAAGCTACTTTCTCCTCCGGCTGACTTCTACGTCTTCAAACCGGTGCACCAGAACATTTTACCCCAGAGAACGACTTACAAGGCACTCAACACTACTGCAAATGTTTTAAAAATATGAGTAAAGTTGACCTTTTAAAAAACACATTCAATATCAGTAGTGTCTGGTAAAATCAGAGATACACTCAGACCAGGCCCAGGACCGTGTTAATCCACATATTAGCTTTCTTCTGCTCTTAATGGACAGAAACTGAACTGAAACACAGTCATGCTGGTTCCACTTGACTCTGTTCTCTGAACCATTGCCCCATATCTCCCCCTACAGCTGAGCAGAAACTACACACCACAACCACAGCTCTAATAAAATGGAAAAAACGAAGTAAGCTTCTGATTTTCCCCCAATCAATGCTATCACCACTACGAATGGGCTGTGATAATTCCACTTAAATAATACGTTTTAATAGTTGGTGAAGTCATTATTTCTATGTTTAATATCCAGTGCAGGGTTGGCTTGGATGAACTTTCTAAAAGCTTTAAAAAAATCGGCAAGTTTGGCCTGAATGCAAAATGTATGAAGTGCAGCAACCACAAATCACTCCTGGCAGATTAGCTGGAAGGCTGATTGATGTGCTGCAACCTTGTCACATCAGGTTTGTAATAACAGAGTTAAAAAAATGTAATTAAGTAAAGTCAAAGTCGAAGCGGTATGAATAGCATCTGTCAGCTTTCTAGATTGAAAACAGGAGTTTGGTCATTGGGTTTCTGAGGACGGCGCAGGCGAGCGTCGTTCTCATTGGCGTTTGATAGAAGCCCATCAGGTTGATTGATATGAGCTGTCTCCGTCATATGAATGTAAAGTAGGAGCAGTTGGGCTGCTGGAGACAGCAATCAGTTGCTGCTTTCTGGCTTGTCTCTTACCAGCTGATGAGATGTGACAGCGTTGGAGGTGCAGCGGCTGTTTCATCAATAGGGTATAGGGCATTGATCTCAGCCAGCAAACAATCCATTAATTAAACACACAACCCATTTTTGTTTCTTCTTTCCCTTTCACTTTAATGCTCTAGAGACCTTTCTATGACATCAAATAAACAAGTAAGCTGCTGCCATGAGTTAAAAAAGACTTAAATGGATACATGAAATAAGTAAAAAGTGTTTTTTATACCCATCTCCAACAGATGGTCCTAAAATTACAATAAAATGATTATTTATTCTCATTTCAGAACAAGTCAAAGAGCGCGTTCCTACAATCACTCTAAACTTTGGGACTTCTGATTTGAATGCAAACAGATAATAATTTACTTTCTTGTTAAAAATGTACAATATGAGCCAAACTGATGTGTGTCAATCTAGTTTTGTAGGTCATTTGTAACATAACTATACAGAAACACCTAAGCCTAGCGTGGTCGTGGGTTTGTAGGGATGATCTCATCCCGTCACATCTTTGGCCGCTGTTCTATTTCTTGTTTGAGGTTCTGCTCTTCTGTCTGGCCATCAGCGACCTCCTCTTCCTGCTGGGCGTGGTCCCCACTGGTCGGATCTTCATCTCAGTGAAGTCGAGGGACGTAAGGTGTCCCTTCCACGGTTCCCAGTTGACTCCCTGCAGCAGCAAAGAGGCAGATGATGTGAGAATTGAAGAAGGGGGACATCAGTGGTGATGGAGCCACAGCATAAGGACAGACAGACAGGCAAGAATGACAAAAGGTAATAAGTACACGCTTCTGATTTCATATCAGGAGTACAATCGTGTTTTGACAGTTATTGCATCACTGGCATCAACCTTTGCAGGAGACGTCCACAACAGCAATAATACGCATCGAATCTTGATGAGCAGAGAAATCCTCCAACATTTTCTGAAGCATCAGTCTCCCTAAGCCCTAATAACTGTTGTTGTTTCTCTATCAGCCGTTTGAAATACACTGAAGGTTTAAAGCCGGGCGGTTTGAGAAATGTGTTTTCTTATCACGCGTGATGGATTCTAGTCATTTCAGCTCCATCCCAACAATCCAAATCCCAACAACAAGAAGTGGGATGGGAGGGAGCGGCCTTGATTGCTGAGCAGGAAACAACCTCCTGGTGAGCGTTTCTTGTGTCTTGCTGTAAACAAAACTAGAAAACAGTTCATATAACAATGGTGTTTTCTTACAGCCACTATAAATGCATGTGCTTATTAGTTTTGTTATATTTAAAAAAACACACACAGAAAGGGGCGCTGTTACTGTTGTGAGGATAAGTTTGACTCTTTTGGGTAAGTTACAGTTTGCAGTTCAATAAATTACCTGAAATTATGATTTAGTGTGTTTTGTCTGCTTTATATTGACTTACTGCTGTTGCATGTTTTCTTTCTGCCCTTGAATTGATTAATTGATTGATTGATTTCCTCCTGTCCATGCTAATGCTTTATATCCTGCTGAAATAGATTCTGTTTTTCTATATAAGTCCCTTTTTGCTTGTTTTGTCACAATATTATTTCATTAAGATCCCCCTGCAAGCCTTTCACTTAAACTATTTATTTCTTAATATTGGATTTCTTCCTCTAGGTATTAGAATTAAACTGCATGATACTAACTTCTACAAAGGGTGCTGCTGTTTTATTTTGAATCTGACCTTAATTATAGTATAATAAAATAAAAAGCTTATAATAATAAAACAACAAAAAAGTATATTTAGCATATGAGAAGCAAAAGAGGCCCTTTATTTTGTAAGGAACACTTGGCAGTTTTGGCTTGTTTTTTAGCACCCCCTAGTGTTTGTTAGCGAAAGTGAAACTTATCTCCTCGCTGTGCGTTAGTCTTTTTAAAGCAGCAATCCGGAGTTTCCCCCTTTCAGGGATTATGTATGATTTTTCAGAAATACGTAAAAGTGATTGTCTTATCACGTAGTGTGATATAATGTAAGCAATACGTCTTTTTTTTTTGCTAAGCCCGCCCCCTGCCCCGTAAAATCCATGCAATAGAAAACTGACCGCCGACCAGAACTAACCAATAGCGTTAGACTAACACTTACGTGCTTCAAATTTAAGGAAGCATCTCAGCTGATGCAGCGTTGATGAACTTTTCACGGACGAGTAAATCTTTCAAATTTAAATATATGAAAACACAACATGACATAAGAATAAATCTTGTAAAACTATGTGTTTAGCTCTGTTCGTTGGCTACAGAAGCACATTCATAAACAAGAAACGTGCAGTCGCCATCTTAAAAATTCTAAGCAACGGCCTCTTGGTGTGATATGCTTGTCAGCCACTAGATGGTGCCATCAGATAAAGAAATACTCCAAAGAGCCACTTTAACACCTTAATCTAACTGCTGAAATGTCTCCTCAGCCTTCATTAGTGTCTACAGGAGCGGTTCATCACTAAATCAAACAAATCAGCTGTGTTCATGATCTAAAACATGCAGGAAACATGCTGGAAGCAGACGGCAGCACCATGTATGTCAGCTCCTTTTTCCAACAGGGAGCGGACCGCCACTCTGAAGTTGCAAGTGTGGTATTCTGGCCACAGAGGGCGGTGGGGGTCTTTTTAGCAAATGCTGGCTCAAGAACATGATTTAAAAATATGAAAAAGTTGCACAGTATGGCTTTAATAAAATGTTTGTATCATATATTTATATAAAAAAACATTTCTTAATATAACATTATATTACTTAAGATGTATATTTGAAGAGCAAAACAGTTTTATGTTATTTAGTGGAGTCTAGACAACATTTTTTTATCCAGGAAAATAAAAAAGCATAACTACGTGATGCAGAGCTGCCTCCTCACTCACCGTGCTGTGTCTGGTGTCGCCCCATTTGCCATTAAGGTTGGCCAAGTGACAGTTTTTATACCACCAGGCTCCTCTGTGGGTCAGGGCGCAGTTCCCCAGTGCGATGTCATTATCTAAATCAACCGTTGTCCAGGGTCGACCTTGGTGGTAGGTCATGGCATCACCTGCACAACGTCAATGTTAGCAACATGTTGGTTTTGTTAAATGTTTTCAGAACATCATCACTTCTTCGTCCTAAGGACCGTTTTGTTTCGCTGCTCTCTCCTTTGTCTTCCATTTTTATTCCCCGATGGGAGAAATCTAATCAAGCACCAGAGATGATTCACTGCAGCATTTGCTGTTTCAGCACACAGTGGGTCATGCAGACGCAGCGTCCCACTTACGGTGTCTGCACTGTCTGGAGCACATTTAAATCCTGCATGCATAACTACTTTGCATAATTTACTGAATTAAAAAACAATATATTGACATGCCTCACGGACTAATAGAGTATATTTGCATGATATCCATACAGGTTTGTCACTTTTTTATATTTTTCTTTGAAGAGTTTTGAAAGCAGCTCTCATAATCCTTCTAATCTTTCAAAGCTCTAACAAGCAGCCTGCTGGTGTGAAACCCACCTGCTGTCCCTCTGTATTTGCCAATAGTGAGTTTGAACTTCTGCTTGACTGGCGCAATCTTAAAGTTGTCGTACACAGCGTACGTTCTCTCTGAGCCCAGGCCCAAGTCAAACCGCAGCTCATACTGAGTGGGAGTGTTGGTTAGGTCGTATATCTTCTCCAAACCTGAAGCAGCAGAAAAAAACAACAAAAATTAGAATAATCTATTAGCTAGTGCATGTTTTACCATCTAAAAAAACCTTCCAGCTACTCACCAAGCCAGAACTCCTCTGTCAAGTTACCAAAACCTGCTATGTACTGCTTCCAGCGCTTCATGAAGTCCAGCTTGCCTGTGTTACGGCGCTGGAGCACCTGAAAGCAGCAAGAATTCACTGACAGATGCACCATAAATTACTCAAATTGGCAAGAATCTCAAATCTGAACATCACCAAATATACATTTTCAGTGCAACATTCTGTTAGCCAAGAAACTGCTGTGTTGACATGAGAGAAATCTATTTATAAGACATAGTCTGTGCTGCTCAGTACCAGCCATCCGCCTCCATCTGTGTCCATGTCGCAGTAAACTTCTATTGGCTTTGACCGGTTGTTATTGATATAGACGGTAAAGATGCCACTTCTTTTATGGCCGTTCTTCATGATCTGTACACAGTCCATAGGGAAGGGGTGCAGCAAGCCAACTGAGGAAAGGGACGTGAAAATAAGACGGATCAAAATCAATAATAAAGATAAACAACATTTTTAGTGGAATGCTGTTGAGTAAAGACACATGAACAGAACCGACCGGTTTTAAAAACGCTCTCTATGATCTTGCTCCTCTTGTTGCCCCTGTAGGCGATAATGGTGACAATGTACCTCTTCCCCATCTCCAGGCGAGACAGAAGGAAGCTTCTGTCCCCGGCTCCAAGCTGCTTTTCAACTGCCTGGTGGCAACAAAACAAGTTGGAAATGATCCTGCTGAACACATTTAATATAATTTCACAAATCAATGTTTATGTGATAACAAGCCTTTTATTGGGTTTGCAAAATGCTTATTAATACTCTCAGCATTTAGGGGTTTATCTAGTAGGTTTATTTTGTTTATGGCCACAAGATGGCAGTATTTTCTTTACTAAGGTGGTGATTTAAAAGACAAAGTACCTCCATGTTTCCATCTTCATCTCTATAAGTGAGGATGTAACCCTCGATGTCTGCCAGAGGAGGGATCCAGCTTAAGGAAGCAGAATCTTGAGTTACATCTGAAGCCTTTAAGTCTTTCGGAGAATCAATTTCTGTGGGTATAAATATAAAGCAAAGTGTATTACAACACGGGAGTATTACCGTGTTCATTTACTCGTCTTGTGAAGCCTGGGCTGAACACGTAAAAGCCACTTTTGCTGTTTTTATTTGGATGCATTTGCAAAAATGTCGAAACAACCACTTCAAAGGAGGTTTTTGTCTTATTTCTGACATTTTAAATCCAGCGACTC
Organism: Aphyosemion australe; assembly: GCA_006937985.1. Taxonomy (NCBI): domain Eukaryota; kingdom Metazoa; phylum Chordata; class Actinopteri; order Cyprinodontiformes; family Nothobranchiidae; genus Aphyosemion; species Aphyosemion australe. The sequence goes on from SSNS01000120.1 coordinate 583,375, forward strand.
AGAGAGCAATCCTGTCTCATCGCTTTAAAGATCCTCTATAAACCTCAAGTGTTTTTCTTTCTTTCTTTTTTTTTTGTGAAGCTTCTCGGTCTTCCTCCTCGTGAAATATATCACCTGAGACCGTCTGCCTGCTCGGTGCTAATTTACAGATAAGCTGGCAGCTGCCCTCGCTCTCTTATTGAAAGATTTGGACTTGAAACAGATGCCGAAAGTGAGAGCTGGGACCACCTACGGTTCAGATATTAAAGAAAATGTCACAAAAAATAAAAAAAGAAATCGGCCGCCAAAAAAATCCTGCAATCTCGTTTCTGACTGATCAAACGGAGAAAGCAGGACAGAGGGTGAAAATCTGGATAGGTGGTGGAAAAATCCTCATCAAAAGTTTTCAGTGGGACAACACATTATTGTGTCAAATAAAATCCCAAATGGATAAACACGTTCATTTATGAGTCCCTGATGATTGTAAAACTGTAGCTGCTCCAGGCAGCATGCTGCTCTCTCCAATGAGAGTTAGCACAGAATACAAAAGTTGTCCATTTGCTGCCTGATTGAAAACGATCAAGCTTTCACTTAGAGCTCCCAGGAGACTTTCCAGATCATCTAGCCCGCACAAAGATAGGCCTGTTCCAGCCCACTCACATAGACTCCCTCTTTTTACCGCTTCCTGAGTTACGAGACATAAACAATGACCTGCCTTTGCCTGTGGGGAATATTTCTGAGCAGAACGGGAGCTTTGTTGACTTTTTAAGTATTTGGAAGTTCAATGAATCAAATCTCACATGTTTTTTAAAAAAAAAATCATCAGTGAATTTATATAAATCTTAAAAGTAGTGCTTTTTTCCCCTCTCTTTAAATGTTTAAAGATCTAAAAGCGCTTGAAGAAACTGACCCGTTCTTGTGCAGCAATCATTCCCTCACAATGAAGTCCACATGTGCTCCAACCTGGCTGCCTGGAACGTGTTATCAGTGGTCTCAGACTAATATCTTTTTATTAACAAAAATAGAGCAATAATCTGCTCAAGGCCAAGTATGTAACAACACCTGGGACTCTGCTTCATGCTACTAATGCAATAATAACTGACTCAGCTATTTAAAATGATGTAGAGATGATCTAATCTACGCCACCAGCAGAAGCTTCTCTTTCATAGAAACTATAAATAAAGTCCAGTCATTCTTGATTTACAGATATAGGTTTTGTAATATTTAATGGATTTTCCTCTATAATATCTTTTGTGAGGTTTTTAAAAAGAAACATTTTGCTCTAAAAACAAAACGCTACATATTTTGGCTGATTTTGAATTAGAAGTCACATACTGTCCAACCAGATTGCATCAATCAAGCTCAGGTTTTGATGAAACCTTCCTAGAAACGTTGTTCCCCATGACAGCTCAGACATGCACAAGCTGAAGAGTTCAACGCTCCCAGCAGGTAAGAGGTCACGGCGGACCCCACAGGGATTTCCTCTGAGAAGATATTATAGCCATCATTTTCTCTTCCATGACAGGCTGATTCTGGACTCTTTTCCATCTCAGTCAGGAGGGACGATCAATAACATTAGCCAAATTAGAAATGAGAAAATGTGAAGATAAGGTTTCTGGAGATATTATTGCATACATTTAATTTGTCTAATGACCTGGAGGTCTGTGGCTCTGCAGGACTAACCATGGTTCAGCCTCTGACTGAAGAACAGGACATAAATGGACAGATGTGTGAAGGGTTGCATGGTGGCACCGTTGCCTTGCAGCAAAAAGGTCACCTTCTTGTTATATTCTTTCTGATTCTTTTCAATCTCCATTGGTTTTTCTTGTTTAATACACAGTGTAGCAATGATTTTTTTACCTTAAATTGCTGACAGTTTCGGTGACACACAGCCACCATCTTCAGAGCCTATAAAGAAGCGATGGAGATAAAGAGAAGTGGACCTTGGACTATGAATAGAGATGGAGTTTACACGCTAGATCATTCATGGGATGTGGTGATTGACCAGGAAGGCGCGAGCAGTAGATGGCTCTCCTTAAAAGCTAGGCGTCAATTTCACTGGTTGTTATTTATTTTCAAAATGCCTTTATTAGATTTTCCATCTGATTTGAAAACACTGTTACTACCCATCGATTCTCGGTATCCTACTCGAGTCACTGACCAGCTTTCTGTTGTTATTCCCCGGTTTAGAAAAGAAGCAGGGAGACGTGAGTTTTGTGTTAAAGCTCCTCTGGACTGGAATAAGCTACCTGCAAATTAAGGTCCATGTCATCATTTCACTTATTTAGTCATTCTGTTCATGATTATGTGATGCAGACCTGCAATTGCTTTGCCTCCACTGCCTAATAGCATGAACGTTCCCTAAGTAATTGCAATGTCATTTTGCAACGCTTATCTTTATGTGTATGTGTGTTCGTGTCTACATGTGTGTATTTAAGGTGAAATATATTTTGTACACGACACGTTTTTTTGTTGCTTTTTAGTTTGATTATTGTTTTAGATTAGTCTTTTTGCTTATTCTGCAATCTTGTTTTTATTGGCTGTAATGTAGGAGGACCCGCTTGGAAATGAGATGGGTCAATTCAAGCAGTTTTTTGTCCTCCTAAAATAAATAAACAAATAAATAAACAAATAAGCAAATAGATAAATAAACATGTACGATGAACTCAGAGATTCCAGCGGCTACTACGACCTTTTATGCTAACAAATTATATATACATATATATATACATATATACACACACATATATATACATATATATATACATACATATATGTATATATAATTGGAAAGAAAACTCTTTTTAGTCAAAGAAAACTTAAAAAAAATTGACTATGATTTGTGTCTAAATACTTTTCTCTTTCTATAAATACTACAATTGTTATTTGTGGAGTAGCATTCATCCCTTTTGTTTTCTTTTTCTGCAGAAATCACTAACAGAAGCTAATTAGATCGGCATTATTAGTTTTAACCAAAAATAAAAATTAGGGGTGGGATTTGATTAAAAAATTTATCTAATTAATTAGAGGCTTTGCAATTAATTAATCTTGATTAATCGCATTTTAATTGTTTAAGAAAATTTGCTTTTTTTTAATTAAAAATAATGAGAAAGAGAATCAAACAATAGTCATTGACATTATTATTGTAAACACAAGCTCTTTTAATTTCTAAAAAAAAATGCTTTTAAATTGTATTTCAATTCAAAACAGGAGAAAAAAATATATATATACCGGTATGTATATCACTGGCAAAAGTAGGCCAGACCTAAAAGTACAATACTATTTTAAGTACATTTTGATAATGGTATTGTCTTTGAAATAATAATAATAATAATAATAATAATAATAATGGGTTGATAGAATGTGTGCAATTTGATTTGATTTAGCATCATTAGAGACAGAAATGAAGGCAAAAACACATGAAGAGGGATTTCTGATCACTCATCTCATTGTAGTTCTAGTTGTGTTTGGAGCACATAAAAAAGGTTTACATGGTCTTGTAGCCAAGGTTCTGAGCTTTCTTTAGAGGTGCAGCTTGACTATATAGATATTTAGGGCATGGATTTTGCTGCTAAAAATCAACATCCCTCAATTGGGGGACCCTCGGGCTTAAAGGGTTAAATGCGTTAATTTTTTTACGCATTGTTTTTTTCTAATTAATTAATCATAATTTACGCATTAAATTCCCACCCCTAGTAAAAATATATCTTTTATTGAACTGTTGCGACGTGTTCTGCAGTCATGTTCCCACCTCAGGTGTGTAGGTGTCCGTAAACGTTTCACCCTCTGACACTGATCCCTGTTAAGGTTTGGGTTAATGTATGAAAGAGGCTATTGGAGTGAACGTGTCTGTGATTCTCATCAAGAGGAAGCAGGAAATAAAAAAAAATCACTCCAAATCTTTGAATAAAATGCTAAAACATAAACTCCTCTCATTCATCCCACACTAAATAATTACACACCTCGTACTAATCCCACTCTAAATAAACAATATGAATATTTTATACGTTTTTGATTCTGTTTTGCAGCTGGATATCTGCTAGCCTAGTGAACTAGACCAAATTCTTGCTTTGCAGAGTTATATATGTATTATATATTCACATATATAGGATGGCTTGCCAGGCTAGATATCTGCAGCTTCTTGGAAAAAGGCCAGTGATTAGTCAAAGACTTGCACGGTCTGTCTTCTAAAACCTAAATGTGAGCAGACAGCAGCAGCTGTTCAGTCCAATAACAGCCAGACTAAAAGACAGGAGAACACGAGAGACCAGAGAACTTTGTTGACCCAGCAAAATTGTCTCTTTTCAAACTTTCCACAGAAATCCAGCCTCAGGCAAAACTAAAGTGTTGTTAAATAGTGAATCCGTCCTAATTATATTAAATAGCCCTTTTCACACAGAGTTTAAGGCTCCCCTTGGCAGTTAGGATGGGAGAGGTTAATGTGTTTGAAGTGAAGTCTCAGCATTAGGCTTTTTACCTTTAACCACAACAAAAAGTGGAGAAAATAATTAAGGAATGAAGCTAATAAACTATGAAGGGGAATGACTGCTGCACAAAAGAGTGACTTGCACAAAGCAAAAAAATGAAACACTAAAGGAAAACACTGTTCTACCTCTTAGCTCCTTTCAGATCTTCCAAGAATCACAGCATAAAAAACACAAAGTGGTTCATTTTCCCCAGATTGCATTCACATGTTGCCTTTCTCCTCAGTGGATGACCCTCAAATATCACCATGAATATTATAAATGTAATTAAATCAAACACCTCCAGGTCTCATTCAGTTTTGACCTGTTTCAGCTTCTGTTGAGATCTTCCTGCTGACTTTGTCCCCCTTGAAGGCCCAGATGTAGACCGTATGGAGGACACCAGGCCTCAGGCCCACCAGCCTGTAGGAGGCGCTGTCCCGTCCCACAGGGATGTCCGGGCTGGCGCCTTCAGCAGAGGTGTAGCTCAGCATGTAGCCATCGATTTCAGCCTGGACCCGATCCCAGGAGACCAACGCTGTGTCTTCAGTTACTTCAGTGGTGACGAGGTTTGATGGAGCATCGATGTCTGGAGCATCAGAAAGACGAGGAAAATTTTAAACAGAGAACTGAAAAAAATAAAATATTTATAATTAATATTTATACACAATCACTAGGTTTAAGTATTTTTTTTAATAAAATAGTGATTCATTTGTAAAAAGATTCATTTTTTATTTTTTACATTGAGTGGACTTATATCAGCTAAGTGGTGATGTTGAAACATTTTATTAATTATTTAGCTAAATTAAATAGTTTTTGAAGATTTATCCTAAAGCCTTCTTTATTTTTTTCATGAATATGCATTTATGTATTTTTTGTAAAAGAAAACATTCATTTTTATTTAATTATTAGCAAATATTAATCTACCATCATGATATAAATTAATGCAGGTCCTAATGACTGATTTTTTTAAAAAGAGGCTTCACGTAAAAAGCAATTATACTGCAGCTGAAAGTTGAAAAATATAACATAAGAAGATTGTACAGTAGACCAATAAAAGTGGGATGTAATTATCTCTAGATCTTTATACATAAAAAATAAGTCATGCCTGGTTCTATTTTAAGTCAGGCACATCCTCGGGCAGCCTGGTGCTGTTGCAGAATTTAATTTAAATGCATTTTTACATTCACTAACAATATCTGCATAATAAATACTCTAAACTAACTTTATTTAGGTGTCTGACTTTAACACTGAGCAGTGCACAAAGTTAAGATTTAACAGTTAGTTAAATTCAGAGTTCAAAAACAGATTCAGCTTCACAAGTTTTCTGCATCAACCAATGTTGTTTGTGACATTTTAGCATGAAAATAAGGTGGAAAACATCTAGATATCAGCCATAAAAACTGTCCCATGAAAATCGCCAGTATATATATATATATATATATATATATATATATATATATATATCGGCATCCACCAATATTGGTCGATGTCTAATCAGAATCAACGAAAAGTGGAGATTTTACTTTTTTACTTGCTCTAAAGAAAACAACTTAACTGAAGAAAGGTTTGCAAATAAAATACGGTTGTAAAAATCCTCAAAAAGTCTTCGAAACAACGTCAGTCGCACATAACTAATCATCATGTCCGCTTCCTGAACTCCACTAATCAGCTGCAGAGGGATGAAGACAGAAGATCAAAACCAAAATACTCTAAAGTTACTTCAGGAATCACATGAGATTAACAGGAACTGCAGACGGAGCAGGCCGTGCATGAGTGCAGATGGGAGGTAGGGTCAGTGGAGACGCTGAACGTGAAGAAAGAGAGAAATAAAGACAGGATGACAGGAAATAAAGCATGAGAGTAACAGAGGGATGGGAGAAAGACGGAGGAAGTGGATGGAAATGTAAAAGTAATTATCATTTAGGATTGTCCCTCAGTGGCAGCCGGGGTCAGTGTGCTGTCAGCAATGTGAAAACTGATTGATGCTGCATCTGCAAGAAGAAAAGAAACTATATCCAATCTTTGTCTCTGTTTTCCTTTTGTCACTCTCTGGTTCTTTTGATTAACCAACCTGCCTGAGCTAATCAGATAATAAGAATTTATATTAGCTCGCTTTTGTTAGTATTCTACTTCTAAATCCACTCGTTCCCTTTTAAACTGATAAAAAAATCAGTTATTTGGATTCAGCTTTCTTCTGTTTAAGACACATTTACAAACCTTAAGTGTTTTCTCATCTTGGAACAGAAAAATACATTATTATTTCACACTTGTGGACAGTAGCACTGCAGCCTTGACTGTTTTTTATGCTATCAGAGTTTTATTCCTCTATATGTTGACTGCATTTGAACTGAAGATCATTTCAGAGGTTTGACCTCACTAGCTGTGGCTGCACAAGACAAGCTGCAGCCTCGGCCATTTGGAAAACTACTTATCTATTATAGGTGGCATGTTGGTCAGAGGCAATGACCACAGAGCTCTATGTAACAGCCTGTCTTTTATCATTTGCAGCTTCACAGCCTCAAACCCTCCATGTAAAGAGGAAACCATACAGTATGTCTGTAGGCTAATAGGCTGCTATCCACAACACGTCCAGTCCCTCATGGGTTCTTTTGGCAGGCTTTATATGAAGAGCAAAAAGGAAATAATTCCTTTTGACTGAAATGATTCATCTGTGTGGTAACTTCTAGGCCAAACATATGAAAGGAATTATTTAAAATCTCTCTTTCCGCATTACAAATTGTCGTCATGTGCAACATTTCCCAGGAATAGATGTTTCAAAGACCATAATAACCACAATATTATTTATTCCAAAAATTTTAAATGTGACTAACTTTGAACATATAAAATAAAAAAGTTATAATGTAATCTCATAAATATGAGTACTTTGGTGACTCCTATTTACCAAAATCAAAAGACCAATTTTTGTTGAGAGGATATTAAATTATGTGCTTTTGCTCTCTTAAGACAGTATCCATGCTGTAAACACGCAAAATAATTAACAAAATGTTTTTACCCTTTTGGAACCTCCTAAATATGGACAAGAAAAGATAAATCTCAGTGGTATTAATCCCTCTTTTTTTTTTTAACAATTTTTTTAGGTTTGAAAAAATATCACCAAACAGTCATAAAGAAAATGTCTTTCCAACTTTATTTGCTAGTATTTTTTTTACAGATTAAAAAATTAAAAGGAGGTGCAAATACCTTCTCATTGGTCTAGTGGTATGAGTGTCCGCCCTGAGACTGGGAGGTTGTGGGTTCCAATCCACAGTTGGGTCATACCAAAGACTTTAAAAATGGAACCCAATGCCTCCCCGCTTGACACTCAGCATTAAGGGGTTGGACCAAATAGTTCCCGAGCACAGTCACTGCTGCAGCTCACTGCTCCCCATGGGGATGGATCAAATGAAGATGTAATATCACCAGTGTGTCATGATGACTAAGGGGACTTTAAATTTAAATAGTTCAACAATTTGAGCAAATAAAATAACTATGGTGAAGAAATTATCTGCATCCAAATATCATCTGACAGAGATGATGAGGAGCAAAAAAAAATGGGAGGTGGTAAAAGTAAAGATGAAATGTTGGCATATCTTTCTCCTGTAGACAGGGGCGCCCCCCAAAAAATTTGATAAGGGTGGCCAGAAGGGGCCAAAGAAATTTTTGGGGTGGCACACCAAATTGGTCCTTGTGGTAACTCCGGGAGAGTTTAGCCTGTGGCGATGCATTGCATTGCTCCTTTATTCTTTTTTATTAAAAGACAATATGCATCCAAAACACAAATTTGTGAAACACAAAAATTTCATAAGAATACATTTCCGTTATTTTAAATGTTATTCCCAATTTTTTTTTTAGAATTTTATTTTTTAGTTTAATTCACCTGTTGCTGTGGTCACAAAAAACTATGGAGATATAAACTTTTATTTTGAAAATGGTGAGTAGCAGAAACATATATAATTGTTTTAAAATTCTGATTATTTATTTACTCATTAATTGTATAATTTTCTTATTGGGTTTTACATTTATGTCTTGAATAAATAAGATGAATTTATGGTTTGAGTGAATATTAATATGATTTATTAAAGCAGCATTCTGCAACTTTGCAGTTATATGGTCTCTGTCGCCCTCTAGAGGCTTGCTGCGTAACGTCACTGTTGTAAAATCAAATCTCTCTCTCGGGCATAAGAGGCATGTTTACATTCCTAATGTCAGGCAGAACAACGAAAACAAACTTTTCCACCTCCACACATTGAATAAATAGTTTTATCAGGACTGTATAACAACTTTATGCCCAACCAAACACAATAACCCCGGTGAAATAATTTATTACTTACCTATCCATTAGCAGCACGGCTAGGTCAGAGTCCGTAGTTCATGCCTTTCTTTCTAAAAGAGCTCTCCAGCGAGGAAAAGACGGCCCAATATTAACTCTGGTCTTTGCTCTTGCTCTATCACGTTCTCCTTTTCTTTTCCTAGATTCCTCTGATAAGGGATTTCTAGCTTTCTTTGGTGAATCTGCCGCTGCTACAGCGAGTCTACGTTATACAATTATGGCAAGCCAAAGGGATAAAAAAAATGCGCGTTCTAAACTCGCATTATGTCCGCCAAAACGCTCATTCAAGAAGTGCATTTTGGCAGACATAATGCTCGCTTTTAGAACACGTGAGTTTTTGTCCCTTTGGCGGACATAACGCACGTTTAGAATGCGTGCTTTTTTTAATCCCTTTGGCTTGCCATATACTGCCGTAAAACGACACCCAGTCAGTACATCCTGCGGCTACCCGAAGCTCAAAAACTGTATAGTGTGGTAAACAGACGTGGGACCCCCAACACTATCACAGGTATGAAAATGAACATAATAGATAATAATATGACGCAAAAACTTAACAAAAAACTATAATTTTAAGGTGTAAAAGTTGCGGAATGTTGCTTTAACACTGGTCTTCCCCGGGGTGGCCATGGCCACCCCTTGGGGGCACCACTGCCTGTAGAGCTTCTGTCATGGAAAACTCAAACCATATCCTCTAAAGACAAACCTCAGCAATAATTAATTACTTATTAGAATATCATAAATATGGCCTCCCTGAGATCTTTTACGTTATATCATTCCCTAATCTTCCTCTAAATTTCACTATAACGTCTCACTTTTTCCTTCAAACACTGTTTATTCCAGCATCCACCAATATTTTTACCTCAGTTTTTCCCATGTCAGCTCAGCAGGAACAGTTTATTTCTCTTTAATATTGTTTCCCGGCATAATATTTCCCATATTTCTCGTTTTCTGTACCTCTTTTATCACTCTCTATTGTATAACGACGCTGGCCCCGGGCAAACAGCATGCTGACTGAGATAAAAGCTGACCATGTCGTCCTTTTTGTGCCATGCCAGTCATCATGAAATGAGCACAGCCGGTCTGGGAAACAGAGCTGAGGACTATCCTCTTCAATCGCCTCTAAGCCTTTTCGTGTTACACCTAAAATGAAGGATTGTGGCTACTGGAGTGGAGACAAGCCACTGCCTGTCTGTTGTAGATTAGCCCATTCGCACTCGCACACACACACATGCACTCTCAATTATTGCACATGTAGGTGGCACGTTCACACGAGAAAATAAATAAATAGCAGTAGCAAAGACAGGAAGCTCTGAGTACCTGCCTGGCTTCTGAAGATGAGAGGCAAAGACATCCTGCTTAGCTTGATGACTAAAAAAAATCATTAAATTCTCTCCATCAAAGTGGAGACTGAGAAGTTGAAAGAAGACAGAAAAAAAGAGAATAATGAGAGTCCTGTGCTGTCGCACATTAATTTCAAGACCAGCTGCTTCAACAAAGTAGTAAAATAAATTCTTCCTCACGTCCTAAAACCGCTCAACAAAACAAAAGCATGCTGATCTCCTACTTTACCAGATGGACTCATCATGGGCGTACTCACCTAAAGCATCAGGGAGCATCCTAGCACTGCTACATTCAGATCTTCTTCGCCCTCGGTGACTTCGCTCACCGCAGCCATCATAAACTGTCCACATTATTAGGTAATATATTCCTGCCCTCCATCACTAACCCATAGTTGAGCCTCTTGGAGGTTAAATTCATTATTTTGTAACCACAGACTGCTCAAAGAAGGCAGCTTTATAATTTGATATACCAGCATGGTTTTCTTTTGGGGTCTGACCACTGATAAATTGACCAGAATAACTCATGGTCCTTGACTCTGTGTGATGTAAAAAACTGTATTCTGGTGCTTTAATGGACCTCAGCTTCACATTTTAAGTGTCATCCACTAAAAGATGCCGTTACGGAGGAAGATTTCCAACAAATGTGATGTCTCAATGCACTAGGCGGTTATTAGTTTGAAAGCAGCAATGCTCACTATGAATAGTGCTATAGACGTGTCCTGACCTGTGACTCCAGTGGCAAAAGAAGGTTTTCCCTCTGAGTTTCCTTTGATGGCTTGCACAAAGATCTGGTACTCTGTTCCTGGATGCAGACCTGCAGAAAGATGCCGTTTTTAACTCATTGAGACAGAGTTAGCTTTAGCGTCATGCAATGCAACCAGTTTCTTAATTAGGGGAAGGCCTGGAAATGAGTTATTCATCAGGATTCAATAGATACTCATATTTGACCCAATATAAGATAACGTCAGCTTGTTTGAGCCTCATAAAATTCCAGAAAGGTTCAATTGCTTCTGTGTCAAAACTCACCCACAATAGTATGTTTGGTGCGTGCCTCTTGGCTCCTCTGTACCTTCAACCTATCCTCCTGTCCCAACGGGTCAGTGTGTTTCAGTCTGAAGTAATCCACCTCTGCCCGTGGGTTCCTCCAGTCCACTTGGATGGAAACCTCCGTCTGGCTAAGGACTCGGATATCATCAATAGTCGAGACATCTGGGAAGAATACAAGATCTGGTGGGACTGCCAGTACAGATAGGAGCCTCACGCAAAGAGGCCGACATTAAAGAAAGCACAATCAAAAGCATGTGTCCCATGCCATCCGCAAATATCCTCGAGCTGATTCCCCGGCACCTTAAAATGAGATGTGTCTGGGAAGGGGGGCAGGCAGGAATTTTGCTATCCAGGAAAAAAAGTAAACCCAAAACTGACCACCAACATTTTCACACTTAATTTTAAAAACGCTTGTATGTAAAGGTGCAAAGCTGGTTTTTGGGATTATGGGATTGGAGGAGGCACATAAGGAAATTAAGTTGAGTAAAACAACCAAGAATTATATGAAGTGATCTAAATTGTGTCCTAAGTGACCCAAACCCAGAAGTATATATAAAAGGGGTGCATGGGTAAAATGTTAAGTGTTAAAAGGGGGAATTGATTGGACTTGCTATATTTTTCATATATTTATTTATTTTTGTGCATGATTTTCTAATGCATAACACAACTAAAGATGGGGAACAAATGCAGATTTTCATTTTTCCCATGGTGAGGACATGCCTCCAGATTTAAAACATGTGTTGGGAGAAAAACAAAATAAAACCATACAACAAAGCAAACAAAAAATTGCTGAAATATTTTGCCAGCTTTTAGTGTTTTTCACAGAAAAACATTTTCTGCAACCATCCTTTGAAGTAGACCATCATTCAGAGTTCTAACATGAAAACTACGTGAGATCCTCTGTAAAACAACGAATCGGCAGTTAGTCATACAATATAAATGTGCACGCTTATGCAGAGCCGTCATGTGATTTGATGCAAAGACCACTTGAAAAATGGCAAAAAATCATATTTTGCATGAATGGATCTTAACAAGGTTCCAGGTATATCTTCAACATGCAACAAGAAGGAATGGGAGTGAAACAAACACTTAAACTGAAAGAGGCTGTTTTACAGCAGATCAAAAGTTTAAGACCACATGCCTTCAGCCTAATCTGTGCAAAAATGTGGATTTATTGTCAATTTCTGTTAGGTAGTGGCATCGTCATGACGTTCTGATGGCAAAGGCAAAAAAAAAAAAACGTTCTGTTTTTGAACAAGGTTGGGTTGTTGAACTGTAAGACAGCCATTTGGAATTATTGAAATGATCCTGAGGGCTATGGTTCAGAAAAGTTAGGTGGAAAAGCCAAAAGAACGCCACCAGCACTGAGATGGAGGATCCAATTGGCTGTCCATCAAGACACCGGATGATCATCGACCCAGCTTAGGCCGTTACTGGTGCCAACTGCAGCCCAATAACCATCAGATGGCATCAGAGACTGGAGGACATCTTCAAAGGTCTCCTTGAATGCCACAGAGCTGACCGTTTGGACTTTGCAAGAGAGCACCAACCATGGGACACTAAAAGGTGGAAGAAAGTTTTATTCTCTGATGAAAAGACATTTAGCCTTGATGGTCCTGATGGTTTTCAACGTTACTGGCATGACAAGCAGATCCCACCTGAGATGTTTTCTATGCACCACAGTGGAGGGGCGTGTCCTCCTACGGCAAGCCCGAAGGACAACAGACATTAATAACAAAGTTTGTATTTGTTCAATGTTTGCAAATAAAGATTGAGAAAAAAAAGACATCAATAACAGTCTCTGAGTCTTCCGGGTTTTTGGACTCAAATGTCTGACGTGTTGTGTTAAACTACTATATTTAGCATATTTTTAGATCCAACGTGTTGCTACCACATGTACAGTGTGCAGTTAGGTTGCATTGAAGCACTAGGTCGTATAGTGTTAGAACATTACTCGTGAGCTTTGCTCTGCAAGGGAGTCGTACACTTTGAGATGGAGCTGAATGCTGCGAGTGAAAAAGTCGCACAGTGTACGCCCGACTTAAGGGGAACAAGAAATAACTTCTGGGTCGCTCCTGTTTATTAGCTTCAGTTCTTTAAATAACTCTGGAGCTTTTTGCCTGCCAGTGTCGAATCACAAATGCCGGCGATACAAAGTTAACTCAATGCAGGCTTGATAACCTCACTGTAAACTGTTACTCTGTCCCTCTTCAAAACTGACCCCCCCCCCCCCGGCTGAGAATGAAATCTGTTTCAATGTAACAACATGACTGAGACATTAGAAAAAATTGGATTATTTCACTGTAGAATTCTTACATATTGCTCCTTTAACTGTATTTATTATACTAAAGTTACATCTTTATTTTTGGACTCTTATTTGTGACATTTTTATTTGTTTGTTTTTAAATCAGGGAGTTTTCAGGGCTACTTGTGCTTACCTGTGGTGGCTTCAATCAAGTTTGCTTCACTTCTAATCTTTTTGATGACAGCAAGCACCTGGACAATGTAGGTAACCCCCGGGGTCAGACCTGTGATCAGGTAGGAGTTCTCTGTGTTGGAAACCTGAACCTAGAAAACACAGGGGGGTGAAATTAGATATTAAAGTTGTATTTAATTATTTAGTTAAATTTCATAAGAATCAGAAATAAAAGCATACCTGCTCCATGTCACTCTCAGCAAATTTGGGATGGTATGATAACACATAATACTCTGCCCCGCGGACTGGTTCCCACTCAACCAGAAGAGAGACGTCAGTCACTTCGAGCAACTGTAGCCCCTGAGGTCCAAAAACTAAAGAAGAAGTGGAGACATATGATGAATAAAATCCTGGAAATAACTAAATTTAATCTTGTTTTGAATGTTTTCTTTGCTGACCTTTCTGTTTTTCAACTGAATGGATATTTATGCACTGTTTACGTTTATATAAAGGCCCCTAAAAGCATATTTGACCATTTGCTTTGCGACAGAAATAAAAGATGAGGTCTTGAACGAAAAGGAATTCATTATTTTGAAATCTGAGGTTTCCTACCCAGCTGGAAAGAAACATTGCTTTTTTTTGTGGTCACGCGGCACAAGGCCACCATGTTTCAGTAGAAATGATGGAAAGACTATAATACAGGTAGGGAAGAAATTAGGCAGTACAATAACAACGCGCTGTGGGAGAGTGAGACTTTCTACAAACAAGGACTTTCTGTGAGTAAAATGCAGACACAAACAGCACCCAGCTGTAAATTTTATGAAGTAAAACAAGGAGCAAGGGCATGCATGACGGGGAAATGTGTATAATGAGCAGCCAAGAGTCTACTATAACGTTGGCAGGAGAAAAATTTACATCAGGTTCCACCAGTCTGATGTTTTTCAAGAAATGTCCCTCCATGCAGGAGCATTTAACACCCCCCTGTTGCTACTCGAGGCAAAAAGATCAACAAACCTTTATTTTAAATAACATGGCAAACCAGGTAAAGCAAATAAATTAACATGTTTAAGTTTAAAACGTGGAACAATGTGAGTCTAAGCTAAAAATGACTGGAATTTAAAGGAAATAGCATGTGATATAATTCAAGTCTTTAATAATTTATATTAAAACTTAAAGGCACACTTGGCAGTTTTGCTTGCTTTTAGCACCCCCTAGTGTCCATTATTAATTATCTGTGGTCAAAGCAAAAGTGAAGCTTATCTCCTACCTGTGCGTTCATCTTTTTAACACCTTAATCTAACTGCTGAAATGTCTCCTCAGCCTTCATTAGTGTCTACAGGAGCGGTTCATCACTAAATCAAACAAATCAGCTGTGTTCATGATCTAAAACATGCAGGAAACATGCTGGAAGCAGACTGCAGCACCAGGCATGTCAGCTCCATTTGTTCAAAGTCCAACAGGGGCCGGACCGCCACTCTGAAGTTGCAAATGCGGTATTCTGGCTACAGATGGCGGTGAGGGTCTGAGTGACATTTCATTAACCCTGTAAAGGGTCATTTTAGCACATACTGGCTCAAGAAAATGATTTAAAAAGGTGAAAAAGTTGCATAGTATGGCTTTAAGAGGCACATATTACATTAAACTGGTCTAAGAGCCAAGCTGCTAAATGTAGATTGACATCCATCGAAATCAAATAACAGCCTCATAAAATAAAGAATGCCCTTTGTGCTCCTCTTTCCACATCTCTATTACTGCTGCTAACACCTTAAAACAACATGGTGTATTTTTTTTTCCTATGTTCCTTTTCTAGCCTGACTTTGTATTGATGTTGGATTTGGTTCAATGGCACCTACACATGAAGCTGCAGGTCTGTCTGCAGAGCAAAACAACATGAAAAGAGAAAATATTTGACCCTGGTGACCTGCTACCGTCTGAACTGTTCATCCTCTGATTTGCTGTTTCAGGAACTCTGGCTCAGAAACAGAAATAATAGAACTTTGTTTACACAAAACTTAATTGCAAATGAATCAGCCATAGATACAAAAAATGATTTCTATGAAAGTAAAAGAATTCAAATTTTTAGACATTTTATCTTATTTTTAGTCTAAAAAGAAAATCAATTCTTCTCTAGAAAAATAGCGTTACTTAAAATAAGGTAAATATTCACAAATATGATCCAAATTGTCTTGTTTTGAGTAAAAAAAAATCTTGAAACTATTCTTAAAACTATAGCAAAAGAATCTAATTTTAGGTTCATTAGCCAGTTTTAAGGTTTCTAGCCAAGCAGCTTTTGCTTACCCCATTGGCAGATTATTTTTTACTCAAAACAAGAAAATTTGGATCATATTTAAGAATATTTACCTTATTTTAAAGGAATATTCCACAGTGCAGTGATTCTCCTGATCTGGCAGCAGTCCGTCTGCTTTAGCTTAGCATAAACAATGGAAGTGAATGGCAGGTACTAGCATTTTGTGTGCAAAAGTGATTAAAATGACTCAATAATGATACCAATTATTCCTGGTGAGCTCAATAATCATGTTGACTGCAAATAACATAACACGAAGAATTTGCAGAAGCCCATTTAGACTTGGGACTACATTACGACAAAGCATCGCTGCAAGTCGCCGCTGCAAGTCGCTGCTGCAAGTCGCTGCTGCAAGTCGCTGCTGCAAGTCACCGCTGCAAGTCACCGCTGCAAGTCGCATGGATATACATAGAATTACTGCGCTGGTTACAAAATGCTTTTTTCTCACTTATCTAACTGTGGGGAATACAGAAATAGACCAAATTTCACTTAGGGGTGGAATATTCCTTTAAGTAATGCTATTTTTCTAGAGAATAATTTATATTCTTTAAGACTAAAAATAAGGTAAAATGTCTAAAAATAGGCTTTTTAAAATTTTTTTTGCATTATTGCATTTGCATTATTATATGGAGAGATGTGCAAAATTTTCTTATAGTCATACACAAAAAGTATAAATCCATGAAGTTATTTTAATCAGCGAATTTCTTTAAAATGTGCATGTATGTCTACGTTTACTGCAACTGCTCGTGTCTCAGCTTCCCCAACCTTGGATTGCTTCAGAATGCAAATGTGTTAACCGTTTCTGACCATAAGTAGCTGGTTGAGCAGATTATTTAGCAGGAAAGGTGATGATATTTTCCTGCAACTGAACTCCAAAGACTGATAGTTGTTGTGTTTTGTGACCTGATGTCATGAGTTGTTTAGGTGTCAAAGATGTCATGGTCACGGGTCAGCTCGCTGAAAAATGGCCTTTAGCTGCTTGATCTGAAATAACTTTCGAGAAATGCTTTGAATTCCACAGAAGTCACTCAAATGACCACAGCCATCACTTCAGCTTTATTCAGAAGGATGGATAAGTTAGGTTTTAAAAGTAAATTGCTGTTTTCACAAGAAACTGCAGAAGTCAAAAGAAAACAAAAGAAACCTTGAAGTGATAGCTGTAAACTCACATGAAGGAAAACAGCAAGAGGGCATGCTCTCCACCTTTAACCTACTGAGTTTTGATGCACCTGAGGAGGTGAACACAAGCTAACGTAACGAGCTAACGAACGCACCAGAATAAAAGATCGCAATGACGCCACAGGCACCATCAAAAGCTGTGTGTGTGAGAACAGCAGATATGAAAACATGAGCAAGAAAAGAAGACTTTAGAGCATCATGTTTGTTACGTAAATAGTTTTTTTAAAGTCTTAATCCTTTTTGTTCAGTTAACTCTGATAGAATGTTGACCACAAAACAGTAGGACAAAAGTGCCTCATGTCAACGTGGCTTTGAAACAATAAATCAAACACATTCATGGTCAAAGACTTGGATTTAAAATAAACATTTTATCATTTTGTTGTTTGTTTCTACTTTACTAAAGTTCTCCTCTTTGTTTGCAAGTCGTTTTTCAAATCAGAAGTGCAAAAGAGTTTGGTTTTGATGTGACAGATTCAACCACATCAGTCACTTTGGTTGAATCTGTTTTATGCTTTATGCCTAAAAGAGCAACATCTTCTGTACATCACACACTCAAATGCTTTTTTTCACACCATCTACTTAAAGAGGACCTAGAATGTTAACCAGTTGTTGTTGAATAAAGACAGCTTGGGTGGTCAAAAGTAGCATACCAAAAAGTCAAAGCCGTGTGTGACCTACTTTTTATGTAAATTAGAAAGTTGAAAAAGGCGAGAGAAAAACTTCTGTTCTGAGAAAACCTTCCTTAACACGTCACTAGGGGGAGCCACGCCTCCTCAAACCTGCATGTCTCCGGTGTCTGAGGCCTTCTGGGGAAACCAACCAATCAGCAAGCAGCTCATTATCACATTCATGTCCTGTCCACTTTCATCTCATAAATATTCATTTAGCATTTTTCCCTTAGTCGTTACACTCGCCCTTTATTGTAAACAGATGACTCCCTAAGTTATTGCAACATGTTATGTCTCTTCTTGGATTTGTTCCTTTTAGCTGCAGGAAAGGCTCCACTGAGGGTATGCAAATGTATTTTGTTTGCTTAAAATACTTATAAATCATGCAAATGAGGTCCTGGAGTGGTGTAATAAATATATGCATTGTGAGAGCGCAGTACCTATTCTCAACATTCCCACTTTGCAGAGTGAAGGGACACAAAGCACTACAAAAGTCTATTGTTAGAAGGCATCAAGAAGAAAAATATACTTCTGGGAAAATCATTTCATATCACAAATTGAAATGTAATAAAACACTAAAAAATTATAATCTATAGTTTTTGTCAAGTTTTTATTTAGCGTTATCTATGATTTATTTTATGGCTATTACTTTTTAAAAGAATGGATTTTTCTTAAATCAAAGTTTGAACAAAAGCTTTAGACATATGGGACAAGAAACAGTTCCTAAATGATGTGGATGAGATATTTAAAGGTCAATTTTACTGATATTTTTAATACATTTGCAGTGGTCTCTAGTAGGAATGAATGTTTTGTAATTTGTCCTCTGGGGAAAAAGAGTTCCGGTGCACCTGTTTGAGGACTTTGGAGGACAAAGTAGCTTCAGACGACAGGATTTGGAGTCTTATTTCCTGATATTTGGACATCTTGCCTCTGATTGGCTAACAGCAACACGACTCTACCATGAACTCTGCTCTGAAATGTTGATGTTTTATCTCCACAAATAACAGAAACCTGGAGGAGTTCTGCTGTGTGGTGGAGTTGCTAATGCTAACGGTTAGCTTCTACAAGCTGAGACGTTGCTGCTTCCTGTACGCTAAACCAACAACAGCCTTCTCTGTCGGGAGTCAAGATGGATGAGTCCATGAATGTTAAGGGACAGTGTGACGTAGATCTGTCAGGATTTTCATATCCTAGCATTTCATCGTCTATTTTCTATCAAACTCTAATGCAGGAGATAGGGGTAGGAGACTATTTTCACGTTCAGCCTGCATGACAAACTCTGAGTGACCAATTCTAATCAGAAATAATAATTAAAAAATGTTTTTTCACTGAAGTTGACCTTTAAATACGTCTTCCAAAGCTCTGTCAATGTACTTCTTCCTCAGATGGGATGATTCTAAGGTTTGGATGTTCTTTATTAAAGGGTCGTGAATCCACAGCAGTCCTCACTGTCAGACACTCATGAAGAACAGATCTCAGACCTCTGTTAGAAGTGGCTGCCTGCGGTGCATCTGATGCCAGGGGAGACATGCCCACAGAGTGCTGCTTCGGAGACGTCTGGCATGTATTGATTCTGCTTTGATGTATCGTCAGATGGAGATACTTTTGACAGTATAGCATTTATGTCTCAAAGTAATATTACTTCTGTTTTTTAATAAAAAGAATGGAGTGACAGGATGATATCAGACACTTCAACCTGATCTCCTGTTGTTTCTCTCACAGGAGGCTGTTAAGGTTTTGTCGTTTGTTTTGCTCCCTCCATCTGTGTTTTCTGTCCTCCATGTTTTTTTTTTAAAAAGTGCAGATGGTATTGACATTCCTAGCAGCTATTTGACACAACTCTCTCATCTCCTTTTGATCTGATTGTATCGCTTTCCCTGAATTTCTTTAAATTCTTCACCATGTTGTTGCTTCTAATCCAATCTAACTATTTATAAAGATTTTCCAAGTACTGTAATGCCAAAGGTTAGTACAACAACTTGCAGCAGCAGGTGTGCATGGGTGAATGACTGGTAATGTTGTAAAGTGCCTTGGGGGGTTGTAGAACCCAAGAAGGTGCAGACCATTTACTGCTTTTACAAAAAAGTAAACAAAGATAAAATAGACGTGAGTAAAAGTATAAAACTAGCTATAATATATTTTGATTTTTTTTTAAATTATCAAATTAAAGTATAAAACTAGCTAAATATATTTGAACTGGACATAAAAGAAAATGAGAAATTAAATCAGAAACACAATTTCAAATGAATGTCTTACATTTTGCCATGGACCAATTACTTAAGTTCTTAGAAACAAAGAGTTTCATTTTGGCCAGTTTGTCATGAAATGGTGGTTGTAGAAGGACCCAAAATGCATGAATATCCAGGAGGCAGCCAGGTAGAGTTGAAAAGATGAAAATGTTTATTTTACCGCAGTGGTCTGGAGCAGGAACAAAAATCATCAGGTGCAAACACAGGGAGGGAGGCAGGCAGGAAACGCAGGGATATAACAGACGCAAGTAACGGCTTGTAACACACACACAGATAAACACAAGGAACCAACAGTGAACACTGGAAAGGGCTTGGTTTAAATACACTGAGGTAGTGATGAGCAAACAGGGAGCAGGTGTGTTGATTACTGAACTGTTGCAGGTGTGACTGGTTAACGGGGCACTGGGGGAAAAACACTGAAAGAACAGAACTATGGAATTGGGAGGCAGAACACAAACAGGACGAAACCAAATATGACAGCTAAAGACACAAATTAACCTAACTAAATACCACACAACTAGAAACTAAATGACTGGAATAATATACTAGATGACTAAAAGTAAAACCTGACATTATAGGAAACAGAACACAATAGAGAACATAACTACAAAGCTTGAAGGGCTGGGAAAATGAACTAAACCATGAACAGAGAATGACTAAGGATAAAACATTAATCAAATGGGAAATATATGAAAAGGGGAAAATGATGAAGGACTGGAGCAAAGGAGTGGCTAAAAGGTGACTCTACAGGGAACAGGTAACATCTGAGAGAACACGGGGTCAAGGGTGAAGGACACACAAGGAGGAGAACTAAAATGAGTGCTGGGGAGACAAGGGAGAGGGGATATGGAAGAGACTGGGGAGACAAGGACACAGGACATGACACAGTTGGAAAAAAGCTAGATTTCATTGATTTGCAGATCAAATTTAAAATTAATATCCACTTTGACTCCAAGATCACATGTTTAATATGTTATTTCCTCCGCTCTACCACCTCTACACACTGCCTGCACCAACCACGGACAAAACTCTCCACTATGGGAGACAGGTCCTTCAAGGCAGTGGCCCCTCGACTGTGGAATTCTCTACCAGAGTCTCTGAAGGCTCCACAATCTGTGGAGGTTTTCAAAAAAGGTCTTAAGACATTTTTGTTTAATAGGGCTTTTTAGAGTAATTTTTATGATCTATTTGTTTTACACTTTTTTATATAGCTTGTAATTTGCTGTTTTTATGGATTTTTAGATGGATTTTTTGTTGTTTTAGATGGATTGTTTGTTGTGATTGTTTTTAACCCATACTCTGTAGCAAGTTGAGATTTCCTTGAAATGTAAAGTGCATTATAAATAAAATGTATTATTATTATTATTGTTGTTATTTCAGTGGAGCTCCAAAATCTGTCATTTCTGTCTTGTTTTAATTCAACTTCAGAAAATTGATTGGCATCCATATCAGATCATCCAAAAATTGAAGCCAATGAGTGACACAGTGAGGGTTTTTTGTTTTGTTTTAAAGAAACAGAAACGTGAGTGTTGTCAGCATAACAATGAAAAGAGATGTGCTTCCTGAGTATTGTACCTAGAGGAAGCTCATACAAAAAGAAAAGAAGGGGTCCCAAATCAGAACCCTGTGGTACCCCAAACAGGAAATGAGCAGAGGCCAACACAAGATTGCCAAGGCTAACTTAAGAGAAAATGTTTTAGGGGTTTGTCTGTAATACTCCTGCTCCAAATGTGAGAAGAAAGTTTCATGATCTTCAAAAGCTGCTGCAAGATCCAATAATGGAATGAGCTGTATTTGATAGCACCTTCTAGAGTCCTAGAACCCCCCAAGGCACTTTACAACGCAATCAGTCATTCACCCATTCATACACCCATTCACACCCTGGTGGTGATGAGCTAAAGTGTAGCCACAGCTGCCCTGGGGCGCCCTGACAGAGGTGATGCCTGCTGAGCACACCAACCACCACCAGCAGCATTCTCTGCCGGGAGCCGGGATCGAGCCTGCAACCCTCCGATTACTGGACAACCCGCTCCACCTCTGGAGCTACTGCTGCAATACTATAAAAATAACACAATAATCATCATGTGTGGCTAAAAATGCATGTGTAAAATAGTCAGAACAAGATTGCGCAATGTCTAAAATATTATATTTATAGTATGTTTGTAACATTAAAGCCAATTTTAAAAATTCACTCTGGCATCTGCTTATATTCCTGTGATCCTGCTCATCACTCAGACAGTTTTCTCTGCCTCAATGATGCTGCCAATACCACAGTTTCCTGTCTGTTTGCTCATTCATGGTCAGTCTGCCAAAACAACATTAGATCACCAATTTATTTCTCTCAATGATCCATTTTAAATGTTGCTAATAAATCACTTTAAACACATATTGCTCTCTTGTGTCTGGTATTGCATCCAGTTCTTGACATCATTGAGATCTTCTTTGGTAGAAAACACGTAGGTCTTCTTTTACTGTTTGAACTGAGTGAACAGAGAAAGCCAAGAATCTTAGCTTTGAAAATCAGAGAGATGTTTTTTTGAGGGAAACAAACCCTCTGTCTCCTTCTTAAGAAATAATTTTGAGACAAATGCTAAAATCCACAGATTAAGACTTTTGAAGTTACTTACCTAAAGAACAGTCTTCCCCATAAAAGCCTTCCTCGCAGATGCACTGGCCACTCACGCACTGCCCATTGCCGATGCAGTCGTTGGGACACTTAGGGATGCTGCAGTCTTCACCAGTGAAGTGAGGGAAGCACACACATTTCCCATCCACACACTGTCCCTTATCGTTACAGTTGTCCGGACATGTCAGCAGGCTGCAGTCTTCCCCCGTGTAGCCCTCGTGGCACACGCATTTCCCATCCACGCATCGCCCGTTGTCGTTGCACTCATCAGGACAGGAGGACGAAGAGCAATCTGGCCCTTCCCATCCCGGGTAACAGAGACAGCTGCAGGTAGGCTGTTGGTAGGTACCATGGCCGCTGCAGCTAGTATCCACGCCTTTGAAGAATACAAGTAAAATCCACTTTTTATAGCTTTTCTTGTATTGATTACATTTCTACACATAATAGGAAAAATATTCACATTAAAGGCAAGCAGAGAATAAAATTAACCAACTTTCTGTCTTAGCTTCTCTCTTGTTTGTGACTTACCTACGGCGCCACCTGCTCCACAGCATCCCTGTGTGCACTGAGTCTTCAGATAGTTGACCTCTTCTTCCAGTCCGTTGACTCGGTACAGCAGATCCTTAAAGCTCTCTGACTCCTCACAGTCACACTTGGGTGTCTGTAGCCTTATATTGTGTTTGAAGACAATGTCATTCTCTCCATTTATGGTGTCTTTCTGCAGACCTACAAAAGGACGGACATCATATTGTTAAGATACTTAAACTTCAATATTGCACAGGAAATCTGTGATGTATCATTCCTTCTTTTGTCTGGAATTGCTTCCAACTGACTCTTTTTTTATTTTTGACCTGTCTCATCCTGGGTTGTACAGCTGGAGCTTCCCGAGGCGTCAATTTTATAGACGTGGCTGAAGGTGATCCCCTGCTGGGAGTTTGAGGGGTCGGGCTGGTCGTCCGTGGAGCTTACACATCGTGATGCAGCACAGAGCAGGGTCAATAGGGACAGGACCCTCCACAGAGGACATGTGGTCATAGCTGCAAATGAAAGTGAGAATAAATGTTAAATCCTCCTGCCTTCTTTGTTTTTCAAGTACCAACAGGCAGCCAGATTACACAGGATGTAAATGCTTAGTGGCTGGTCTTCCAGTAAAGGTTTAAACTTTGTTTCAAGTATAAATGAGTGATGTGGTTAATACCACAGCCCTAAATCATTTCTTCAACCTGCCTTTTTTTCTAAATGTGAATGCTATGACTATGTGGAAACTTTGAGTTAACTCTCTTGAATAACGATTGGCTCTCTCTGATGCATCATAATTTTTTTTTTCCATGAAATAATGAAACGCTTTTGCCAAAACACCAGTTACCATTATGAGATATTAAACATCATTACCAGTATTGCACTGTAAAATGTTTCGCTTTATGTTTATTTTCTCACCTTCGTTTTCAAAATGTTTTTCACCTGTTCATTCAGTGGTAGAACTAGGTTACTGACAGAGGGTCAGTCATTTCCTTTGTTACACTTCTATTCATTAGGATTATAATTCATTGTAACACAATATAATTAATATTAATGTAACAATGTGGGGTATTAATGATACATGCAACATCCTACTGAATCATACCCATAATAATTTTCTCTTTTTGTTATTTCAGCAGCATTTTTCCAGTTAAAATGTGCTCTTACCAAACAATTGACCTGCCAATCAGAGGGTTGATGAATGGAGCTAATTGTCCTGGCATTAAAACCCCAGTGTGTAATATTTTTATCTGTTTACTACCAAATTCTGTGTATCCAGTGCACAAACTTGTCCTTTTTCATTAATATTTCTCACCAACATCAATTCTAAATATTCCTCTCAGCTTCAAATTTTATATTTTTAATACATAAACTGTGGTCAATGCTCCATGGTCATCCTCCATCTTGAAATACCGTAGCTATTTAGGGACATACGACTATGACTGTAACCTGAAAGAAACAGCAGAGGGCAGCAGTGCGCCCTGGAAGCATGGCGTCTGCCAATTCAACTAAGAAGAAGAAGAGACTAGCTACACTGTTGCTGTACTTTGTTAGTTTGAATAACAAACAATGAAACAGAAAGACACGTCAAATTTGTCAGGTCTTATTCATTTCCAACACTCGGCAGCCGCATATGATGAGATCCCCGCCTGCCAAGTGTTGTCCCTGACTCACCTCAAGTTGATCATTCGTCTTTTCTTCATAATAAAGCTCCCAATCTGGTCCCAACATATCAGTTCCAAAGTCCTTCTTCAAGAAAGTTTCTTCTATTAAAGTCTCCTCTCTTACCGCAGCCTGCCGTGTCTCCCAACACGCTTCAGCGGTCGGCTGCTAGCATTAGTTTACTTCAGAGCCAGTGGCTAAGTTAGCATTAGTTTACTTCAGAGCTGGTGGCTACGTTAGCATTATTTTACTTCAGAGCTGGTGGCTAAGTTAGCATTAGTTTACTTCAGAGCCAGTGGCTACGTTAGCATTAGTTTACTTCAGAGCTGGTGGCTAAGTTAGCATTAGTTTACTTCAGAGCCAGTGGCTACGTTAGCATTAGTTTACTTCAGAGCCGGTGGCTACGTTAGCATTAGTTTACTTCAGAGCCGGTGGCTACGTTAGCATTAGTTTACTTCAGAGCCAGTGGCTACGTTAGCATTAGTTTACTTCAGAGCCGGTGGCTACGTTAGCATTAGTTCACTTCAGAGCCACACCGTATGCCACCATTAGCTGGCTAAGCGACAGCAGCTTGTTTACTCCGCTGCTCTCAGATCCACGTGACACTGGACCCCCCAGCTGACGTCACCCCTCCTCCGTGTGTGAATCAGTGACAGCTATGCTCGCATCCTTTAGGACTGGTAGGTTGATATAACAGCTAACACAGTCATAATTAAAAATGCTTTTTTTAATTGGTCGAGTAGTTATATGCTTTGTGTGGGTTAGGCTAGAGAGATTGGAAATAGATCAATCTCATGCTATTTATAAAAAATGGACCTGATCGCTGGAGTGAACATAGATATGTACTGTAAATGGGAGTGAATGCTGGAGTTGTTGCCTTTTTGAGTGGGCCACCGTAGCTGCAATACTTACTCTGAACTGCATGGCGCTAAAGAGTCACATTTCTTACCATGATTTCTATGGATATCACACATAGGACCTTTAAAGATATTTGAAGAAATATTGTTTTTAAAATGATGTAAACAAGTAATGCAAAAAAGTAAAGAAATTTCTAAAAAAAAATGAAGGGTAGATTTGAAGCGTTTAGTTATTTCTAGGAGTTTAAAGTGGCTGGCTTTAGCTAACCCAGTTTTTCTTCAGAGGAAAAACCAGGAAAGGTAACTAGAGTATAAAGCACATGAGATTATCTTTACTGACAGATAAAATACTCCATCTGTTTTTAGTGCTAGTGTACACACTTTGTTCAGATTACATCTTTGGCATAAACTACAAAATGTGGAGCCCTTGAAGCGGTCTGTGTTTGTAGTTTCAGGGTTCATAAGGAGTCACCTTTGTGCTTTCACGGCTTCAGAGAGGTGAGGGAAGGGACACAGTTCAGAAAATTCATGAGTTACATTAAATTCAGTGAGGTAGGCTGCTGAATATATAATCTCAGGAAACTTTAACGTGTGTGTGTGTGTGTGTGTCAGTGCTCTGGTTCCATATTAAACAGAAGCCAAAAAGTCAGCAATCATCACTTTGTTGAGATCATTTTGCTCTGAATTGTGCTCCATCAGGCGTTTCACAGCTGCAGGGGGAACAGAAGCTCGTCTGTAGAGATGATGTCATTGTGTGTGATGGCGGTGATGTCATCTCAACTCAAAACCTTGTAGTGGCTTCCCCAGAAAACCAAATTATATGCTGTCAAAATAATTTCCCTTTTTTTAACCTTCAGATGGCTTTTTGGGGCTCTGCTCTGAATTTAATTTTGCCAAGAAAATTTATTAGAAGTGGCAGAGAAAACTGCAGATCTACGCTGTGCTTGTGTGGTCCATGGAAAGAGAATGAGAAGGATGACTAATCTAGAAAAATAATCTTTATTAAATGTAATACTGTGTAAAAAGGTAAAACACCAAATCTAGATGAAAGTTTATATATTAACACGTGAAAGGTAGGGATGTGTATTGGTAAAATTCTGGGCGATACGATACGTATCACGACACGGGGAGACGATACGATATATCACGATATATTGCGATACATTCAGCCAGACGATATTAGCAATTTTTTTAGACTGAGATTATTGTAGGAAAATTCAATGAACAGTCCAAACTGATACATGTTTAACATGAGGTATCTGAAGCATAATAGAGGGATTTACATTTCAATGGTGAAAACATTGCACACTGCTGCCAACTAGTGGTCGGCGTTTGAATTGCACCAAAAAAATACACACATTTTTGCATGTAAATTCTTCCAAAAATTCGATACACAGCTTTTGAATATTGATATATTATCGCAGGAAAAAATATCATGATATATTGCCATATCGATATTTTCTTACATCCCTAGTGAAAGGTAAGAGCTATTTTGAATTTTTATTTTGTGAAAAACTGGGATTTATAGGCATCAAATGTAAAAATAGCTGGAAAATTTAAAAATATCCAATAAAATCTCACTATTTGAGCAGATGGTGGATAAAAGACATAAACGCACCTATTTGTTACAATTGAAAGCAAATTATTTAAGTAAATTCTGACTTAAAAACCAAATATGTTGATTTATCTCAGTAATTTAATCCATTGGGATTAATCTGGGAGAGACTAATAAACACGCAGACATGTTTCCAACTCAAAGCTTGACCCTTTTTGTTACATCCGTTTGTGTATTTCACTGCAGCTTGAGGCTGGAGGCTGGTAACTATACACACAACTCAAGCTATAACATATGGCAAACAGTTTATTTTAACATAGAGGGTGGTCGAAACTAAAGTGTGTTTTTCAACATTGGGCAGATCTTTAGAGAATACCTCAGAGATTAACTTAAGAGATGAAATAATGAGAAAACAGGGAAGTAAGATGAATTACATGAGTGGCATTTAGTGAATTAGTGATAGATGAATGCTGGAAAACTCCACATAAATCACCATCTGTCTGCTAGTTAGCCACATTATAGACATGATATTATAGCACTAAGCTCTGGAGCAGAAAGGGTAATTCAGGCATTTGTTTAACTCCCTGTCAAGGTTTTATTTGTTTACAGACGCTTTCTACTGGAGGATGCAGCACTTTGACTTTTCACAAAAAGTGAAGAGCTGCTGCTGACTGAGAAAGTCCTGGTGTGGGAAAAAGACACATGTGGAGGAAGGAAACCAGCACTGAGAGATGTGGGGCCCTTACAGCTGTGGAGATGGATGGAGGACTGATGGTTAAACGGCTGGCAGGACAAATGCTCAGTGACTAGAGGAATAAAGGAAGATGATATGATGACAGGAAGGGATTTAGAAAACAGGATGATGGTTAAAACGTACACAGTGATTCTATTTTTTTTTTATGCATTTGACGGGTTACTAAATGAAGATTTGTTGAGTCTTTAAACATTAGATCACCCCAGAAAGGCTTTGTGGAGGTTGCTGATGGGATGTAAAATACTTTTGAAAGTACAACTTGTTGCAAAACTACAATATCTTTTGGGGAAAATGTTATTAGATGGATTTGGCTAAAATTAGACAAAAAGAAGAGAAACATGTTCCCTGGTCAGCCGAGAAACATAGTGTGTCTGGGTGTCCCATTAGGTCTCCTCCCGGTTGGACGTGGCTGGAAAACCTCACCAGGGAGGCGTCCAGGAGGCATCCTAATCAGATGCCCGAGCCACCTCAGCTGGCTCCTGTGGAGGATCAGCGGATCTACTCCGAGCCCCTCCCAGATGACCGAGTTGCTCACCCTATCTAAATCAATTCAATTCAGTTTATTTATATAGCACCAAATCACGACAAGAGTTGTCTCAAGGCACTTCACAACTTAAACATTCCAATACAGTATAGTTCATTAAGCCAATCAGTAAAAAAGTTTCCTTTAAGGAATCCAGCAGATTGCATGGAGTCACTGACTAGTGTCAGTGTCTTTTCAACAATCCTCAGACTAAGCAAGCATGTAGCGACAGTGAAGAGGAAAACTCCCTTTTAACAGGAAGAAACCTCCAGAGGATCCTGGCTCAGTATGAACAGCCATCCGCCACTCTGAGGAGGAGCCCAGACACGCGGAGAAAACTCATTTCAGCCGCTTGTATCTGCAATCTAGTTCTTTCGATCACTACCCAAAGCTCTTGACCATAGGTGAGGGTAGGAACGTAGATCTACCGGTAATTCGAGAGCTTCCCCTTCCTGCTCAGCTCTCTCTTCACCACAACAGACCGATGCAACGCCTGCATCACTGCAGACGCAGCACTAATCCGTCTATCGATCTCCTGATCCATCTTTCCCTCACTCGTGAACAAAATCCTGAGATACTTAAACTCCTCCACTTGGGGCAGGACCTCATCCCTGACCTGGAGAAGGCATTCTACCCTTTTTCGACTCAAGACCATGGTCTCGGATTTAGAAGAGCTGATTCTCATCCCAGCTGCTTCTGACTCAGCTGCAAACCGCTCCAGTGAAAGCTGGAGATCACGTTCTGATGAAGCCAACAGGACCACATCATCTGCAAAAAGCAGAGACCTGATCCTTAGGCCACCAAAACAGATCCCCTCACCACCTTGACTGCACCTAGAACTCCTGTCCGTAAAAGTTATGAACAGAATCGGTAACACTGAGGATGCTATAAATTATTAGTTTGTTATAGACCAGTAACTTATTTTGGTTTCAGGCTCTAAACTAATTATAACCATAGGGTTCATGACTAAAACCAGTCATTTCAAGAGTGGAACAAAAAGCGAGGAAAAGAATGACTGAAAAAACCCCAAACCTGTCCATAAATGCAGTTCAAAAGTCCTTCCTGACCATGATGTCTGGATTTCAAAGCAGTGCAGGTTCAGTGGGCCTGTAAAAATGTTTGTTGACATGTGGTGTGTGCTCAGTTTTTATATGAGCAGAGGTGCTCTGTCTGAGTGCACCGTATATGTAAACTTTGGCATTTAAAGCTCTCAGGAGAAGGAGAAGGAAGACCTCTGGTGGTAAACAACACCGATCTATAACTGAACTGTCTGGATTAAACACAGTGAGGAGAATCAGGAAAATCTCAGAAAGAGCTCTGGAGACTTTGGCTGATGAAGAGATGTCCAACGGGTTTATTTTTTAAACACCAGTCAAAAGCAGAAGAAAACAATTAGGTTGGTTTGTGCACAAGTGCAATTAGATCTCAGACAGATGATTTTCACCATGTTTCAACTTGGGTAAAAATATTCTTTGGAATAAATCAAAACAAGAAGTTTGAAAATGAGAAGAGGTCACAAATGCTTGTTTATGAGCACTTTCCTGTTTTCTTCCTTCCTTTCCTTCGTCTCCATTCTACAGTTTTTAGACAAGACGTTGGAATGAAATTGATAAAAACACAGCTGAGATCAATTATTGTCCATGAGGGGAGTTTATATCTTCATGATTGTGTCTTTTTCCTGCAACCACACAAACCACCAGAAAACCTCAAAGAGGACTGTTCTCTAAAGCTGTGGAGGCTCTTTCACTCAAATGAGGTTTCAGTTGAAGATCATTGCAAAAGTTGTAATCAAACAGTGGCGTCCCAATGGGGTGGCCAGGGGTGGCCCTGGCCACCCCATTGGCCACCCCAGGGAAGACCAGTGTTCCTTAATAAGTCAATTTAATATTCACACAAACCAGGAATTTATCTTATTTAATGAAGACATACTGGTGAAACTTGAAAAATTAGAGTATGGTGTAAAAGACCAGTTATGTTGGTAATTCAGCTTAGACTGAGAAACCATCTAAAGGTTCACGAACCCTTTGCAGGTGTTCTTCACAAATACAGGCTGAAATATCTGGCATGTAATGTGTCTATCTCGTAGATTAGTTTCACCTTTTAAGTTCAATTACTGAAATAAATCAACTTTTGCACCGTATTCTAATTTTTCATGTTTCATCTCTACATGTAAAACCCTATAAAAATTATACATTTAATGAATAAATAAATAATCAGAATATTTAAAAATGCTAATGCCGCTGCTGCTCACCATTTTCAAAACAAAAGTTTCGATCATCATAGTTTTTGTGGATGTTTTAGTGAAGAAACAACCGGCGAATTAAGCTGTTCTAAAATTCTAAAATTAATGTTGAAACAACTTAACAAAAAACTGATTCAAATGTCTTTTTCTAAAATTTTTGTGTTTCTCAATTTTGATGTAAGTGTGTATTGGGGTGTGCATGTGCCTGCTCTGTCTACTCAATCCCCAGTGAGTCGTGGCAGATGGCTGCTCATACTGAGCCAGAATCCTCTGGAGGTTTCTTCCTGTTAAAAGGGAGTTTTCCTTCCCACTGTCGCTACATGCTTGCTTACTATGAGGATTGTTGTAAAGACACTGATGGTAGTCAGTTACTTGATGCAATCTGCTGGGTTCCTTATATAGAAAACGTTTTACTGATTGGTTTAATAAACTATACTGTATTGGAATGTTCACTTTGTGACGACTTTTGTCGTGATTTGGCGATATATATATATAAACTGAATTGAATTGAATTGTTGGATGCATATTGAATAAAGGAGTATTTATAGCATCACCACAGGCTAAACATTCCCAGAGTTACCACAAGGATCAATTTAATGTGCCACCCCAAATTTTCTCTGGCCCCATGGCCACCCCTATGAAACTTTTCTGGGGCCGCCACTGTAATCAAATAACCCAAACTGTTTAAATGTCTGATTTTGTTGATTTTCTTGCACATTGATAATTCCTATTTGCTTCATGTGTCAAATGACACTATCTATGAGATTCACTCAGGGTTGTGAGTCTTTCTTTCCGTGTCCTTCTCTCTTTGCCTCCTCTTCTCTAGCTGAAGCTCACATCTGTGGCTCATTTTGTGAGGGCTTCTGTGTATCCCCTGAGCCAGCACGGTAGCATTTAATAGTAAATCTACTGGATCAACAGCCCTGTGAGAATATCTGTTCTCCCCCGCACAAAGTTATTATAAATAATTAGGCTATCATCCTGAAGAATAAAAAATGTGCTGACAGCTTTGTTGACCAAAGAAATAGGATTTGTTTAGAGCCATAAATGATAGTTTTCATATGGTTTTACAATCAGTAAAAGCTGCTGCTTTGGGAAAATAATAATTTGGTCTCTTTCTGTCTAGGGTTATGGAGTCTTATTTTAATCATAAAAAGTACTAGATCTAACTTCATTGATTTGTTTATGTTTGCTGGATTGTTTTAATGTAAAACCCAAACTATCACAAATATGTGTTTTAATGTTCTGATTCACATATTTTATGGCAACTCAAATGTTATTTTTGTGATTTAACAAGATGCACAACATTTTCTGAAGGAAAAAGTGCTGGGATTCAATCCCAAACCATTTAAAGTGCAGCATCAAACCGAGAAACGGGAGTCATCTGAACCAACCTGAATAAGTTCCCAGTACTCAAACATTCTGAGGCAATTGATTGATTGAAACATTTTTGAGTTTTGAAACTGAAAATTTTAGGTTTTCAGAAATTCCATTTCTTAACAAATTTTACTCATAAACTTAGATTAAAGTTAATTAAAATTGCTCATCAAGTCAACTCAATATATGAGGGTTTGCATTGTCTCATTCACACCTTTGAAGCATCATAGTATCGTAGAATATGGAGGTAAAAATGATTAAACACAAGAAACAAAGCTTGATGAAAGATGAGTAGAAAAAAGAATATTTGAGAAAAATGTTAGTTAATGAGAGATGAACAAAATCTGATTTATGATTCTATTAAAATTAGTTTTTGTTTGTCTTTACTGAATCAAAAAAATGACAAATGACACTTGAATAAATAAATACATCTTTAAATAAACTTCATAAAGGTGTGACACAGGTTGAATTCATCATAAACAGACTTGGAAATGAAATAAAAATAAATAAATAATTGATGCAGCTGAAGCTAAAGATTGTCACTCATTAAGAAAAATAGAATAAAATTTTTATTTCTTACCTTTGATTTTTACTTCTTTAGATATTTCTTCTTTTATCTTCTTAATTTCCGTCTTAATGTCAGTCAGCAAACTTCTGTCTGCCACCTGTTGACAGGTCAGCTAGTGACTCAACGATCACCACACTGGAAATGACTTTTGCTCGCTCTCTCTCTCTCTCTCTCTCTCTCTCTCTCTCTCTCTCTCTCTCTCTCTCTCCTCCCCAAACGCCTACAGGCCACTGGGCACCCCGTCTGGGAGTGTCCCGTCTCGTTTTCTCCCTTTGAATGAAGAGGAGGAGAAGAGGTCATTGACTTTAGTTTTTTTAGGAATTTTCTCTCTTTACAAAAAGCGCTTTTCTCACCTTGATTCCCACTTGTGTCAATAAGAGGTGAAACAGAAGGAATTCACATGAATCTCTTTAGCAGAAGGATCTCACCGCAGTAACTGAATAAAGAGTGTGTTTAAAGTGGTTCAGGCTGAAGCCAAAACAAACTAAGATTGGGTTTGGGATTAAATGAACCACTGAGAAATAGAAAAAACGGTTCAAGGTAAAGCAGAACAGGATGAATTAACATTCAAAAGCGTGTGGAAATGAAAGTGTGCAGAATGTGCTGGTGGAGATAAAATAAGCACCGCTGGTGTTTCCAAGAATAGGATTTTCTTGACGTGTGACTTGTTGAGGATAATCATAATAGCTCAAGGTGACTGGCAGGAGTAAAAAACTCTTAACTTGATGAATCACTTATTCTCTCATGTTATTTTAACAAAACTGCCGACCGTAGAGGTTTTATGTGAGGACACTTCACAGCTAATTCCCTCAAACTGAAGGGAAAACTCAAGCTAAAAGAGATATTTTAAACAATGGGAAACAGATTTCTGTGTGAAAGTTATAAATAATTCTATCTTACTAATTTTGAATTGCTTCCTGAACAGACTCTGCTTAGAGAAATGGAGTTTATGTTTGACAGGATGGATGAGCTGCTAATAGAGCAGGTTCTGTCAAAAACTAAAATGCATGCTGACTTTGTAAAACATCCAAAATCTCAAAGCAGTTTATGCAAAAAATATTTTGTAAGTTTTTTAAAGGTTGCATGAACCACCATGAGACCGCAGCTGGTTATAGAATTTACTTTGTGGGTCCATTTGGACCACACTGAGGAGCTTAATGTCTATTAATGCCTTCTGGTGGGTTTTGTTAAATATCAAAAAGAATCATGGACATTAAATGGTAAATAAATGAAATTTGAAGAATTTGGATCCAATATTGTGACCAATTTAAAAGAACCCTATAGCCAGGAAAGCCATCCTATATGTAAATATAGAATCTGGCCACGAACCATAGACAGAGCTCAGTCGTCGATTGGGTGTCTTTCAAATTGTCTCAGCACGCAATTGGACAGTGCTAGGACCAATCAGAGCCAAAAACTAATGAGACGTTTTTATAGCAACAGGAGTCAGTCTACGGGACAGTCCACCATACGCTGCCCTTTTTTTAAATAAAGGAATTAACCTCTATCTGCTCATGTCTCACAGAAAAGCCCAAGCGTAAATGGTCCAAAGTTGTTGCCATAGCTGTTTCAAACGAGCGCTGTTTCAGAGCTGCTGCCATCTTTGTTGTTTTGCTTCATTGCAGCTTTGCCGGCGTCGAAATAAAAAGTCTGCCATAAGGGTGGTAAGCCTACCCGACGTCTCTCTACAAACATAGAGCCTTGTGATTGGCCAACCTAAATTTAGCTGATCCAATGGTAGACCTGCTAAGGCTACAATGGAGCATGGCTAGACCAATAGTGCGTTCCAGTTGTCCTCGGAACTCGTTTTTCTGAGATTAACCAGAAATGACACAATGAACTCGTTTGTTTCAGAGGACCCCGAGATCACCATTTTAAAGATGGCCGCCCCCAGTGTTGTTGTAGTCTTTATTGTTTTCATCATTTATATGTTCTGCTTTCTTTCTTTTTGCTATTTAACAGCACCGAGTTGTTGTTTATTCTTGTTATCAATAGTTACGTTGCTGAAATCGTCAGCATTGACCCGTGTTAATGGTTTTTTAACCGTTCCTGGTGTTTACATTTTGACGTTTGATTTTTAATGTTTTTTTCTGGTTTTATGTGGCAACTGCCGATTGTTGTGTGTGACAGTATCTATGCATTTCCTGCATTCCTCCTCGAGGGACTTTAGGTGCAAAGAATACTTATTATTAGTTGTTATTAGTTCTTTGTACTCATACAGAGCAACAACACACGCAGCTTTACTGGCGGCGTCCATTTTTTTCCAAGTTGGAATCTGGAATGCAATACGAGCTCCTTACGTCATTTCCTGGTCGGAAATTCTGAGTTCCGAGGACAACTGGAACACACCACAAATCTCTTCACTGCTGCTACGGTTTGTCTAGATTTCTAGGCTAAAAAAAACTCTTTTTGTGTCAATGATAATGTCACTAAATTTATTAGTGAGGTTTCAAATTCTGACAGGAACAGAAAAGGGAAAATGGAATAAAATTGACAATTTAACAAAAAATGCCATTGTTTGTACAGAAGAACTTTATTAATTTATTAAATTGTTAAAAAGTTTTGCTCCAAAGAAGAATATTTAAACTCACCAAGGATATGATGAGATGCTATTAAAAAATGCATAAATAAAAATAAATTTCTATACAAGTACATATTATTACAGAATTATAGCTTTTTGCAGTTTTACAATAACCTGCAACCTTCTGCATCCTGCTGTGGTTTAATAAAGGCCCTATTTTACGCTCCCGTTTACTTTTGATAGATCTTGCTTTATTTTTTCAACTTTATAAATCTCTTTAATACTTCAAATAAAACTTTCAGACACATCTATCATGAAGAGAATAAACCAAAGTCCAGATGGCACATTAAAGTCCATTCATTCTCTTTCATTGACGAGCTGGAGGAGGGGGGGTGATGACTTCATGGGACAATGAGAAACTACGCCATGCATATCTCCATATTTTCTAGAAAATGTGAGTGTTTCCTATTGTGCGTGTTGGTTTCCTCCCATGCTGGGAAACGTACCTCACACAGATGTAACACAGCAGGGTGAACTTTATATTATGTTTGCTTTAAAGTGATGCACGCCGGTTCTTTCCTTCCTTTTTTCTGGGTGGAAAAAAACAAACATTCATAATTTATCTCTGCTTTTTATTGGCCAGGTTGTGGAACTAAAGCTACTTTTTTATGGATTAGCATCAAAATACAAACTATGGAACACAAAAGGTCAATATTAGTACTGGACACCTGCTAGCTAACCTCATGGTTTTTACTCTGCTCAGAAAAGCAATTTATTAGATTTATGAGCATCTCTCCAACTATGGTGTTTGCTGCCTGATTCCTCTTTAAAAGTTAAGACACTTAATTGTAGTTTTCTACAAACTCCTCAGGCTTTAAAATGTATTTTAAAAAGCTGCAGCTATATTGATTTAATTATATTGTTTATCGGTTTTTATGAAACTTTTATGATATTGTGAGTGAAGAATCTGCAAAATTCTGAATTTGTGAGAAGAAATCTCCTCTATGAGAGCAACATTTAAACATCTTACTGACAAAAAGACACCCCTCTGTCCAAACAAATATAGATTATTGTAGTTATCAGATTTTTTTAATGAAAGCATTTTCAGTAGTTCAGCTAAAACCACCACTCACTATGATTTTCCATTCATTAATATGTTTTTTATTAAGTTTGATTATTAGTAAAGAAAGTTATACAATCCACTCCTCAATGCTGGCTGCAGCTTTTTGATGTTTTCCTTCTCGATCCAGACAAACAGCAGCCCTCCTAATACTCGTGTATCTCTTGTGAGGAAAAAACATATGTTGGAATTTCCAGCTGTAGTGAGGAAATTTGCTTTCCCTTTGACCTTTGTCTTCTACCGGTGCTGAAACACAACATACCAAAGTTGGAAAATGTCATTAACAAAGCAAGCAACGGTTTATTTGCCTGAACCTAATATCTGTCAGAATAACTGCAGAGAGCAAAGGTTTTTACTGTTTCCTCATGAATACCCTCATTGTTTTTGGACATTGGAATTCACAAATCCCACATCAGGATCTTTACTCCACATTGAAAAAAAAAATATATGAGACATTTTCTTCATCCCTGTCTAGTGTCAACCTTAGCAGACTTCAGACAAAAGCTGTGCAGAAGTCAGACTGGGTATTTCGGTGGCCCTCAAAAAGATAGTTTGAACCTTTTGAATTATGTGGGAAAAAAGATGAGCATCTATTATCATACATGATGTAGATAGTGCTTTGCACAGCTTCAGTTTGAAGAAACAAGTTTTGTTTGGGCAGAAGAGGAAGCTGCTATAAAGGGACCAGTTCCAAAATGGATTTTTATCATCCTAAAACAACTTTAAGCTGAAGAAATGGAATGTATTTCATGCAAAAGCTGCTTTCTTAACTATTATTATTTTGAAGAAGAAGAAGAAGAAGAAGAAGAAGAAGAAGAAACCTGTCCTCTGACATCTTATGGTGAATCTGAGCACCCATATGTCTTTGCAGATTTACTCTACATATGCTTCTCCTGTTGTCTAGTTACCGTTTTTCAGCATTTAAAGGTGCAATATGCTAGAATGACACCATGTGGTCAGATTAGGTAACTGTAGTCCATTTTCCTAGCAATAAAATCACTTTTATGGTTGTTGCCAGCTATGGATAAGGGCCAGAAGATTCTAGTTGACAAAGACGAGTCACACGAGTAAGTTGTAAAATAGATAAATACATTGTTATATTTGGTGTTGACACTCAGATGTTTTACGGTAGGGAGCACTTACTATATTTAGAATTACAAATGCCTGCGCTGCTGCGTTAGCTCGACGCAGACTTGGCAACCTCACAGAGTTTAAACAAAAACTATGTTCCGCTTTTTTTTTTTCGAAAGATGAAAAATTGACAAACTGAGAATTAAATCTGTTTGAATGTAACTTCCTTCCAATGATTGAGACATTAGACTGTTCTGTGATTATTTCACTGTAGAATTCTTACAAATTGCACCTTTAATGAATCCTTTCCTGATCTCTTGCTGGAAGGGTTACGCACTGAACTGAGAGCTCCAGACAGATAGCAATACAGCTACTTTTTGCAGCAAATAGTCTTACCTCAATATAATGCAAATGTAAATGAAAAAGTAATGCAAAACTTATGAAAGTAAAAAAGTTTATAAAGTACATAAACCGCTATGAGTCTACTTTGACACTGCACCCCAACAACAGCAGCTATTATGTTTACAGGTGCTACAGGTGAAAAAAGTTATATTTGTTCCTAATCTTTCCATCAAATCCCTCTTCAATAGATGTATTATTCAATTAAACAGAATAAAATATGGATCTTTAGCTGTGATATGCAGATCTCTATCGAACATTTCTTTTACTATTCCAACAGCTTCTTAAACCAACACAGCAGGTATAAAACAAGTTTTTGTCGTTTCACTTTAACCCAATGAATAGATTTACCTAAACGCCAACCTTTTTCCACTAAACACTCTGACATTCAAAGAGCTTCTGTGTTGTGTGCTAAAAGTTTAGCACCATTATAATAACATTTAGTCTATAGATCAGAGTGTCTGAGACTACTAACCACCTTTGTATAAATACAGTTGGTAGCCATCAGACATTTACAACTACTGAGGGCTTAAATACCCCCTACTTTAGTAATACAAACACTCATTGGTTTCATAAAGTAAATACAGAGAAGCCCATTAATTCTCCCTTTTGAAGACTATGGTATATTTAATCATACAGAGGCTAAACGTGGTACAGAGAACAGAAACATCACTGATTGTGTGTTTCCTCGTAGATCTGGAAACGTTTGCACAGTGAAGGACCTTAAGTGGAAAGGGAACTTTCCCAGATTAACTTTAAAATAGGAAAAGTTATGCAAACTGTTTTAAAATAAAAATGAATGGAGATCCAATGGAAAAGTAGAGTAAGTGCTGTTCCAGGGTTGTTTTATGTATGTTTACAGCTGTGTGGAGTCTGGGAGGCTCTATTCGGTTTTCTTCAAAAGTGAACCTGTCTATCTCTGGTGGAAAACATCAGATTAGAGGAAACAGTGCAGATAAAACTAAACCGATTTAAGTGAGAACAAATGAATGCCATATGAAGGTTGAATGTGTTCCCCTCTGAGATTTTTCATGCATGCTCAGATTTCTAAGATTGTTACCACATTGTGTACAAAAGAGCTACTTTTGGACCCATTTACACAAAATAGACATTCTCATAGGGCTGTGTTTGCAGTTTACACACCACAGTTGAGTTATGCTTTATGTCAGACACAAAATACACACAGGCAACATATGTGAAGCGATGCTGGTCTCTGGCATAATTATCTACAAATGTTGTTCAATTACTGCCTCTCAGGATGAAGATGACTTTAATTAGACTGCAACATGTGGCGAAATGCAAATCAAAGGATCTGAAAAACATAATAAATGTGTTTGAGCTCAGACTTGAGATGAAATCCATATCATGTTGGCTGTATTATGCTTACAGTCACTATTTAGAAAACGAGGTTTTTTTTGCAAGTTAAAGAAAAAGAACAAATAAACAGCTGGAAATTTAACAATCCTTAACATATCGAAAGTATTTACAGATGTGAACAAAAATGATGGTACCCCTAACTTAATATTGTTTTGCACAACCTTTTGAGCCAATCACTGCAATCAAGCGATTCATGTAAGCGTCAATGGGACTTCTGAACCTCTCAGCAGGTATTTTGGCCCGCTCCTCATGACAAACTGCTCCAGTTGTCTCAGGTTTGAAGGGCGCCTTTTCCAGACAACATGTTTCACCTCCTTCCAAAGATGCTCAATAGGATTGAGGTCAGGGCTCATAGAAGGCCACTTTAGAATAGTCCAATGTTTTCCTCTTAGCCATTCTTGGCTGTTTTAGCTGTGTGTTTTGGGTCATTGTCCTGTTGCAAGACCCATGACCTGCAACTAGACCAAGCTTTCTGACACTGGCCAGCACATTTCTCTCTAGAATCTCTCGATAGTCTTGAGATTTCATTGAACCCTGCACAGATTCAAGACACCCTGTAGATGCAGCAAAGCAGCCCCAGAACATAACAGAGCCTCCTCCATGTTTCACAGTAGGGACAGTGTTCTTTTCTTCATATGCTTCATTTTTTCATCTGTGAACATAGAGCTGATGTGCCTTGGCAAAAAGCTTCATTTTTGTCTCATCTGTCCAGAGGACATTCTCCCAGAAGCTTTGTGGCTTGTCAACATGTAGTTTGGCTTTTTTATGATTTGTTTTTAACAATGGTGTCCTCCTTGGTCGGCTCCCATGTAGTCCACTTTGGCTCAAACAACGACGGATGGTGCGATCTGACACTGATGTTCCTTAAGCTTAAAGTTCACCTTGGAAGTATTTTGGGCTCTTTTGTTACCATTCGGATTATCCACTCTACCACTCATCCATCGAGAGCCTGCTGACCTACTGCATCACAGTGCGGTACGGCAGCTGCACCATGACAGGAAGAGGCTTCAGAGGATTGTAAAGGCAGCGCAGAAGATCATCGGCTGCCACCTACCCTCCCTGATGGATATTTACACCTCCTGCTGCCTCAGCAGAGCCAAAAACATAATCAAGGACAGCTCCCACCCTGGCTGTGACCTGTTGCCCACCAGGAGGCGCTACATGTGCATCACAACCAGGACAAACAGGCTCAAAAACTGTTTTTCCCGAATGCCAAAACCACCTTAAACTCACACCTGCACTGATACAACCTGACCTCAGGTCTCCTTTCTTCTCATCAATCTGTGCCATACCCAATATGTACATAGCACAACTTTGCACCATTTGTTTGTTTTTACTGTTTGTGTTTGACTGCACTGAAGGAGCTGCTTTTAGTCTCATTGTACTTGACAATAAAAGGCCACTGCAAATGTCTTAAAAATGTCAGTAAAATTGACCTTTAATTACTTTTGCTTTCACATCGCCCCGTCTTTTTATTTCTAGCACAGCTGGAAGATGACTCATCAACTGTCATGTTAATGAAAATGTCAACAGTATTAAAATATTCCAACTATTTAAGCAAACCATAAAATACATTTCAGCACTCAGCAATAAGTAAACAGAACTTGCCATCAATAATGCCAATAATTGCTGTAGACGAACGCAGCAGCAGGAGGTAATTGGAACAGAGATGAAGAGTCAGAACAGAGTCAGACAGATGAGTCGGTGTTACAGAGATTCCTCCGATGATGATGTGGATACCAGTCCTCAGGGCCAGGTCATCTGTCTAAGTGAATACCTGAACCTCCCCCGCTCAGCCCGGTCGGCTGGGTTTTGTCTCGGAGACTCTCCTGTGTATTCGGTTTGCAGCAGAAAAGAATCAGAAAAGAAGAATTATCAAAGAGGAAAATTACATTTTACCACTTCCTGCCACCTCAAAGGGAACTTTGCAGAAGCATTTCTAGATGATCCTGTAAAAGAACCATTTGGGATTTCTGCATTTATAGATTAAATCTTTTAAGATATTTATTTTAACTGGCACAAAGACGGCCTCTAGTGATAAAGTCTGACTGACAGGACCTCTGGGGTCTAAATTCAAATAATGACATACTAAGTTACGCAGAAGATGACAGTGAAAAATAACACACAGGCCATGTATTCTGGTTCCTGTGGGCACTGGGGTGTTTTAAACGACTTGTCATTTTTATTGCATGCTTAATGCTTACGTAGAGCGAGAACATGAAAGCCCATTTCCTTAAACAAAGACAAAGAGGAAGTTGCTCCAGTTTTGTACATCAGCACATACAGTCAGGACTTTCTTGTGTTTGGGTCATGATAGATTTGTTTTCAAAGCGTTTACTTCCTACAGCGTTGGTGGTCTCACTAACCAAAATCACAGATGTCTCTGAACTCCCTGAAATTCCACCAATAGTTCAGGTCTTTTCACTAAAATGTGTTACATTTTTATTTAAATCTCATTTTCTCTGAGTAATGTTCTGTTTTATATATTGAAAATGTAAATTCATTAGATTTTGTTGATGTTTGAAAAATTTTCTTCTTGGATTTGAGGATTGAAAGAGTAGCTCACTGATTGTGAGAGTGGTGCTTAAATCTAAACTGTACACAAGTTCTCTATAAACCAGAAAATGCATCTTGCTGCAAAATCTGGATGGAATAAAATTTCATATGAAGCATCAAATTAAATTATTTTTGAGACGTCAGGCAAAAACTACAAACATGGTCATTTTACCAGTGAAGCGTGATGTCATCACTGCATCTTTCAAACTGAAAATCCACTTAGACTCTTGATTTGGCACTTGAATGATTTAAACGGAAAGTAAGTCATTCGGAGAAATGTATTTTCAGCTTGTTGCATTTATTTTTAACCTGATATTTTTTCCGTATCTTGCAATTATTGCACATTTTATCTTCTCTCTAGAATTTCTCATATTCGGACAGTTCTTGCAGCATTCCACATCCTGGAGAGGCAGGGTTGGATGAAATGAAACCAAAGTTTCTGGCACCACATTGCATCATCAGTGAAAGTTCACATGAACGCTTGCAAAGTCATAAAAGCAGCATATTGCCATTTTCAATCCCTGTACCTACTTTCTTTTTCAGTTTTCATGTATTTGTCACTCTGCACATTACATGTCTACTATGTAAACATACTAGAAGGGTGAGAACTGATAGGTATTATGGTTAATGTGATCCCATCACAGGTTGACCCCCAGTTATACGTTTATCAAATATGTGCCACATCCTGCATGCATACCCAGAGCTGGCCCAAGGCAGTGACTGCTTGGGGCCCCCGCACCACCAGGGGGCCCTTAAGAGCACCAAGCTAGCATGAAAAAATGTTTTAATAACTTTAAATAATACAAACACATTTATATCACACATGGAAAATGAATGATACATTATTTTTTATAGTGTAATTTGGTTTTATTTTTTAGTGATTGCACGTTGTATACGCTTGTTTCAAATTTTAGGAACAAAAGACTTATTTACTATTAATTTGTTGTTTTTCTTTCTTCAGATGTTACTTTCTAATAGTTAAAAAACTTAAATAACACTCTGCAAATTAATTAGAGCATTTATGTTAGTTTGATACTAATGTAAGGTTAATAAACATTACAAAACCAGATGTAAGCTAATGCAAAAGATGCTAATGATAGTGGGTATGTTACACACATAGTGAAGCCTAAGAATTAGGAATTATCTGGTGTTGACTGGTTGCTATGGGGGCCCCAAAGGAAAACCTGCTTAGGGCCCTACAAATACTTGTGCCGGCCCTGTGCATACCATGAATTTGAAGAGACAGTTCCTAACCTCAAGGGAAATGCTGGGCATTCCTGCCCCATGGAGCACCACGACCTCGGAGTCAGCCAGGTCAAGGCCTCCTGCTAGGTGAGCTGTACCTGAAGAATAATTACTAAGATTAGACACACCCCAACCTTCAGTCTTAGCGTTAGACTAAAAGGGATCAAAGTAAAACACTGAGGTCAACAAGCATTTATCAACCCGGTATATTTAATACAGTGACTTTTATTCCCTATGTTGATGATTTTATTGTCTTTTTTATTTCTCCTAGGGCATGTGTGCGTTTTCCTAATCTGTACACCTGCACAAACGTTTTATGATTAAAAAAAATCCAGCTTGAATGGTTTGTCGTGTCGGTGATTTATTAAAAGCACATTTTAAATGCTGTAACATCTGCTCTGGTCTTTCATTTGGCAGAGAACCCATCGATGTATCCGGTGCAGAATAATGGGCCAGTTGAAGGCCTGAAAATTGTGGCTTCAATTCTGACGTTTCTGACGTCTCAAGTAGAGGAACTTAGTTATTTGACTCAGCCAGACATAAAGGAAATGACTCACTGTATCACTTTGTTCTCCTCACATCAGCCATCGTGTAGGCCTGTTTGATTCTTAAAAATCATGAAACTTTTAAAATAAACCTTAACAAACGCTTTTTTCTAATCTTGCATCTCGGCATGACACACCCTTGATGATGAGTTTACGTTGTTTTTATCTTACATTGTTAAAGGTACAATATGCATTTTACAGCGAAATAATCACAAAGCAGTCTAACGTCTCAATCATGTTAGAAGGAAGATGAAACTGAAACAGATTTCATTCTCAGCCAGATGGTCAGTTTTTCTCCTTTCAAAAAGGCCGAAGACGGATGTAGTCATTGTTTACATTCTGTGTGTGACTAGAGGCTAATAGTGAGCTAACAATGCTAACGGTGAATTAGGAAACAAATACAAGACTGCTAAATACGGGGGGGGGGGGGGGG